>VDFB02271358.1:62630789-62674780 GCA_007258455.2 Sequoia sempervirens | reverse complement strand
TTTGCCAATGCCCCAACTATAGAGAAATGACCTTTCAAGTGCTACAAGAAGGTGCCTATGGATTAGCCTATGAAAAGAGAAGTAGTACAAGATATTGCCAACAATGTCTTTGATCCCAAGTTGTCAGTCAACCCTAAAAGCCTTAGAGAAGGTGTGTTTCAGAGAAAGGAAAAGTATGGGGCATATGAGGGTTTTGCATTTTGGCTATAGAATTGTAGTTTTCTACAGTTCATGTTGCTCATTGTACATCCATGCCCTAAATTAGTTGATGCATGTGCCAAGAAATTTGATAGGGTAACCATGATTATCCAAAGTGATGGGATTAGGGTTACCATTTCTGCTCAAGCCATAAAATATATGATGTGTATCCCTACAGCCTGGGATTCAAAGCTGTTCAATGAGGAAAAGATGGATCTTTTTGATGAAGAAAATTCCAAAAGAACAAACTTTTATGAAGAAGAAATAAAGGAACGACCAGATAGAGGTCATATCCCTTTCCCTCTATCATATGATATATTCAAGAGGGACACTCAGGTAGTATTCTCAATGCTAGCTTGGGTATTTGGTCTTGACAACGATGCCCAGGTTCTTCCTTTTTAGTTCAGCTTAGATTTTGAGCTAAAGAGAGAAAAATTCCAGAGGCACTATGATTTTTCCAAGGTGATAGTCGAGAACATGTTGAACCAACTAAAAAATTATGGGACTAATTCTAAATTTAGGTACCCTTCCTTCCTAGCTCATTTAGTTTTGCATTAGAATTTTGAATATTTTGGGAAAAATGTGCCAGTGTCTAGGCTAGATGATAGGAACTATCTTCAGCCAGTTTCTGTGTGGACCCATCTACTTTCTAAAATAATAGATTATTATGGATTTGTAGATTATTTTTTAGGCCCGTACTCCAAGAATTGTTACCCAATCCTACAGGACGTTTCTCTCTTAAGGTTTTACAATGGATAAGGATCTCGCAAAACCCAGTGGATTACTTCTTGGGTGTGGATTTCACATTTATTAGATTTCATGGTTTTCCCAATGAGTCTTTTTGACTCCCCAGGTTTGTAATAGATAGAGTTTTCATGCTAGAAGCATGCCGCTAGTTGACCACTGTCTACAAAATCTATGGCATGGGAAGAAACAAGATGAAGTTGTATCAACTCCCTCTCAATATTTCTAATAGTCAGGTATCACTTCCAAAGCAATTTTGTGAGGAAGAACTCAAGAATCTATTAGCGGATTTAGGCCTAGTCATCATTTGTGATAAGTGGGACTATAATCCAAGGGGAATTTATAGCATGAGGCACAAGGAGCAGGAATACTTCGAGAGAAGGAAGAATGTGACTCAAGAAAATGCACAAGTATACATCGATTTGAAGCATATTCCTTTCAACTGACCAAAATGGCTAAGTTTCTATACGTTGAATGTCCAATATGATAGGAACCTCCTAATAAATAAGTCCATTAACATACAACTAAAGAAGAAGGGGTGGTCAGAAAGGAAGAAGGTAGATTTCTAGATGTTTCAATAGGAGTTGCGTTGTCCTAATCTCCTTGTCGAACAATTCCCACAAGATGAGGAATTTGAGTACTTTTATGATAAAGAGGCCAGCTTTGATGACAATAATCTAGAAACCAACCATGAAATCGATGTGGAACTAGTTTCATGCTAGAACCACCAACCTCAAGAATCTAATAGTAAGATAGGTTTGAGGCAAAAGGATTCGCGGGCTCCGTCTGCATCCAACACGTAGAGTAAAGGAAAGAAACCCTGACAGTCCACAAGAGCGTCATCCATTGTAGTCTCTAAGGCTCATTTTTTTAGAGTGGTCGATGGTCAGAAGAATAGAGCATGTCAGCTTTGGTCGGGAGAAAACAAGGTGGGTTGAAGGTCTAAGCATATCCAATATACTAGCCTGAGGTGAAGAAGTGGAGTTCACTTTTTAGGATGTGCTGACCACTGTAGTTCAGGTAAGTTTTACTCCTCTTCCTATTTCCAGATCTTTGGATACTCCCTCTCATCCTCACTTGGGAAGGAATTCTTCATCCCCATATCCTAACTTAGTTATCCTAAATGCATCTTTCCCTATTCAAAATGAAATTTCTGAGATTACCCCACACGTCAAACAAGAAACATCCATCTTGGCCACTGCTGACTCTTTATTTTCCCTATCAAGAACCCCTCTTGAAAGAGCTAATTGTCTATTTTAACCCCCATTCCTGGTCTAACAACTTCTGAGAAAATACCTTTTCACCCACCCATGTCTTTGTTTACCTCCACCGACAAATCCCCTACTCACTCTCAGTTGGGTGTACCACCCTTTTCCATGATAACGCTCCCTTTCACCTCTCCCCATACTCATACGTCTAAAGTTTCTCCCTTTGATAACCTTTTTAGTTTCCCTCCTGGTGCCCCTATTGCAGCATAGAATTTCAATGTTCCTAAAACTCTCTAGGATCATTTCAGCACAACAAAGATGGGCCGACGAAATGCTAAACAGAGGGGGCTTATGAGAAATGATGAATTGTCAGCTGCTAAGAAGATTGAGGCTTGTTATAATGAGGAGCAAAATCCTCTTTTGATCAGCACCGTGACACTGCTCATGGCTAAGCCTAAAGGGAAAATGCAGCTAGAGGATTACAACATCTAGACAACAGGCCTAGACCTAACTGAAATGTGTCCACACAACAAGGTGGTCTTTGCTAAGACCACCTAGTAGGTGATATATTCAAACTATGAAAAGTTGGGTAGGAAGTTGAAAAATCATGAGACAGAGTTGGTAAATGTAAGGGAAATAGTGGGTAGATTGCAAATGGAGCTCATGGCTAAGGATGTTGAGTTGACTTGCATAATGCAGATTTAGAGTAAACAAGGGGAAGACTCAAGATTTCTTGCAGAAGCACAAAGCTAGTAGGTTTAGCTATATGCCAAAATTGAGAGGTTAAAAGCTAATCTCGCCATCTAGCATCAAACCAACGTGGGGTACATAAATACTCAAGAAAATTTACAGAATGAGTTGGGCCATGTCTAATCTCAGTTTTCCAACACTGTTAGAAAGGCATAGGCAAACATAAAAAAATTGAAGCAAGAGAAACAACAGGTTGTGTCTACATTAAAAACCTGTGATTTAGGGGTACGAAGAATAAATTTCAAACTAGTAGATGCTCTCAAGGAAAAGGGTCGAATAGAGGAAAATGTAAAGACTAAGGAGACTCAGCTCAATCAAGAGCTAGTTGTCACTTGAGAGACCGGGTCTCTTTTACAGCTAAAAACATTGGTATCTTCGCATTGGGAGTGGATTGCAGTTGCAGTTCTTGTTCTTAGGCCTATTTTTCAATTCTTGTAGGAGGTCGAGGAAATAAATGGGAAAATTGGCTAAACAACTCATCATGTTTTGTAGATATGTGACTCTCGAGTGGAAGAGTCACAGAGTTTCATTTCCAAACTTTGTGTAGCTTCCGACGAGGATTTAAAAGATGTTGGAATTATTGATTGAAGAACCACCTGTATCAAGGCTAGTGAAATTGCCAACTCCTAGACGGTTGCTAAAAAGTATAAAGATTGCCAGGTGGTGTTGGCGAGGAGAGTTGAAGAGATAAAAAAGGACTTTAGGGTATGTGCAGGATCATCATGGAAAAAACAGGCCCTTAAGTGGCAAAAAAATTAGAAAAATCAGAGTTAGGAAACTTGACGTAAAAATTTGAATAAGTTATCTATATTATTTCAAAAATATGTAAGAATAGAATCTATAGAAAATTGAATGTAGTTTCTAAACTACTAAGTTTATTTAAAAAAAAAAGAAATCTATTTGGTGAAAATTATAAATTTCAATGCAGTAATAATTAAATTTCAAAGAAAAAAAGAAGTAGGTGTCTATCTTGTTCACGCCCACAAAAGGATATGAAAATCATAGTAAAACCTTTCCTGGGAATTGGACATTCCAACAAGTGACTAATATCTCTCTATGGACGTTCATTTACTTGTCAAACTAGGGGATGTATACTTTAAATGGCGCAGCACAATATATGCACTAAGAACTGGTTTCGGTCAAAACTTAGTAGAAATAAATACTTGGAAGGAATTCTATCTATGCTACCAGAAGGTAATGCAAAGTTCTTTAACTCAACTATGATTTGATTAAAACAAAAACCATACCAGCCATGGATTGAAACAACAAACTATGAATCGGGCCTTTATGTTGTGAATAGGGCACTGTGGATGGATTCCCTATACGCAGATAAATACAAGACTAAGTTTGTATGAAAACTTCAAAGATGAAAGCTAATCAAGATCACCGTAAAAGAACAGCTAATCCATTCAGGCTACGATACTTTACCAAGGGGCCCCTTAGCAAGCATCTACTGATTACGCAGGTGCTGAACTTAGAACTTCATCAAACTTTATTCATGAAAACATAATGGTATACATTGCTTTGTTGATATAAACTAACAACAAACTCTATCTCTTGTCAAATAGATTCTACTTTTCATTATCATACTGACTCTTACATGATATCTACTATCTTTCTATCACTATGCTTCTATCTTACTCTAACTATCATCTCTCTCTCACTCGCACAGGAGGAGTACTTTATTTAAAATCAGGAGAGCAACTAACTAACCCAATCAAAGAAAGACGTGGAAGTAAAGTGTATCCAAAAATCAAGGAACAAACTTCATAAATGAATTTATGCGTTCAACCCGATCCGGAGAGAATATAGCGCTCCACTCTTTCCAGATTGACTGTCATTAAAATTATTTCCCAACGGTTTCAGTCAAAGAGTCTTCGTCGGAGCTTCCTCAAAGTCATGCAGGAAATGGACTTTACTGCAAGGCCGAGATCGGATATGCTTGACTCGATCATTCTTCAACAACCTGTGAAACAGAAGGTAACAGATGCGAAAGAAAAGGCATATGGCACATACACAATATCCATTCATTAATCACACATTTAAATCTATTTCATCATTCAAAAATTGTATGTGATATACCAGTCATTTAGGGAGTCAACAGGGTAATAAATGTAGTCAAGTCAACACAATAAGCTGCAGGAATATGCAAATGTTTTGCTACAGGATATCCCCATAAAAGGTTTCAAAAGAGTTTTAAACAACCACAAATAACAAAAGTAAAGGCATTAAAAGTTCATCATAATATCCAAACTATGAGCATATTTTGGGCTCATCACTGCCCCGTACTTAGCCTAATGCTGGTCCTCCAGCATTAAATTTCCTGGTGGTTTCTCTAAAATCAGTGGTTGTTGCATGACTCTGAAATGGATTTCCAAACCTGTAATAAAATCCACTGAAAGCCTGGCACCTTTCATACCTACGGTCTTCTAAATCATCATTAAGATTGGTAGCCTGATAAGGATAAAGGGTCCACATTAGCATAGGAGGTCTGAATGTCAATGGCAACCATAGTTCAAATCTCTCTTGAAGTCCCAACTGTATATATCTGCTTGATCGTTTAAGAGCTGCTATGAAATTTAGGGGACTGTGAGGTTTGGATCTTCTTAGTCCAACAGTTAATCTTTCCCACCTTTTCTCACTTCTGGTGTATGCCAGTCTCCAAAATGAATATGACTGTTCCTGAAATTCATCATATACCTATTTCCTGATATCAAATATCTTCTCTCTGGCTGTAATATTATTAATGCCATATGTCAGAGCAAACCAGTCTTTCAACATTACATGGGGGTTTAAACTTTGGGAGCGTAATGGAACAGGCTCATTTCTCTTAGCTTCCTCATATATTTCCCATTTCCTGCCATAATTCACTTCATTTGCTGCCCATGATATAAATGATCTCAAATGGATATCACCAATATACAGAAAAGGGTTCCATTCTATTTTAGATGGAATTAAGAAGCCATGTAAATAAAATTCACACAGAGAATTTCTTAACCAATTAGGGGCTGCCTGGTATGCCTCGTAAAATTCTTGAGTAGTGTGAAGTATAGGATCTTGATTTCTGGAAATTCTCATTAGTTGGAACCATAAGAACTGTTCCTTAAGGCACAGAGCATAAACTCTGGGTGGTGGTCTGCATTCCATAATCTGACCAGTTACTTTTAACATTTAATCCATTTTTTCTTTCAACTCAACAATGTCTTGAAATAGTTTAACCATCCACAGATGTTGAATGCGTGGACTGTTTGAGGATTTTGCAATAATAATTCATGAGCTATAGGCTCATGTCGCACTAGCTGACCACCCATGTTCATAGTTTTCCCCTGGCTAAACTCAATTCCTTGCTAAAAATTCAAATTGACTATTTCCCTTTTTGCTCTGGTTTTTCTTCTATCGTGCCGTCACATTTCTTTCTTTTCCAAAAATGAACTTTTTGAACAAGTAGTTTTAATCATAATTTACAAGAAAAATATGCAATAAAGAAGGACATGCGATCATATTTGGAAAGTACCAGCAAAATAATAAAGAAAGGTTATTTGCACAATTATGGCAGCGACGAAAAGATAGGTTTTAAAAGGTGGATTACCCCACCCCCTACTTAGAGCATGACATGTGTCCTCACATATACTAAAGAATAGGCCGAGATCAGGTAATAATGACTAGTACTGTCATAGCAGTAAATGAATAGAATAAAATAAATCAAATATGTGATAACAAACGATATGGCGTACCTTTGAAATTTGCATGTATGTGTGAAGAAAGATGATAGCGTCTGCATGAGTTGATAGTTGGGAATGATATCTTAATTAAGGGTGATGTGGATGGATGAAGTGGATGGGTGACATGGGTGGATGAGATGAATGGATGGAATGGATGGATGGGATGGAAGATAAAAAAGTGAGATGGGCCGATAAATGAGAATGGAGAAAAAGGGGTTTCCTTTTAAAAAGAAAACCTTTATTATGAGCATGCTTTTTTAGAATTATGGTGAAGCTGCAGGAGAAAGGCTAAAGCCTTCGGCTGCAGGAAGAGTAGTGGGAGGAACCTGAACGAACTGCTGCATGAATTCTTCTTTTGAAACTAGTTTATGGTACAACCAAAGTCGGTGGCCATTAACTAGCAATTTGAAACAGACTAGATCAATTGTCACCAGCTGTACAGCTCCATTGTCAAACACATTTTCAACTTCATAAGGGCCAAGCCAGCGTGTTGTGATCTTACCTTGGTTCTCTTGATATCTGGAATCATATAACAGAGCCCAATCACCAGCAGAAAATTTCCTAGTTTTGATGTGTTGATCATGCCATTTCTTCCTTTGCTGTTGGATTGCTTCTGTGTGCTACAGGGCTGCTTTTCTCATTTCAACCAAAGCATTTAGCTATAGGAGACGGTCCTTCTATGCTTCAGATATTTTCATATTGAATTCAAGAGCTGTCCTTAAAGTTTTGTGCTCAAATTCTATGGGCAACATGGTTGTTTTCCCATAAAGCAGCTCAAAAGGTGTAAACCCAGTTGTTGTCTTCCATGTAGTTCTGTAGGCCCAAACTACTTTAGGAAGTCAATTACTCCAATATTTTTTATGTAGTTGCACTGTCTCTGTTAGGATCACCTTAATTTCCCTGTTTGTTACCTCTGCCTGACCATTGGCTTGAGGGTGATAGGGGCTGGACTTCCTATATTTGATCTTATAGTCATTCATTAGTGCAGTGATAAGATTCGATGTGAATTGAGCTCCCTGATCAGTTACAAGCTCTGTGGGAACTCCAAATCTAGTGAAAATTTGTTCGTACAAAAACTCAACAACTTTGTAATCAAGGCATAAAGTGGACTGACAATTTTACTGAAATATTTTATAAACCTTCTATAATACCCTACATGGCTAAGGAAACTTCTGACATCTTTTTGTTTTGCAGGAGTTTGTAAATTCAGAATAACTTCAATTTTAGCAGGGTCGACCTGAATTCCATTCTTTGAAATATGATAACCTAGAATAATACCTTCTTCCATCATTAGAAAACACTTTTCACTATTTAGAGACAATTTTTTCTCTCTGCACCTTTTCAATACCTTTTCTAAATTCACTAGTGCTTCTTCAAATGTGACTCCATAGGTAGTGAAATCATCCATATAAATCTCCATATAGTCATGAGATATATTTGCAAAAATACTAATTACTGCTCTCTGAAATGTTGCTGGCGCATTGCATAGACCAAAAGGCTAGACCGAATAAGCAAATGTTCCCCATGGACAGGTAAAAGTGGTCTTATCTTGATCTTCAGGGGCAATTTTTATCTAATTGTACCCACTGTAACCATCCAAAAAGGAAAAATATCTTTTGCCAAACAATGAGTCCAGTACTTGGTCTACAAATGGTAGTGGAAAGTGATCTTTTTTAGTGGCAGTGTTCAACTCTCTGTAATCTACACACACTCTCCATTTTCCTCCTTTCTTGGGAACAATAACTAATGGAGAAACCTATTGACTGTCAGAGATTGGATAAATAAAACCAGCATCAAGCAATTTTTGAAGCTCACTTTTAACTATTTCTCTAAGTGCTGGATTTACTCTTCTTTGAGGTTGTCTAACTGGTAAATAATCTTCTTTGATATATATCCTATGAGTACAAACTCAAGGATCTATTCCTTGCATGTCCCCATATTCCCATGCAAAAGCTTTATGCTGATCTTGTAGCATTTTTAATAAGATAGCCTGTTGAGATTGTGACAGCTTGCTATTGATATTCAAACAGTGACTTGGAGACAATTCTATCTGCTTAGTGAGATTACTCATAGAATCTATAAGTGATGTTTGTACCTCTTGTGGAAGCAAGTTATTGAAAATTGCTGAAAGTTTAGGCAGTGAACTCTCAGAATTTGATTGCTACAGGAAACATTGTAGATGGCTGCCACTTGGATCAGATGAACTACTCGTATCAGAGTTGTACTGTAGAATTTGAAAAAGAAAAGCATCCTCACTCTGAAGTTGTGAGAATTGATAATTTTGAAGCATCATTAATTGAGTCAAAAAATTGGCTTCTTCAGTTTCTTCCCCCTCATTTGGCCAAATAGGTTGGGACAAATCTGGTTGAGGTCTAGTAGGTGGATACAGAGCCAATTTTTTTGTGGACTGTCCATCAGAAATGGTCATATCTCCAAAATGACATCCTATAAAAGCATCAGCAGTTGTTAACCATGGTCTACCAAGGATAACTGGATACCCTCCTAAAGTTGCCTTAACTAATAATATTGTGAAATCAATTGGATACTCCCAACATTCAAGAGTGACAATTACATTTTCCACCATCCCATTAGGTTTAACTATTGAGCTATCTGCAAGCTGTAGAACTATGGGTGTAGACCTAATGTTTGAAATGTTCAAGGAGTCCATAGTAAGCTTTGTCATGACATTAATGGCAGCACCTAAGTCAATCAAAACATTTTTACAATTTGGCCATTTATATGTATTTGCACTATAGGACTTCCAGGGTCAATATACTTTGGGATGACTACATTTCCCAACATTATATCAGCCAATTTCCCTAAGACATGAATTGTTTGGGGATCCTTTTTCTTTCATCCAGGCTTCTTCAAACAGGCCTCTTTAATAGCTTTTCCAAAAATGAGAACATCTTTAATAGCCTGAAATAAGGGGATTTGAATTTGTACATTTTTGAGCTGATCCAGAATGTCAAAAGTGGGTTCGTCCATGGATTTAAATGCAGTACTTTGCAACCTCTAAAGAAAATGTGGTTTTTCCTGACTTTGCAAAATAGGCTCCTTAGAAACCATATCAGGTATAGGCATATGCTCAGTAGGATCAGCAGGTGCAGTAGATTCTTCAAGGGAAGAATCTGGTATTTCAGTAATTAGAGGCAGTTTTGGAGCAGGTAAAGTGGTTCTAGATCTCAAATGGATGTCATTAACGTCTAAGGAACAAGCTTGATATTGGTTGACTTTGGCAAGATACATAGGGTGTTGTGGCTGCTGCTGTTGCCTATTATTGGGATTTGGCAATGGCTGGGTAGACATAGGCGTTTGTTTTGGAGGTCTAGTATTTGTGGCAGTTGCTGCAGGAGGTGGCATAAGGGCCTGTGGTTGCGGCTGTGGAAGCTGCAGGAATCCAGAGGACTGGTTTTGCCATTGCTGAGGACCTCTCCATTGAGGATTTTGCTGCCAATTACTTGAAGGTGGGGTCCATTTTCCTTGTGGCTACGACCAACCTCCTTGAGGAGATTGCCATTATGGGGTCTGATAATTAGGCCAACTTGGTTGAGGTGGATTCCAGGGTGGCGGTGGTCCATATGCATGTTGCCATTGGTTATTATAGCCAGAATAAGGATTACCAAAAGTTAAAGGATCTTGAGGTATACCTTGTCTTTGGGCCCATGGTCTCCTTTGCACAACAAAGAACACTTGATCATCATCACCTTCTACGGGCTTGAAGTCAATAGGTAGTTGCTTAGCTTCCAAATTAGCCACCATCTTGTATCTGCAGTCACACTTCTTCTGTCTGGAATATGGACAGAACTTGGCCAAAACTGCCTCAGCTTCCTCATGTTTCTTCCTAGCTTGCATAGTGTCCAGTTGTGTAGCCATATTATTAATAATTTCCTACTTGAAGTCAGACAACAAATTTTTTATCTCCATCCAAAAAACTCCACCAGAAGAAGACTTCCCCACTGTAGCATGATGAACTCGACCTTTCTTAACTATTGCTCGGGAGTAGTTAAGACATATTTTCTTTATATCATCCCAAGGTAGTTGGGTTATATCACCTCCTCCCATCAGGTCCAGGGCATCTATATAGGCATCACTGATTTCCCTTAGAAAGAGTAGTTTCTGAGAGTCCTCATTGAGAGTATGGTTTGAGTTCCTCTTTAGTGAAAACAAAAATTTGGAAATATAATCTTCCAAATTTTCATCCTCCTTCTGCTGAATTCGGAATATGTCATCACCTTTGTTGGCACTCTTACAATATTCCTTATACTTCTCAAGGAATTTCGTTTGCATGGCTGCCCAACTATCAACAATGCCTCTTCCTAGACTCATGAACCTTCTGAGAGCTCTCTCCTTCAAGGTGGAGGGAAATAACTTCAGTTTATGAGCGTCTGAGTTGTAGTCATAACTACGACAGAGGACATCAAACTCAAATAGAAAAGTTTCAAGGTCTTCTGTGACTAGGCCATAGAATTTTGGAAGTACTGAAGAAGGTATATTCTTAAGATTGTCAATATCTCATTGGGGAACAATGGGAAACTCAAAAGCAGGGGGTGGATTATTAGGTGGATTATTCGCCATGTTTGCTTGGTGAAATAATAGAGCGAATGGATTTTCCTCAGGTTCGTTGTTAGCTGGGTCAAATGGTAGTTCAACAAACAGGTTTTTAGGGAGGAACCTTCCTAGTGCATCTCTTCTTCTTCTATGCATGCAATACGATGAATGGTGGTTTGAAATATTTTGAAATTTTTTGACTAACAAACTAAACTAATACTAAAAATGACTTCTAACAAATCCTTAGCTTAACACCATCCTCGACAATGGTGCCAAAAATGTTCACGCCCACAAAAGGATATGAAAATCACAGTAAAACCTTTCCTAGGAATTGGAAATTCCAACAGGTGACTAATATCTCTCTATGGACATTTATTTACTTGTCAAACCAGGGGACATATACTTTAAATGGCGCAACACAATATATGCACTAAAAACTAGTTTCGGTCAAAACTTAGCAGAAATAAATACTTGGAAGGAATTCTATCTACGCTACAGGAAGGTAATGCAAAGTTCTTTAACTCAACTATGATTTGATTAAAATAGAAACCATAACAGCTACGACTGAAACACAAACTATGAACTGTCCTTATGCTGCAGGAACAGGCACAGGGATGGATTCCCTATGCTGCAGGAGCAATACAAGACTGAGTTTGTATGAAAACTTCAAAGATGAAATCTAATTGAAGATCAACAGAAAAGAACAGCTAACTAACTAGCTACAGATACTTACTAAGTGGGCCCCCTTAGCAAGCATCTACTGATTACGCAGGTGTTGAGCTCAGAACTTCATCAAACTTTATTCATGAAAATAGAATGGTATACATTGCTTTGTTGATATAAACTAACAACAAACTCTATCTCTTGTCAAACATATTCTGCTTTTCATTATCATACTGACTCTTACATGATATCTGCTATCTTTCTATCACTATGCTTCTATCTTACTCTAACTATCATCTCTCTCTCACTCGCGCAAGAGGAGTACTTTATTTAAAATCAGGAGAGCAACTAACTAACTAACCCAATCAAAGAAAGACGTGGAAGTAAAGTGTATCCCAAAATCAAGGAACAAACTTCATAAATGAATTTATTCGTTCAACCCGATTCGGAGAGAATCTAGCGCTCCACTCTTTCTAGATTGACTGTCATTAAAAATCTTTCCCAACGGTTTTGGTCAAAGAGTCTTCGTCGGAGCTTCCTCGAAGTCGTGCATGAAATGGACTTTACTGCAAGGCCTAGATCGGCTGCACTTGACTCAATCATTCTTCAATAACCGTCAAAACAAAAGGTAACAGATGCGAAAGAAAAGGCATATGACACATACACAATATCCGTTCATTAATCACACATTTAAATCTATTTCATCATTCAAAAGCTGTATGCGATATAACAGTCATTTAGGGAGTCAACGAGGTAATAAATGTAGTCAAGTCAACACAATAAGCTGCAGGAATATGCAAATGTTTTGCTACAGGATATCCCCATAAAAGGTTTTAAAAGAGTTTTAAACAACCACGAATAACAAAAGTGAAGGCATTAAAATTTCATCATAATATCCAAACTATGAGCATATTTTGGGCTCATCATGTCTGACCACTCTAACCACAATAAAATGATAATATTTTTTTTATAAGATTTTAGAGATAAGTAGAGGACTCATGTCCCGATGTGATGCATATTTTTTTGTAACTTTTTTTCAAGTAATTAATTAATTATGAATTTTTTATTACAACTTTTAAAAAATATAAAAAGCTCATATGTCTAGCCACCTTAACTTGGTCAAAACTTCATGAAATTCAATTTTTATTTTTGTAATCATATATTATTGGAAGCATAGAATGTGACACATGTTTTGGATTCAAAAAATGTGATATTGTTTGAAAGCTATAGGTGTTTTTCAATCAGTCTATCAATCAAGACTTCAGTTGCAATTTGAATAGAAAATGAATTCTAATTACTTATTAAATTCAAAGTAAAGCATAATTTATATTTTTGAAAAGCTGAGAATTTTCTTTAAAAACCCTTTTCGTTTCATCAATTTTGGGTAAAAAAAAAGTCGTCAGCCACATACCCATCATATTGCCACTTTTTGGCCCATCATAATCCTACACATACCCTTTAATATTTTGATCAAC
Organism: Sequoia sempervirens; assembly: GCA_007258455.2. Taxonomy (NCBI): domain Eukaryota; kingdom Viridiplantae; phylum Streptophyta; class Pinopsida; order Cupressales; family Cupressaceae; genus Sequoia; species Sequoia sempervirens. The sequence goes on along the minus strand of VDFB02271358.1, from coordinate 62,661,469 downwards.
TATAGATTACCTCCCCTTTTCTCCCCAAAAGGAAATGTGCAAATAATGGAGCAAATTACAAAGGCTATCAAACACAAGGACTAGACTACTACTGAATTCCCAAGTTCAAGTATGGTGTGTATTGATGAGGTTGAGCATGATATTTTTTTCCTTTCTCACCTTGATCGTTACCTTAGAGTGGTTATTGCAAGATGGGGGGTCATGTCTTTCAAATAAGTTTTTCAGCTTGATCAAGCCTATAGGCTGATATGTAGTATGTCCTTACCAACTGAAGAAGAATGGCAAGCCCAACACTCCTTCCTCAAACTTCAGGAATTTATAGAGAGTTGGGTCTGTACCTTTGCAAGCGAAGGCACCTGTGAGTTTCTAGAACTGTGAAGTGGTTTTTCTTATTATTTCCTTAGCCTTCAAGTTTTTGGCTTCCTTTTCTATTTTTGAACTATTCAAGATAATATAAGACTGGTCGAGAAGGCGGGTAATGCGCAACGGGGTGGCTGCATGACTTTCCCTTATCATTTTTCTATTCAAAGGAGCACCCGAGACACATGGTGGGATGGAGGAAGTTTTCTACAAAAAAATTCTTTAGAAAACATAAGTTTTCAACCGTGTGATGTGTCATCTCTCTATCAAAGGAGGACTATGTCTTTCAAAGTAATATCTTTTAAATGCTGATAGAACTTGTTGGTTTCTCTTTGCTTCTTTCTTGGGATGGAAACTTCCATTCAATGATGTGATTAGTCAACAAGTTTCTTTCAATGAACTATTGTTTTTAAGATTTGATCAGGTATAGGCCTCTTTCTTTAAAATATCTAAAAGACATTAATGTAGTAGTTGAAGAGTTAATGCAAAGATCTTTTGTGGCCTAATCAAGGGGTTACAAATCAGATCACAAGCTATGAGGTATCAACATCTGGCAGTAATTACTTCTAAGCTAAGGTAGTGTTTTCCTTCTTCAACAGCTATAAAAGGGGGGTGACAACACAAAAGAAAAGAGGATTTTTTCCAGGAGGAACTATTTTCTTTGTTGAAAAGGTGATTATTTTTAAGTTTTTCTTAAAGTTTTAAGAACTATTTTTCATAAGCAAGTTATAGAACTACTTTATTCTAGAAAATTATATCTATTAAGGTTTAAACTATTGTCAGATTGGCATCTGACCTTTGTTTCAAAGTTTAGTTTTAATTAAAGTATGAACTATTAAGGGGAATTTATTGAGACTGTGCATGTATGGCCTTTTTCAAGCTTTCTTTCTTTATATTGTCATTTTGAATGAAAAATTGTATCTTGCAAGCTATATTCTGGTAGTTTAAATAGTGGATCTCTATACTTTATGCTTGTGTAATGGAACAGTAGTTCAGGAGAATCGGCCTATGTCATTGGAATTTTTTTATTTTTCTAAAAAAATGTTATTCTGTTGTGCTGTGCTGTATTACGAGACAAAGTTCTTATAATTTTTGAAATATTATTCTTTTACTCTAAGGAATCTTTATGTTTGATCAGACCTCAATGAACGCTACCAGTGAAAAGATCTTAAAGTTTGCACTATGCTTAAAGTTAGCCTTTGTTGTCCGTTCTCTTTCCAACAATGAGGGGTTGTGGCATTCTATGTTTATATCAATCGTAGGAATAACTTGGATTTGAAATGTTGTAAAGGATTTGGCGCATCACCTTTTATGTTTTATATTTACATTTCCTTTCTCCCTTATCTCAAAATCCCAAAAGAAGAGTCAAATTTTTATAAAAAAACCTAGAGGTATTCAATGGGATGCAATTTGTCCCACACTCACTGAAGTTCCCATAAGACTGTCAGAGGGGTGCAAGCTTTGATGATCAACAGGTTTAAATATAATAGTCTAGAAATTGGTATGAAATCAAACAGTCATAGAAGTGTTTTAAGGGAGTTTCTGTTGTGTGTAGATGATATACAAATCATCATTATACTTGTTTTTGTTGTTTGACATTTTTTAAAAATGTTGTGCCTGTGCATAAAAATTTGTATGTAGAGAAGAAGTTTATTCATAGTATTGTCATTTTTAAGGGTAAATAAAAGGAAATGATGGAGACTGTCAGTTACCTGAAGTTTGAATATTTTTGGATCAAAATTGAAGAATAAAGGGAGAAATGAATTAATTAAATAATTAAAATTATTTAATTATAAAATTATTTAATTAATAGAAGAATATGACTTTAGACAATAATTAAATAATTAAAATTATTTAATTATGTAGGGGAAGTGAAAAACAATGCTTGTAGCCTTAGGAAAAATTTTAGTGTCTACATTTGGTTCTCTTTGATGCAATGCAGCTTATCACGTTGTGTCAAAGAAATTTAGTCCAAGACATGCCCCAGTATAGACGGGATAAACCCATGTCCCCTTGGATTTGTTTTTGCAAATTTTTGAAACCTTATTCTGAAAAGCAAGTTGGACATGAATGCAAGGATTGAAAAAAGAAATGTTACCAGGAGGAAGATGATAGCATCGAGTTAGATGATTGAAGAGGGGTTGATATTTTGCTTGAGAGATGCTAGGATTGCATGTTTATCATCATTGGGCATTAAAAATATGGAAAATAGACAATAAGAACCATGGTATGACATACACCAAGCTGGTGTGCAATGTTATCCCTTTGTGAAAAAAAGACACTTAATAGATAAGGAATGTCATAACTCATACTAGGATAAAAGTTGCCCCAATCTTTTTTTCAAGACAAATTTTAAAAAACAATGAAAGAAATAGAAGGTCATGAGACATCATCACTCCTCTAAATCTTTCTTGGGACATCCTCGAGGTGGCTAGTAACATGAAAAAAAGATAAATATAGAAAAGGATAAGAAAAAATGAACCAGTGGATTCAACAACCATTTAGATTTGTTTTGCCAATGATTGTGTGCTGATAGGATTTATATGATTGATTTGTTGGTTGATTGATTGATTGATCGATTGATTGATTGATAACACATGGTTTCAGAAAATGAAGACTGTCATATAAGACATCAATTTTGGTTTTAAGCATCCAACCACTTGTATATGGAAAATGATAAGGTTGATGAATGATAATGTCTAATTTCATGAAGGACACATCCTATATAAGATAAATGAAAAGGGTGGGTCTAGCTTCAAGAAATGATCCAAGTCATATAAGACCATGTAGCTTGAATTCAATCACTCATAAGTGTAGTACTTTGATTAATTTATGATTCTCTCCCATAATGTGTATCAATGAGCATTTTCATTAGATATATGTTGAATGAACATATAGGTGTGCTATATTTTCAATGATTCACATTATGTGCCATATTCCTTCATGCATGTTGCCACATACTACTAGATCTTTTGTAATGGGCCAATCTTATCTAGTGGAGTAGCATAGAGAATCTTAATGTTTTGTGGCAAGGTGGATATGACCTTGATATCTTCTCTTTGTGTCTCCTTCTCTTTCTCTTTGTAGGTCCTAAGTATGATTCATGATGTGTGAATTTTTATTGTTACATAAAATAATTTGATTCATTGAAAATGAATTTGTGCTAATTACAATGATTATATAATCACTTGATATATTAAGGAAAAAATTATCAAGTGTTTGGATTTTTTGACTTTGGATAACCATTATGTTTACTTATTTCATTAATTTCCATATTTTATTAAGTGATAATTGATCAAATCTCGCAAGATTGATTGTCTAGACTATATCAAATAGTATTTGTATTTGTAGCTAATACATTCAGAGATTGAAATACTTGAGAAGATATTAGATATCTATTATAACATAATGTTCTATTATAAAAAAAAATTATAATAGGTATTTGTTTTTTGGAACAAAAAGTTGTTTTGTAAATTTTATTGATTCACTAGTAAGATTATGTCTATTATGCCAACTTAATTTTATAAAATAAAAGTTGAGATAATATTCAATTCCATGGTAGGTGGTATTATATAAATGTCAAAAATAGTTGTCATGTAATGCTTTTGTTGTAGGTAAGTAAGAATCATGTATTTTCATTTACTATATATCTTAACTACATATGATATAGTTTATTTTATCTAATAGTCCACATCTAAATCTTTTTTATTGATTTTAAGAAAAATATTATTTTATTATATAAAATTCATTGTTTATGAAAAACTTCAAGTGGATTGTAGACTAAAATTTGATGTGTATTTTTTTTGTTTATCTATCATACTTAAATCTTTAATTGATAAGTATGATTCTTAAATCATACTTAAGTGGATTCTTGTATTGATTGACAACTAAAATATTCCAAATGAAATCTAAGTCTCCAATCCACTTGAAGTTTTTCATAAACAATGAATTTCATATAATAAAATAAAATTATTCTTAAAATCAATGAAAGAGATTTAGATGTGGATTATCAAATAAAAAAACCATATCATATCTAGTTAAGATATATAGTAAATGAAAATACACATGAAAATTTGATGCATAGTTCCTCAAGGATTAGGAGGAACCCAAGGTACAATGGCAGTAGATGAGGGTTTCTTTGATTCATCATAATCTTGTACTTCTACCAATGATACTTGCCCTTGCATGGCATGTACTAGAAGAACCAAGGGTACAATAGCAGTAGATGATTTTATTTTTATTTTTCATAATCTTGTACCTGAGCCAATGATAGTTGGCCTCTCATGGCACATACTTGATCAGAAAACTCTTTAACTGGTTTCACCCTTTTATTGGATATTCATGTGATAAAACAAATATTATAACTATATAGAAATGCATGCAAATGTGATAAAACAAATATTATAACTATATAGGAATGCATGCAAATAAAACTAAACACAATGGGATTTTAACTTTAACAAAGATTACCTTTTGGTCTTTTCCTTGATCCTGTTTGTAAATACACCCGTCATTCCGCCATTTTCCTTGTCCCAACTGTCACAGTGACTAGGTAACCATGCTCAAATTTTCCATCAATACAGCCAGTAACAACACTGCCGGCTCAACTGCATAAAATTTGTATTTATGATTAAATTTATTAATATGCACAGATTCTTACAGTAGTAATACAAAGGTCAGTCGGTAATCAATGAATTATTTAAAATATTGGTTACAAGCAAGGACCTCCAAATGCTTGGGCAGAATCAATCTTTTACTTTTTTATATCTACCACACGACCCTTCGAAGGTGAACGTGTATTCTGTCTCTAACTTATAAGAATCTCCTACTACATACAACTATAGGTATTTGAAAGATTTTTTGAACTAAAATAAAAAGAGTATTTTTACATTTTTCATTATGAATTTAATAAGTTATTCAAATTTATAGTAGAGTTGTAATGACACAAAATATCAACAAGGATTTCATTTTGTAGAATAGGGTTATGGATATTTGAAAGATTTTTTTAGCTAAAATAAAAGAAGACTTATATATTTTCCATTATGAATTTAATAAGCTATTCCAATTTATAGTATAGTTGTAATGACAGAAAATCTCAACAAGGATTTCATTCTATAGAATAGGGAACTACGAATATTTGAAAGATTCTTTTGAGCTAAAATAAAAGAGTACTTTTATATTTTCTCAACAAAGATTTCATTATGTAGAATAGGGTAGAATCAAGGGAAAAGGCATGAATCAATAGTATCAACCATCAATTACATAAAACTCAAACCCTAGAACCCTAATCTCAACAAGGATTTCATTCTATAGAATAGGGTAGAATCAAGGGAAAAGACATGAATCAATAGTATCAATTATCAAATACATAAAACTCAAACCCTAGGACCCTAAAACCCTAGGATTCTCATCTCAACAAGGATTTCATTCTATAGAATAGGGTTATGGGTATTTGAAAGATTTTTTTGAACTAAAATAAAAGAGTACTTCTATATTTTCCATTGTGAATTTAATAAGCTATTCCAATTATAGGAAAATTACAAGAATCTCATGCTAGTATCTTTATATATTTTTCACATATGGGTATTTGAATTTTTTTGTGCTAAAATAAAAGACTACTTTTATATTTTCCATTATGAATTTAATAAGCTATTCCAATTTATAGTATAGTTGTAATGATAGAAAATGTCAACAAGTATTTCATTTTGTAGAATAGGGTTATGGATATTTGAAAAAAAAAATTGAGCTAAAATAAAAGTTTACTTTTTATATTTTCCATTATGAATTTAATAAGCTATTCCAATTTATAATACAATCAACAAGGATTTCATTTTGTAGAGTACTTTTATATTTTCCATTATGAATTTAACAATTCATTCCAATTACATTAAAATTATAAGAATCTCCTATCTACATATATTTGACAACTATGGTATTTATTTATTTTTTTAAATAAAAGATTACATTTATATTCTCCATTATGAATTTAATAAGCTATTCCAGTTCATCTACATATATTTTACAACTATGGGTATTTTAAAAAAAAAAGCTAAAAAAAAGAGTACTTTTATATTTTTCATTATGTATTTAATAAGCTATTCCAGTTTATAGTAATTTTGTAATTAAAAAAAATCTCAACAAGGATTTCATTCTGTAGAATAGGGTTATAAGTATTTGAAAGATTTTTTGAGCTAAAATAAAATAGTACTTTTATATTTTCCATTATGAGTTTAATAATCTATTCCAATTTATAGGACAATTGTAATGATAGAAAATCTCAACAACAATATCACTTTGTAGAATAGGGTAGAATCAACAGAAAATGCATGAATCAATAGTATCGATGATCAAATACATAAAACTCCAACAATGAAGCACAAATGAACATAGAAATATAAAATGATATTTAAAATAATATTAGAAACAATATTTATGCAATGATTAAATCACCTTCATTGCTCTTCTTCAATTTTCTTTATATCAAAGATAGTAGTTGTGGTTGTCTCTAGCTAGCTAGGGTTGAAATGAAAGTGATAGGTCTCTTTTATAGAAAATCAAATTTGAATGGAGGGTCACGATGAAATGATGAAAATCAAAGGATAAGATTGCTTGAAAAGTAATGAAATAGGGTTAGGGAAAAAATAGGGTTTAGTTAGGGATTGATCGTGGAGATTAAAAGGTAATAAAACCTTATCAAGGGTGGAAATTAATTGAGATGTGGAGTGAGATGTGGAGGGATATGAATGAAATAGATAGAGAAAGGATAAAAATGGCACATATAAAGAGGTTGTGGAGTAAATTAAATAATTATAAAATTATTTAATCTAGGAGGAAAGTGAATAATTAAATAATTAAAATGATTATTTAATTATAAAAGAAAGGGAAAATGTTGATTTTAATTTAAAAAGCTATTTAATTAAAAGTGGGAGAAGAGGAAAAAATATTAAATAATTAAAAAAATTATTTAATAGCCAAGGGAAAGGTGGAAAATAATTAATTAAATAATTTTTTTAATTATGGAAGAGAAAAATTAAATAATTAACATTAGTTATTCAATTATACTAGAAAAGAGAAAATGAATAATTAGATAAATAAGAATTTATTTCATTATAGAGAGAAATTAAAAGTAGTGACATAATTAAATAAATATTATTTTATTTAACGAGAAATGAATTAATTAAATAATTAAAATTATTTAATTAATAGAAGAATATGACTTTATACAATAATTAAATAATTAAAATGATTTAATTATGTAGGTGAAGAAGTGAAAAATAACACTTGTAGGCTTAAGAAATTTTTCAGTGTCTACATTTGGTTCTCTTTGATGTAATGCAGATTATCAGTTGTGTCAAAGAAATTTAGTGTAGGACATGCCCAATATAGATAGGATACACATTTCCCCTTGGATTTTTTTTTGCAAATTTTGAAAAATTATTCTGACAACCAAATGTTAGCAGAGGAAAATGTTAGCATCGATTTAGACAATTGAAGAGGGGTTGATATTTTGCTTGAGAGATGCTAGGATTGCATGTTTATCATCATTGGGCATTAAAAATATGGAAAATGGACAATAAGCACCATGGTATGACATAGACCAAGCTAGTGTGCAATGTTATCCCTTTGTGAAAAAAATACACTTAACAGATAAGGAATGTCATAACTCATACTAGGAGAAAAGTTAACCCAATCTTTTCGTCAAGATAAATTGTAAATAACAATGAAAGAAAAAGAACCTCATGAGACATCAGCACTCTAAATCTTTCTTGGGAAATCCTTGAGGTGGCTAGTAACATGAAAAAAAGATAAATATAGAAAATGATAAGAAAAACTGAACCAACAAAGTCAACAACCATTTAGATTTGTTTTGCCGATGATTGTGTGCTGATAGAATTTATATGATTGATTGGTTGGTTGATTGACTAATTGATTGATTGATTGATTGATAACACATGGTTTCAAAAAATGAAGAATGTCGTATAAGAAATCAAGTCTATTTTTTAGCATGAACCACTTGTATAAGGAAAATGATAAGGTTGATGTGAGCACCCCTAAATCTGCAAATGGCTAAATCTCCAACACTCCATTACATGGGTTAGTTCATACCAATGCAAACTTATTAATGCTCCTATGAAATAATACATTATGCTTCATAAAAAAAATGAAATAACAACATAAACCAATAAAAATTAGAGAAACACAATGCACACCTATTCCATAGTGGATTGGTGTCACTTTGATGTGAAAAGTGACCCTTTCCCAACCCTTGACAAGATCAAATGATGAAAATGGAATTCTATGACAATGAAGTGGACAAAATTAGCTCTCAATGTGAAGAGAGTAACTCTGCATGAAGATTGTGGATGATTAGAATGAAGGATAGCCTCTCCATTTATAGAAGGGTTTGATGAGAGAAGAGGCCAAAGGGATGAATGTGGGACAAAAAACCAACCAATAGAAAGGAGCCACTTGTCACCATGTGAATGGACCAAGGATGTGCATGTTTCGATGAATGTGCTAATAAATGACATTAGGTGGCCTTTTCAAATTTGAAATTCGGCTTGTTGGAGGGAGAAGAAGGGGTCTTAAATGCTAACTAGGGGACATGTAAGAGGGGAGTTAATGCTACATTGGAAGGGACAAGTCATTTGAGAGGGAGATTTGAAATGGGGGAATATTCCACTTTTATGCCATGTTGATGGAAAATGAAGATGGAAAATTGAAGATTTAATAAATTAATTAAAATCATTTATTTGTGCAAGAGGGAAAATCTAGAGGATGGGACTTGCATTAGATTTAACCTTAATCATGATTTGATTAACTTAAGTGAAGATTAGGTGATTTGAATTTTTGACATAGATTTATGGATTAATATAAATCAAAAGGAGATGGAAAATGATTTAGACTTAGTTAAATAAATATTTTGATTTATTTAACTAAAGGGAATGATATTAATACTAAAGATGAATTTATTTAATTTAAATGGAGGGCTTTAAAGATTAATCAAATAGACTTGATTTATTTGATGAATGGATGAGTATGAATTAATTAAATGCATGATGCTAATTTTGCATGTCTACATTTTCCCCCTCTTTGAAGTAATGTACTTGTTGTGTTGGTTCAAAGAATAAATTTTCCGTGATCAAAATTCAAAAAATTTATGATTTTTTCAGATGCCCCAGTGGAGAGAAGTACACTGGTACATTGCCCCCTTGAGAGATCGAGTGAAAATATTTGATTTGAGGATTGATCTCATGATAAAGAGATTCAAGATGGATGTATGGATGGTTGTGATGATGCAAATGAGATGGTTTTAAAATGTTTAGAATAACCAATCTATATTATCCTAGATAACTTAAATGACGATATGATGTGATGATGCCTATATGATTATGTAATGGATGTTTTATGCAAATATATGATTTATGAGATGCTTAGACTAACATATCTATATTATGATGATGAACATGCATGTGAGATGATTAGTGTTTCTTATACGATATGATATGATATGCAGTATGTTGATGGTTTGTGGATGCGAGATGGATGCATTAGTGATGATGATTACCTAATGATGAAATGATGTTAGTGCAAAAAAGAAGAAATGAGATGATGACAAGAAGATTCAACAAGCCAACTTTATGAGAGATGATGATGAGAAATGGATGATTTTCTTATCAGGAATTGGGACTTTAAAAGGGCCACTTACCTTATGTTTGATAACACACATAACTATGATGCATCAAGGTATAAAGAACCAGGATGGCGTTGTACCTAGTGTGATGGACTTTGACTTGACAATCAAATATGAGTATTTCTGTTCACACCTAGTGTACAAAACCTTATTCAGAAATGTAGTTCAAATATTCAAAACATATCGAACCAAAACATAAGAAGGCAAGCCTTGCCATGTGGTCAACGAGATACCTAAAACATCCTCCCTACGCCTAAATAAAGCACACATGATTAAGGTTATATTACAAAAACACCCCCCAAGCACAGCAGATAAGAAGATAATGATCATTACCCCATTTCTATCTGTCTAAATCCTTTTGTTTGGATATCATCGAGAGGTCCTTGGAATGAGCACAATAAGATAAATCAAAAGACAAAGATAAATCAAACAAACAAGCTAATGTTCTTCATACCGCTAGCCAAGACTAAACTACAATGATGCCTGATGTTGATGTCCATTGAAGGAAGGATGCATCCTAGGACATGACGATATCAGATGATTTTGATATGGGACTGATTGGATGATAAGCTATTGACACAAGGAGTTGACTAACTTGTTTACATACTAGCCTAAACCTTAGACTTTGATGTTTTGAGTTTTCACTTTTGAACTTCTAGACTTTTTTCCAACTGTTTTACCAAAGGTTGAGGATGACGATTGTTTATTATGCGTGATGTTTATTGCAGGTTAAAGTGAGATAAGACAGATGGATTTTTTCAAATATTTGGATGTTTTTAGTGTTTTGACATGTTTTGAGGTTGTTTGTGGTATTTTTGAGATTTTTCAAATGTTTTGGAGTTTTCTAAGATTTTGACCAAGAGACTAACCTAAAGACCTATCCTAAGGGCCTCAGGGGCTAATAAATAGATTAGCCTTTCCTACGTTATATAAGCAGAGACCACGTAGTTTGACTGGCATAGACTCAATTATTGATGAGATATGAACAAATGGATTGTTAGTTTATTGTGACAGACTCCTCAAGGACTGACCTAAGTGTCTTGGGGGATGATCAAAGATCAACCTTGTCTATGTTCAAGGCTTAGAGACTCGTAGTTCAACAAGATGACTTTGTTTTTTACTTTTTGACTAAAATTTTGACTTTTTTTTGAATTTTTGATGTGTTTTGGATGTTTTTGATTTTCTCAAATTTTTAATGTTTTGTATTTTTTTATTTTTTGATGTTTTTGGATTTTCTGATTTTATGAATGTTTTTTAGATTTTCTAATTTTTTGATGTTTTTAGGTTTTTTGATTTAGGGACCTCAAGAACATACATGAATCTGATCCAATGAGAGCATGCCCCTAGTGTGATGCAATAGACTACTCCGATAAAGGTAGGAGAAACTAACCTTGAGGATGGGCCAAGTAGTACTAGGAGGGATCATGACATGAACATAGGACCAAGGTATGATGCAGACACGGGTGGATGATGGATGAGGATATGGAATACGATGGCTGATGAAAGCATAATGGGTGGATGGTGTAGAACATGTCGTGAAGATCTTGGTGGATGGAAAGTGCTTATTTACGAAAGACACCTATTTGCCAGGTTTTCACCAAGGTACTTTCCCAAAGTGCCACTGAAGTGGTTTTCACTAGAGGACGATTTTTCTCTTTATTTTTTTTTATCTTTTTTATCTTTTTTATCTTTTTTTGATTTCTTTGTTGTCACCAAAATGCCTATTTACCAGGTTTTCATCATTGTAACCATTTTTTGATGATTTTTTTTATTTTTTTGATTTTTTGGTTCTATACCTTGAAAGATTAGGCATAATTTTTTTTGAGAAAGGATCTATTCATGGGCTCCTACAGAGGTTCCCCTTCAGGTGTTGATAACTGATATTCCCTTGACTTATAGCTTGTTGTGATAACAAATGGTCCCAACTAGTTGGGTTCAAATTTTCCTTTGATGTTTGGATTTGGGATGTTCTTTTCATTATCCTTTAGGACAAGTTCTCCGACTTGGAAAAACTTGCTTATGATCTTCTTGTTATAGCTCCTCTTGAGTCTATTTTGATAGACTTGCAAATGATTTCATGCTTCTATACATTTCTCATCCTATAGCTCTAGCTCATTCAATCTTGATAATCAGTATTCTTCATCCGTGATGAGATTTTGCAATGATATTCTCAGTGACGAGAGCTTGATCTCAATGGGTAATACTACCTTTGATCCATAGACTAGGGAGAAGGGGGTGGCACCAGTGGGTGTGCGAATGTTGGTTTGATAGGCCCAAAGGGCGGGATTTAGCTATAGATGCTATTGACTGTCTTTTCGAGGATTTTCATAATGGTTTTATTGGTAGCTTCTGCTTGACCATTTCCTTGGGGATAATACGGAGTGGAAAAGTTATGTTGTATTTTTAATTTTTCGCAAAGGTCCTGAACATCTTGATTCCTTAAAGGTGTCCCATTATCTAAGATAATAGCTTGGGGAACACTGTATTAGAATATTAAGTAGTTAAGGATGAACTTTGATATCTACTTTCTAGTGATGTATGTCATGGGGATGCCTTCCACCTACTTGGTGAAGTACTTAGTGGTGGTTATGATGAATTTGTGACCATTGGATGAGGTGGGAGTTGTCTTTCTAATGAGATTGAGCCCCCACTACAAAAATGACAATGGTGTGACAATAGGATGAAGCTCTTGAGTTGGAGCATGGATAAAGTCCCCATGTTGTTGACACTGTAGGCACCTTTTGACGTAGTCATGTGCTTCTCTTTCCATTGTAGTCCAATAATACCCCATCCTCAACAATTTCTTGGCTAGGGTCATTCCACTTGACTGTGAACCACAAATGTCGTTATGCACCTCAGTTAAAGTGGTCAATGCCTCTTCAACATTTAAACAGTGTAGTAGGGTTCCTTCTATTCTCCTACAGTAAGGGGTGTTTCCTAGGATGACAAACTAGGATGCTTTATTGACAAAGGTTATTTTTAGGCTTGCAGGTAAGTCAACAAGTAGGACACCTATATGTAGGTAGGTATAAATTTCATGGTACCAAGGATCACCAGGACCAACGATTTTGCACACAAATTTTGATTCTAGTACCACGAATGTGGGCACGAGAAGCTGCTCTACCAAGAATTCATGTCTCGAGACGTTACAAGGGATGTCTAGTAGGGATCAATCATTGCCATGGCATCTTCTCCTCTGTTGTTGGCTCTGGGAATCTGCTCAAATGTGATATCAATGAATGATTCTTTAAGGCTCTCTACCAACTTTTTGTATGGAGTTAGTTTATCATCCTTTTTCTGGTATTCATTGTTCATTCATTTATTATTAGTTGGGAGTCTCCATATACCTTTAGGATCATGATGTGCCACTGCACTAGTATTCTAAGACCTATAGTTAAAGCCTCGTATTCCGCAATGTCGTTAGTGCAAGGGAATGTCAATTTGTAGGATCTAGGTATACAGTCCCCCTGTGGGGTGATGAAAAAGACACCGACTCCTAATCCATGCTACAAGTATGAGCCATCAAAGTAGAGTTTCTAGTGGTCAGCTATGCTAAGATTGAAAATGGATTCGTTTGGAAATTCTAATATGAGTGGATTCCCTAAATACATGGGTGCCTCCACAAGCTGATATGTGATGACTTGTCCTTTGATTGATTTTTGTTCCATGTATTCAATGTCATATTCAAATAGAATCATAACCCATTTGGCCATCCTTGCCATGAGCATTTCCTTTGATAATAGGTACTTTAGGGGAATGATTTTGGTGATGAGTTTAATTTTTTGTGCCAACATGTAATGTCTGCAAGCAAATGCTACTACAAGGCATGCTTTTTTGATGAATGAGTATTTTAACTCATGTCCGACCATTGTGTGGTTGATGTAATAGATGGCCCTCTCTATCCCATTTTCATCGTGCTAAGCTAGAAGAGCTCCAAGGGCTATTGTTACTGCTGGAACATAGAGGATTAATGGATTTCTTGGGATTGGTGGCATGAGGACTGGCAGTGTAAGCAGATATTCTTTAATTTTGTTGAAGGATTCCTTGAACTTGTCATCCCATTTGTACACTACTCCCTTGTGGAGAAGGTTAGAATATGGGTTTTTCTTTTTGCCAGTTGTGCTATGAATCGGTGGATGGACTGAAGCCTGCCTTGGAGGCCTCTCAACTATTTCAATGTTTTGGGTGCCTCCATCTCAAGTATTACTTTTACCTTTGCAGGATCTATTTCAATACCCCTCATTGACACTATATAGCCCAAAAAATTTCTTGACTATACATCGAAGTTGCACTTCTTTGGATTTAAGCAGACCTTGTACTCCTCTAGCCTATCAAAAATAGCACTCAAGGTTGCTATGTGATCTCTCCTCTTTCTAGATTTTTCTAGTATGTCATCAATGTAATCTTCGATATTATTTTGGATCATTTCATGGAAGATTAATGTCATGGCTCTTTGCTAGGTGTCCCCAACATTCTTTAGGCTGAATGGCATCATATTCCAGTAGTAAGTTCCTCATGGACAAGTGAAGACTGTTTTATGTTTATCTTCTTTGGAAATCATTATTTGGTTGTACCCAGAGAAACCATCCATTAGCGAAAGAATTTCATGTCTTGTTGTCATGTCTACAATCAAGTCAATATTAGGCAATGGGAAATCATCTTTCAGACATGCTTTGTTTAGATCTCTTAAATCCATGCAGATTTGAATGCCCCCATCAAGTTTTGAAATAGGAACCAGATTTGACAGCCATTCTAGATAGTCTATTAGTCAAATGAATCATGCATCAAGGAGGTTCTTTAATTCCATTTTGACTAGCAGGTTGATCTAAGGATGCATTTTCCTGAGTTTTTATCTAACTGGCTTTTCTTTAGAGTACACTGCTAGATGGTGGACCACAATCTCTTGATCAATCCCAAGCATGTCTACATAGCTCCATGCAAAATTAACTTTTCTTTCTCTCAAGAAGGCTGCTAGGAGCTCTTGTTCCTCTGATAGTAATGACACTGCATAGAATGTGATGTGTGGTGTCTCTTTTATTCCTAAGTTGATTGGGTTGCATTTTTTAGTTAGGACCATTGATTTTTCCTGATGTAAAGCTCTGAGATTGAATCCCCCATCCTTGGGCACATTAGAGAGGGTTTCACCATTGGATGTGTCCTTTCTTTTTACTATTTTTGGGTTGGAGAGTGCCACAGTGTGGTTTTCACTCAAGGACCTAGAGATTATTCTTAGTTTTTCACTTTTGTGACTGAGGGATTCAATCATTTCCCCATAATATGCATGTGTATCTAGCTCAATGATGGATCATGATTTGTGATCCCCACATGGAATATTATCCTGTAGTCCCATGAATTATGAGAGCACCTCATCATATTTGAATGTGTCAATAATTGGCGGTCCTCGTTGGTCACAATCGATGAGTTACAGGTAGACTAGGCAGATTTCATGGTTTTGATGGTTAGTGGGCTCAAATGACATACTACTAATCATGAGAAGAGTGGTATCCTCGTAGAGCATGGGTAGGTTGGTTATGGGATCCTTGTCATCACTACTACTATAGATGTTATGTTAAATGTGAAGTTGTCTATGACTTGACCCATAGATACGGGTAAGAAAAGTTAGACTGCTAATTGTTAAGGAGGATTATTGACCTTTCTAACTAGAGGACTTTGGCTACGTATGGTTATACTCAGAG
Source organism: Sequoia sempervirens (assembly GCA_007258455.2). NCBI lineage: Eukaryota > Viridiplantae > Streptophyta > Pinopsida > Cupressales > Cupressaceae > Sequoia > Sequoia sempervirens. Next base: position 62,645,719 of record VDFB02271358.1, on the reverse strand, counting down.
GGGTACATCCAAGGCCAATATTTCTCATTTGCATCTTTGGAATGATGGATATTAGAAGCCCCGTTGTCCTTTTTCCCTAGTTTCTAGTTTCTCTCATAGCCCATTGTGAGAATCATTTGCAAACCATTTTTGATGTTATCCATTGGTAGATTGGTTGCCATTCTATTGTCTTGCTATAAGAGATAGGATGGGTCCTCCTCTATGACTTCTTGGTCAAGATCTCCCCAACTTCTAAAGTTGGAATATCCTTCATTGGGTGTTTTGGATGTGGAGGCTTCATTTGATTTTAGACGTCCTCATGATCTAGGTGATTGTGGTAACTCTCCTACTACAAAAGCATTTTTGGGAATTGTATAGTTTCCACAACAATTTTCCTAGATGATGAATTTGATATTAGAGATGGTGGGGATGGCGGGACTGGTGGGTGTATCTATCGCAAACGTGGAAGCGAGAGTGGCTAGATCAATGTATGGTGTTGATGGGCCTTCATCATTTTTAGGTACTTGAGGTATTTTACAGTATTTTGCCTCTAGGTTCTTACAGTAAGAGAATGGTTCAAGATCTCCTTAGATGGTGACCTCTTGGCATTCATATGTAGGGGGAGCGCGGCCAAAATTCTATTTTTTAGGAAGTGCCCACTTAGAAAATTAGTAAAAAATAAAATATTCATTAAAAAATTATTAGAAAAATTATGCATCAACTAGCTGATGTTAGATAACTTCTAACCATAGTGATTTTAAAAATACTACAAAAAAGTTCACCGTGCTCAGGTCATACAAGAGTTGCTATGTTATGTTTTTCTAACAAAAACAGCACCAATTTGTGTACATCCCTCTTTTGAACCCCTTAATCTCAACCATTTTAAAAATAAATTATTAGTTTAGAAAGTAGACTCAGAGCACTTCGATCCTTGTTTTTGTTCCATCTAAAAATTTTGAGTGTAACTATCCTCAATTTCACGTCCAAGGTCAGCATTTCCTGATTTCAGAAAAAAAGTGGCCACTTAAGCCCCCTTTTTGGGAACCATCTTGGTGCACTTACCCTTGGATTATATTTTTCAATCTCATGCAACTGTTAGTGGTGTGCCCTTTGATTTTATGGAAGTCATAGAGCTGATTTTCATTGTACTTGGGTGGTTTCACATCTGGTTCTTGGTAATTCACATAGGTAGGAGCCTTGATGAGATTTTCATTTATCAATTTCTTCATGATGAACTCAAGTGGCTCTCCAAGGGTAGCGTATTTCTGCTTGGTGGAATTGTTGTTTTGTTGGGGTGGTCCCCTTTGATCATTGGCATTGCTGATTGCTTGATTGTTTGGCTGCTATGTGGTTGTGTTCGCTTGATGGTTATTTTGATGATGGTTTTGGGGTTGTTGTTGTGGAGAAGGTGTGTTTTTTTGAGGGGTGGAGATGACAATTTTGGCATCCACAACACCATGATTGGTAACATTTTTTTTCTTTCCCATGTATGAGGTTTGTCGCTGTAACTTGTGGATGGGTGATTTCTCTACTATTCAGGATATGCAGTTGATCCTCCAGGTTGTGTCATAAGGGCTCACTCGATGTTGAGTGCCTTGGAGATCAACTGATCATACGTAGTGATACCTTTAACTTTAAGATGAAATGCCAAGGTTCCTTAAAACTTTGAAATGATTGTGCAGACTTGTTGTTCTTCTAGCATGACCCATTTGCTCTAATTGGCCTTTGATTGCCATCGTTGTAAGAGGGAAGCAAATAATTCATTCTTACCTTGTTTCAGAGCTATAGTTCCTCTAGACTGACATCCATAGCGATATTACATGCGTAGTTTTTGATGAATGCATCCATGATTTCTTTGAATGTCTTGATGCCTTGAGGTAGGTGAGAGAACCATTCCATAGCATGGCCAGCCAAACTTCTAGGAAATAGTCACATCAGATATGTATTGTCATATGTGACCTCCATGTAATGAACTTGGAATTCCCTAATGTGATCTTTAGGGTTTCCCATCCCATGGTATTTATCAAATTTGGGTATCTCAAATCCCTTCGAGAACGGTTTCATTACAAGGCTCCTATTGAATGGATAAGGACACAAGTTGTTAGGTGTTTTCATGGTTCGCCCTGATTGAAGGTCAAGCACCTGTTGTGAGAGCAACTTGATTTGTGTTGTGACATCATTTTTCGGATCAGGGGGTGGGATGAAAGTGTTCTGAGGTGGTTCAATTGTTGGTGGGATGGGTGGATTGGTTGGTATGTTGATGGATGGTGTTTGTATATTCTGTAGAGTCAAGTATGCTTGCAGTTGTTACTGTACAAACAATGCTTTTTGTTGATCCTATTGTTGTTGTACTAATAGTGCATTTTTTGAGCTTGTTGTTGGGCTGCTAATTGAGTTGCTTCTTGCTATTCTTGGTATTGTTTTAGCACCTGTTGATATGCTTGTTGTTGGGCTGCTTGTTGTGTGAGATATTGTTCTTGTTCCTATGCTTGCGCTTGCACTTGTGCCTGAGCTTGTTGGACTTGGTATTGGGCTTGTGCCTGAGCTTGATCTTGCACTTGGGCTTGATCCTGTGCTTATTCTTGAGTGGTAGCTTGTGTAACTTGTGTGGCTTGAGTATCTTGCACTTCCTGTGCAGCCTGAGCAACTTGTTGTTATTGCAATAAGGCTTGGGCTTCTATAGCCTGTTGTGCTTGTTGCACTTGTAGTGCTTGTTGTGTAGCTTGAGTAGCTTGAGCAGCTTGAATAGCTTGGGTGTCTTGTTGAGCAGCTAGCTGTGTAGCTTATCGGTTTTGAATTGTTTGTAATGCCTTCTAATAAGTAGCTCGTTGAGTGGCTTGCAATGCAATACTATATTGACTTGATGTGTTGAAGTTTGGTGGTGGTGGTGGTGGAGTTGGATATGGAATGATGCTTTTTGTGGTGATGAGAGGCACCATTGTGTTGATGATTAGGGTTTGAGTGGTACATGGTGTGATTGATGTGTTTGATCCTTGTGAGACCATGTTTTGAGGGATGGTTGATGATGTAGTGATGGTTTGTGTTATGGGGATGGTCACCATCTATTGTTGTGATATTGATGGCAATATTCTCAGATTTGGTATGATGCTTGGTGGGTTGATTTGATTTTGTTGGTCAATATTGGGTAAAGGGGGAAGCCCTAAACCAAGAGATGGTGTGGATATTGATGCCAATGGTGGAAGTGGTGGAAATGTGAGGGGTGTAATCTCTTGAGGAAATGGTGTAGTGTCAAAAATTCCCCCTGGTCCAAATATGTCACCCTCTCCTTCTGAGGTTATGGGGATAGAGGTTTGGAGTGTTTCCCAAAAGTATGATGATGATGGGTTATTGGGATCATGAAAAGTGAGGGGAATGTATGTGTGTGATGGATTTTGGAGTATGGTTTTCCCCAAGATGGTGTTTGCGTCCAAATCTTGATTATTCATAAGGGGGTGTGGCTGTAGTGCATTGGTAAATGTGCTTCCCTTATTCACAATGGGTTGAGTTGGAGCAATAGATGATGTGATTTGTGGGATGTTTTTATTGACATTTTGGATTGGGGGTGTAGATGAAATTGGAGGCATGACCCCAAAAGATGGTTCCACAATGGTACTCATATCAAAATCAAAAGGGAGTTTAGCCCATTCTTTTGCTAATTCAAGCATGTATAGTGAAGGATTGAGTCTCATCATGATATTGATAATTCTGTGATTCTAAGGATTTTGGACTATCTCGTTAATTTCCTCTTGTGTCATCCCAAAGGGATTATTAGTAAGATCCTCTATTTGGACACCTTCCTCTTTATGTTCTTGTGAAAATGGAGGAATATTAATCGTGAGACTGCTAGACCCAATGGGATTCATTCTGGGAGTGGTTTGACTTAAGTCACTTAAAAAAGATGTTTCTTTGTTGGCTTCCATGTTCCTCTTGTGTTGAGATCTAGTTTTCACCATAAAATAGGGATCGATCTTCAAGAATGTGGGAGATGAATCTCTTAATTCTTTGGATTGATCTAACTTTAAGTACAAAAGATAAAATTTAGGATGATTTAAGGATCAAAAGTATGATGGTGAAATATGTGAAAGGTGGATGATATGAATGTTTTAGAAATTTTAAGAAATCTTGGAGGATATGTTAAACTTTAGGACTTGGATTTTGGATTAGATTCAAGATTTGATTTGGATTGTGAACTCATAAACTCTAAGAGGTTATATATTGTCCTAGAGTAAATTTTTCCTCAAGATGCTAATTTGACTAAGTGTGAGAAGAAGGATTCATCTAAACACACTTAACAAAATGATTTTTTATTGGGTTTTGATTTTTGATTGTGAACTCCTAAACCCCAAGATGTTAGATGTTATCAAGGGATAAATTTGTCCACAAGGTTTGATAATTTGACTAAATATGTGGAGAAGGATGCAACTACACACATCTAATAAAAAAAGATGATTTTGGATTTGTTTCAAATGATTTTCCCAAAGTTTAACATGAAGGATTTTTCCAAGATTTTCAAGAATTGATGATGAAATGATTTTGGTTTATGTTCAAAGATGGATGAAAGTTTTATTTTTATCCTATATTTACCTAAAAAGACACTTTCCTACAAGACCTTGGTTTTGAAGAACGTGCTTTTCTCTAAACAAGATGCTCAAACTCCCTAAAAAAAATTGGGTTTTGAAAATAATAGAATGAGTACAAACCAGGATTGTTTCTTGAAGTTTTTCTATAAAAGTTAAAAAGAAATGTTCATCTAAATTCGTATAGCATTGAGAGACACTTTTGGCCATCTTTCGGACTAAGAGCTTTTACCTTTGGTTTCTTGATCTCAATCTTGCGTGAAATCATTGGAGACACATGTGTGGGGTCCAATTGTTTTCAGTCTTTTTTTAATGACTTTGTTTTACCACAAACACTTCTTGACTAGCCTTTCAAACTAGATGTCAAATGTCTCAACTTATTCTCATTCCATAAAATATATCATGTGGGACTTTGATGAAATCAAGGTCAAGGTTACCTATTGTTAAATTTAGTAAGAAAATTGAGATATAAATCCAAGTGTTTAGAAACCTCTAAGGATAAAATCCCAAGGGAAAGCAATAACACATGAAATTGGTCAATTGTATTTGCTTCCTAAAGGGTTTGAAATTTTGATGAAAATGTTAAATGTTTGTTTCCCAATGTTTTCAAACAATAAATTTTTTTTGTAACCAAGTACAAGCACAATCCTATGGATATGAAAGACTATATTTGTTGAGTCCCCACTTAGAAAAATCTAGATACACTTATTTTTAGCGAATGGTTAGATGCTTGACCCCACTAGCTCCCCTCCACAACACTCACTTCTTGGGGAAGCCAAGCATCAATACCTATGAAACTCCCATGACATATTTTTCCATTTCTACTAAAAATGATAAAAGTGTGGGGAGGTTTCAGAACAACCGTTCTTGCAACAACAAATAGATAGGGATTTTGGCCTTTCTACAACTAAGGTTTTAATTCAGACTTTCTGTTCGTAGGGGTTTACCCATCGAGGCGAGAGACCATTGCTTCCCTTCTCGTTGGATCCAACCATGTGATACTGGCCTTTGTTCTAGTAACCACTTTTATATCCCGACTAGAAATACTCTTAGCTTTAGAGTATTACCGGTTGAGTCATTCCCTTGGGTGGGTACTTTTTTCCCAAGGAAAGCCCTCTAAGATAAACAAAAGTGAGCAAACATATTCGTAACTTGATCGATCTTTGTTGAAAAACAAAGAGAGAAGACACGTGATAGGTTTACTCACACTCGCAAGATGTTTTATTCAATTTTAGTTCCAAAATGAAGTGTGGAGGCAATCACCTTATCCCAATCTACGACCACCAAAAAGCCTTTTGATTTTCAAGATTGCCGTGAGGCACAAGAGAAGCACATACATATTTTCAATGGTGTTAGTTTGAGTAAGAAATCACAAAACAAAGTAGCACATGTTCTTTTTAAGTCCACAAAGCAATGATTTTGATTCGTTTTAAAGCACTAAAATGAGATATGAAATTTGCCTTGTTCAATTGTTAAATCTGAAAACCAACTCTAGTAAGTTTGTTCCAAAGTTCTTTTTAAGCCTCTTTGTTGTGAAAATTGAAATGTTCCTTTTAGAGCCCCAAAAAGATAAGAGCTGATTTAAAACAGAAAATTAAAGCATGAAATAGAAGCTCTAAGCATTTAAAAATGCTTTATGAATTTCAAGTTTCAATGCCTAATTTTCTTCGACTCCAATCTTGCTTTGCTACACTTGATTTCAATGCTTGATTAACCTATTAACACATTACAAATTAAAATCTTAGAGATGAGATTCATTTCAAAGAATCAATAATAATATTTATCAAAATGAAAACACTTTCAAAATGAATGAATTCAATGGTAATCTTTAATGCAAGAGATTCTCTTCCTTTGAAATTTATAAAAGTCTAAATCATGCATTGAGAACTAAATGTACAATAAAAACTTTATTGATGATCTCTTAGATATGTTTGAAACATGACAAAGGCTTTAGATATTAAAATGTATGCCCACCAATGATTTTAAATCTACCCACATGATTAGGCAAGCATAAAAATGCGGGCCTTAGCATAAAAAATGATTTAAACTAAAAAGGAACAACATATTGTTTTTTATTTAAGCTAAGCATTAAGGACACTTAAAAAAATAGAAAGCAACATTATCTTGGATGGTGGACCAAGATTTCATCTCCTCCACAAATAAGATTTAAATAATGTTACTTTTCATTCACATTTGATGTTGATATTTACCATCTTATTTTCCAACTTGGTAAGCTGCAGAGTGAGAATAAAGATATAATTTTAAGATACCTGGCACAAAAATCATGAACTGTTTTCTAATAAGTCAGTGGATGCCGAATTGGTCTTGTTAAAAAGACCTTTAGAAAATTTCAAGCCACATCAAATTTCACGCGCCGAGTCGTGGCAAAGACTACTCTTATGAATTTCACTTCATCTTTTGAAAGAAACATGAAGAAGTCAAAACTGCTCTCAGAATTACAAATATATATAAAAAAGAACAAGAAACAATATAATAAGATTATTTTCCCACTGCAGAACATAGAGTCACATGAATGGAGAAGATATCAAGAGTAATAGCAGAGAAAAAAGGATGGTCACATCAAAAGGAATGGCTTTCGGCAGGGCCAAACTGCTAGTGAAAGATCAACACGCAGGACCAATACATCACATTCATACGCTGTAATGTGATTTTCCCCGCAACTAGAGAAAATTTAGATATTTTGGCTTATCACTTTGTGGAAATTGAAAACTTTGTTTATGGCATAATGTCAGAGAGAAGGGAGAGTTGTGAACTCAGGTTTTGTGGATGACAGCCCGAGGAGAAAATTGGAAGAGCTTAAAAGACCTGTGACTTTTAAGATATCATTATTATCAAAAAAAAAATCCTTGGCTGCATTGTTTTCATGGCACTTTGCATATGAATTTGATTAGAGGAGTGGTGTTAATGGAATAGATGAGTCTTATGGTTTTTCAGCATCGGCCTTTTTCCATCCGCGTCCTCCTCCTGGCTTAGTAAAATCTCCTTGCGCAGAGAAGACAAAAGAGGAAGCGATCATAAGAAGAATATGTAGAGAATAAAATTTGAAATGGCTTGGGATTTGAATGAAGCAGCCACGGCTTTGGATATGTCTCTACAACCAACAAAGATATAAGAATGGCTATGGCGGACATGTACACTTGATGTGGACGCATGGACCAAGCATGGGAACTATTGATAGAATGTCTCAAAAATTATAATCACAGGGAGCGCAATTATCAACATTTGAAATGTCATTAAATGCAAATAACAGGTGTAAATCTGAATCCTTAACCTTTGACTAGCATCCTCCCAGCCATTGAATAGAATCTATGTGTAATGGCAAAAAACAATGCAATATTTATCAACGTTTGAAACAATAACTAATGAGTGCGCACCCATCATGGAATTTTGATTTATGCATAAAAAGAAAACAGTTGCTTAAGACTCATCACAAATTTCCCACATCTAATAATAAAAATAGATCATCTGTAAACAAACACCAACACTCCTACAATTGATGGACTTGTAGGATATCAAAAAGTTGAAGCAATGAGAAAATGACAAGTAAATAAAGCTTTTTTAAAATGAAATCCTTGACGTGTTTCTTGGAATGACTAAGAGTGATGATAAGAGTATTAGAGGAGAATTCCTATAGTTATAAACCTCTTATTGAAGACCCTATAAAATGATTCCTATTGATTTTCTATCAAAGAAAAATGTGATCACTTTATATTAACCGAACAACAATCAGTCTCCAGTTCACTTCTCTCACCAAATGCCACTCACAACAACCTATATCAATTAATCAAAGCTATCTTGCATATAAATTAATGCAAAACAATTAAACGAATCTCAGCCATTAACCATGTGATAGTTGAAATTCGAGCAACATGAGAAATATAAAGAGGTCAACTATGCATCGAAATACAAAGATAAATCAACAAATCTGCATGCATTCAATAAAGCAAAGATATCAACTTATGAAAGGACCTCCTTCTAGCCCCATACGTGAGCACCCCTAAATCTACAAATGGCTAAATCTCCAACACTCCATAACATGGGTTAGTTCACACCAATGCAAAATTATTAATTCTCCTATGAAATAATACATTATGCTTCATGAACAAACTGAAATAACAACATAAAAAAATAAAAAGCTAAGAGAAACACAATGCACAACTATTCCATAGTGGATTGGTGTCACTTTGATGTGAAAAGTGGCCCTTTCCCAACCATTGACAAGCTTAAATGATGAAAATGAAATGCTATGACAATGAAGTGAACGCAATTAGCTCTCAATGTGAAGAGAGTAACTTTGCATGAAGATTGTGGATGATTAGAATGAAGGATAGCCTCTCCATTTATAGAAGAGTTTGATGAGAGAAGATTCCAAAGGGATGAATGTGGGAGAAAAACCCAACCAATAGGAAGGAGCCACTTGTCACCATGTGAATGGACCAAGGATGTGCATGTTTTGATGAATGTGCCAATAAATGACATTAGGTGGCCTTTTCAAATTTTAAATTTGGCTTGTTGGAGGGTGAAGAAGGGGTCTTAAATTCCAAGTGGGGGACATGTAAGAGGGGAGTTAATGCTATGTTGGAAGGGACAAGTAATTTGAGAGGGAGATTCAAAATGGGGGAATATTTCACTTTTATGCTATGCTGATGGAAAATGAAGATTTAATAAATTAATTAAAATCATTTATTTGTGCAAGTGGGAAAAGCTAGAGGATGGGACTTGCATTAGATTTAACCTTAATCATGATTTGATTAACTTAAGTGAAGATTAAGTGATTTGACTTTTTGACTTATATTTATGGATTAAAATATATCAAAAGGAGATGGAAAATGATTTAGATTTAGTTAAATAAATATTTTGATTTATTTAACTAAAGGGATTGATGTTATTACTAAAGATGAATTTATATAATTTAAATGGAGGAATTTAGAGATTAATCAAATAGACTTGATTTATTTGATGAATGGATGAATATGAATTAATTAAATGCTTGATGCTAATTTTTCATGTCTACAGTTGATGAATGATAATGTCTAATTTCAAGAAGGACACGTCTTGTATAAGATAAACAATAAAGGCAGGTCTAGTTTCAAGAAATGAGGCAAGTCATATAAGACGTCAAGTCTGGTCTCAACAATGCATCTTCTTGTATAAGACCATTGATTGACTGATAATTATTGATTTGATATTTGACTGGTTTGGTTTGAAGATGAGTTGGATAGTTTTTCTAATTGCTTCATGATTCTTTTGAGACTTAGATGACTGTTTGTGTCTAATCAATGTGTCTGTTTGATTATGTTGTGGACAATGACCGACTTGATAGACCCTAAAGGACTAACCTAGTGCCTTGGGGGATCATCAATGATGGCCTTGCCTATGTAACATGCTTAGAGACATCATAGTTTCACCTTGACTCAGGTGAAAGATACTTTATTATGAATCCCAATTGACTTTATTTGACAAACCCTAAGGACTGGCCATATACCTCAAGACCTCATCAATGATGGCCTTGCCTACATGACTTAACAGTGTTTTTGATATTTTGAAGGTTATTTGGATGTTTTTGAATTTTGGGGAATGTTTTATTTTTTTTTGGATTTTTGAGGATATTTTTATTGTTTTGGATTTTTGACATGTTTTGATTTTTTGGATTTTTGAAGTTTTTTTCTTTTGTTGGATTTTTGAAAATTTCTATGTATTTTGGATTTTCAACATAGTGATCTCTACTACCAAGTCTATGATCCATTGAAGACACCAGTTTAGTACTTTCCCCCAATAAGGTATAAGACCAACTTATTAGGGATGGAATTGGATAAGCCTTATAGTGAATGGGTATGGATGGTGAAAGATGTGAAATGTCAACCATTCCAAGTGATGGGAAGGATTGCAAAGCGTTATTATGGATGGTGAGAGAAAGCATGAAGGTGAATTTATTATGAGAGAGGATGGAAACCGGATAGAATTGTACCGTCAAAAATTGGACCCTCTTGAAGAAAGAGACAATTTCATGTATACTTAGACCCACTTTTGAGTCCCCTCATATCATTTCCCCCTTAAAATGGCATTTATATTCCCCTTAGACCTATTAATTTTGATCTAGATGGCTCTTTCACATGAGAAAACACATTAAACCCAACAAAAAAAACTTAATGACTTCATATCTTTACAACCCACCTTCAAATGATAGTAGTGGGACCCATTTTCCACCCTTGGCGAATGAGTCCCCTGTGATGGGACCCATTCGCCAATGGTGGCAAATGAGTCCCCTTTGAGGGAAAGTTCAAAATCAAGCAGGAATTTAATTAATTTTGTCCTTATTTCTGGTGGATGTCAGCCTCTTAGGTCTAATTAATAGAAAAATAAGGTGTTGTTTCCTATAAATACACATTTTAAGTCATTTTACACATCTTCTTATCACTTTTTATCATCTCAAGAGCAAAAAGTACTCTACAACAAAGTTCACAAGCAAAAGTTGAAGTTTTAGGACAACAAACTAGGGTTTTTGTAGGTCTCAGAGATCACTCACATTGTCAAGATCCAACAATTCAAAGGGTTGATTATGGATTCCTATGGTGAATCATGAAGAAATCTAGGGTGAAGAGGTGCAACTAGCCACCAAATCATGCGTAAGGACTTGGTTTCCTATTGATTCCATCTTCCATTGTTACTCAATCTTTAGATCAAGGTATTTATTGTAATTATTTACCACTTGCATGTTCTTTCTTATGCTTGTTTAATGTGTTGTAGGATTTCTAGGATAGAGATCTTGCATCCTTTCAATCATTCTTGCATAACCTATTCTAGAGCAATAGAATAGGGTTTTTGTCATGATTCAGCCTTTCCTAGTCTTTAACACATCTAAGACAAGGGTTTATGCATATTTCTCTCTATTCAAGGTTTGATTACCAATCTAGGGGTTTGACCAAGGAAAACCCCCCATTAGATCAACAATTTTAAGCTATTTTGTAGGGATTTTTAGAGATATGGAATTAGGACTCTGTCAAAATTTGTTGTAGAAATATCAAGGTGTAGATTTGAATCTTGAATTTACAGGAATTTGTAGATGGACTGATTCACCACCTTTGGAAAATGAGTCCCACCTGAAATCCAAAAGTGAGTTTGAATCTATTTTAGGTCCCTGACAGTCAAAAATCAGGTTCTATTTAGAAAAAGACCTGACTTGGGACTAATTCGCCACCTTGGCGAATGAATCCCAATTAGCTAAATTTTAGATTTCATTAGAATTTCAATCTATCCTTTAGTCTTCTACAACTTTACAGGTGCACACATTCTTAGAAACAACCTTTTTTTTAGTTAAATATTGCATTTTTTTATTATCATTTCATAGTCTATGCATATCACATTGTGTTTTCAAACAAAGCATAAATCTTAGTTTTGCATTCATTTTCAATCATTTAGATTAATCTATAGCATTTGGTTTAGTTCATTTACATCCCATTACATCATACTTTTCCTTAATTGAATGAACCTCTAGCATTTTAGGATCTAAATCTCTCTTTCTAGGTCAAAAACTTAGGAAGAGAGCAAGCATTTTGGGTCCTAAAATCTATGTTACATTTTGGTGAATTTAACATTTTGAACATTATACCCTTCTGATTTGCATTTCTAAATTGCGTTTTAGGTCTTCATCATTGTAGGCTCTTGCATAATTTAGATTTCTTAACAACATTGCCTTAGTACAAGCATTCTTTATCTTAAATTAGGGCATTTCTTTCAATTCTATATTTGCAATATGAAGTTATAGTGTACAGAGTTTAGAATTTCTAGAAAAACACAAAAAAATAATAAAAAAATTAGAAAAACATTAAAAAAATTCATCTCCTGGGACTCATTCGCCACCTAGGGCGAATCAATCCCTTTACAATCTTTAATTAGAATTTCCAAATTTTAATTTCTTGCATTGCATATTTCTGAGTTATATTATTTCCTTTCTATTTCAGATTGGATTTTCTTTGTTTTCTTAGCATAGATTTCATTTCTCCTCATGGCATTTATGGATAGTCTTATAATTTTACAAATTCCATTTTTGGTTATCTTTCATAGTCCTTTTCGATCAACTTACATTGAGGAAACTATAGCAAATCTCCAAAACCAATCAAACAATACCTCAAATGATCCCATTAAGCATATGATTCAAATTCAAAATAACATCTCATCCAAGCCACTTAGTAGCGATGATGTTGACAAGTTAGATGAAACCCTCAAGGGCATCATCTCACTCGCTTCATCCTCTAACACTTATAATGAGACATATCCAACTATTATTGAACCACCTTCCCTCAAACCCTTTGATCGTGATGACTTTGCTTTGTTAGATAAAGCCCTTAAATATTTCATCTCACATAAGCCATCCACTAAGGTTTGTGGTAAACTCCTTCCAATGCATGATAGTTCACCCTTACAACCTTTTGGAAGTGATGACTTGCCTTTGAAAGATGAGTCTCAGACTGACTATATTAGAACCCCACTGGCCAACCACCTGATGATTTATAATACGAAGAATCATTATTGCCCTACCAATCCGCCTAGTGCCCTTCTTGTTACCTCCCACCCACAAAAGAGTATGATCTTGTTGAACAATTAAAGAATACTCCTAAAATTTCTCTTTGGGACTTACTTCAAAATTCACCTTGAAGTTATAATACCATCCTTTAAACTGCCTTGAAACAGATAATAGTCCCTCCTGGAACTACTCCTAGTGATGTGGCTTCTCTTGTTCAAAAGCATAGTCTTGACATTAATTTTCATCAACATGAGCTTCCTCCCTTGGAACTATGAAAACAACTTGATTCCTTTATGATCATTGCTCAATTTCATCACACAGGTATCAAGCATACTCTTATAGATAATGGTTTTTCTCTTAATGTGTGTAGTGTGAGCCTCCTTGACCACTTGAAAGTGGATAGATCATAGATAAAACCTGACTCCATTTCTATTAGAGGGTTTGATAATATAAAAAATAAATCGCTAGGGGTCATCACTTTATCTATTAGAGTTGGAGTAGTTACTTTGTAGACTCCTATCCATGTCATGCCTCATGAACTTTCATATAATCTTCTTCTAGGCTGACCATGGATTCATGAGATGAATGCAATCTCTTCAACTCTTCATTGTATCATGAAGTATGTTTATAACAGTCATATATATCAAATTGAAATTAAACCTGAACCTGAGAATTGTTTGCACCTTGCAATGGGAATCACAAGTCCTTTCAAAACATTAATTCCAACCTCACACATTGATCCTCTTGACAATAAACAACATGACACATATTTACCATCTACATTAATTGGCGATGACTGGGGATCTTTAGATTTCACATCTTCTTCTGGGCTGACCATGGATTCATGAGATGAATGTAATCTCTTCAACTCTTCATTGTATCATGAAGTATGTTTATAACAATCGTATATATCAAATTGAAATTGAACCCAAACCTGAGAATTGTTTGCACCTTCCAACGAGAATCACAAGTCCTTTCAAAACATTAATTCCAACCTCACACATTGATCCTCTTGACAATAAACAACATGACACAGAATTACCATCTACATTAGTTGGTGATGATTGAGGATCTTTAGATTTCACACCTTCATTTATGGGCGATTACACACTTACGAAGACATCTGATGAAGAGCTTGACCAACTCGCTATTATGTCCACTCAAAATTCTGAACAATTGTCTCATACATCTATCTCTTACAATAGAAATGAAAACACAACATACACAACAAATTTTGAGGAGATACATCACCAATCCCCACCCCCCACATTAAATGGAAAGAATTTACGGGAAAGGCTATACATTTTTCAAACAATTGGGCTATAATGGAAAAGGGTGTGGAAAACATGAACAAGGTATTCATGTTCCTATTGAACCAAATACAGAAGAAATGAAAATCGGATTGGGATACTCTTTTTCTAAAATGACTAAAGCTACTCAATGACCATCATTAAATATCAATATGATCACATGTCAGCCACAACACAAACTCACCCTTATTCATCTCGACTTGCTTGATCTAACCCTCCCACCTTCATGGTTCTTTGTCAATAGTGATGAGGCTTTGAAACACATACTTGGTGTTTATGGTACCTCATCCTCGCCCACTTCACATACCATAAATATTACCAAGCAAGAAATAGGTGATATCAATGAAAAATGGTTGGAATCTGAAAGTCCTAAATCCATTGGAGTCCCTTTAGGAGATACAATTGATGTACTTATGGACATTAATGACCAAGATAAAGTCATTAAAATTGAGAAGTGTCTTGATGATGAAGAACAAGAAGATACAACTACTTTACTTCATGATTTTCCTGAGATATTTG
>VDFB02271358.1:62260859-62630689 GCA_007258455.2 Sequoia sempervirens | reverse complement strand
TTTCTAGATCTCTATATAATAGATACCCTGCCTCTCGTCTTATCAAGACAATTTGGAGCTTTTGCATATTGTTTATTCTGTAATCAACAGATCACCATTATTTGCCTTCATCTCACCATTATTTGCCTTCATCTGTTATCAGAACCAGGTTCAAGAAAAATCCATTTCCAGAAGAGATCAGATAGCTGCATAAAGGAAGATCGTTGGAGAGTAGTGGTGATTGAAGATTGCAGACTGCTGGAGAAACTTCCGTGTAAATTTTTTCTTTCTTTTTGATTTCCATGCAAAAGTTTAAAAGAGTTCTTTATGAATTAAAACTCTACATCCACGTGAGAGTTCATTTCTTAAAAGCTTTGACCTTTTATTTTTAAGCCAAGTCTTAAAACTTTAAAAGGCTATGGTGGAAATTAGTTTTATTTTAAAAAAAGGGATCATATAAGAAAAAGGAGTTGTTAAAGCATTATCTCAAATATTTTTTTTGAATATTGAGATTTGTTTTTAAATCATAACAAGGAGGTTATATGAGAAAGTGATATATTAAGGAATAAGATTTTTTCTTTAAAGGATTATCAAAGTGTTCCTTCTATGTAAATTGAATATTATATAATTAAGTTCATTTTTTCGTAATCTTCAAAAATCAATATAATATAAAAAATCGTTTCGTGTGTGGGTCCTATTTGAAAGGAGAGAGAATATCCATTTGCAGAGATCTCTCTAGGTTTTTTGTGTTGAGCCGCACATTACTCTTATGGAAAATATGGAAGGAAATGTTATGTCTAACATGCTAATTCCTGTATTTGAAGGATGTTAGTTTTAGGATCAGATTTACAATAGACAAAAAAACCTAACCACAAATATATCACTTATATATTGAAAGAAGAAGAAGCAATTTGCTTTATAGTCACTTATATATTGAAAGAAGAAGAAGCAATTTGCTTTACAGTTGGGCCAACACTAGGCCGATCAAATGCAATGAATATAGCACCCCTCTTAGATGCAAGATATACACAATATTGATGAATTCTCCTTGATATAGATCTACTCTTAGCAAATGATGGTCAGCTATAGATATCCTTGATATCGATCTACCTTAAACAACAATATAATCTTTTGTAGTTGTACGAATTCTTTGATAGCATGCAAGTGACTTCAAAATAATAATAATGATATAATGTAAGAGCAACACCTATATATACAACAAGAGATGGTGTTTCAACTTGAGTCTGGTCAGCCTCAAGTAGTGTGTCTCATTAGTTAGGCGTCGATTCACCAAAGTCAGCCTCTAGAAAATATTTTGAATTTATATAAGGGAGAAAGAGATCTCTCACCGCTACTTACATCAACACTCCCTCTTAGCTAAGGAGATATCTTTCTAGATATCCATTTCATGGAGTCTCTCAACATGACATCCACAATGGCTACACCCATTTGTGGAAAGTAGTTCATCACAGAGTCTCTCAACATGATGTCATCATGGAGTCTCTCAACACGACGTCCACCATGACTACTCCCATGTGTGGAAAGAAACACACGTACAAGTGTCCATCACAGAGTCTCTCAACATGACATCCACCATGGCTACTCCCATGTGTGGAAAGAAACACATGTACAAGTGTCCATCACGGAGTCTCTCAACGTGATGTCATTATGGAGTCTCTCAACATGGCATCCACCATGGCTACTCCCATGTGTAGAAAAACACAAGTACAAAGGGTTCATCACGGAGTCTCTCAACATGATGTCATCATGGAGTCTCTCAACATGACATCTCATGTCAGTCTCAGAGATGAACAAGGGACCACACCTCATACTTCTCCATCTCAAAGAAATATACACTAAGAAGGGCTTTCACCTCATACTTCTTTGTCATAGAGAAATTGTGAGACCCACGAGTGATAGTTGATACTATGCTATTTTATTATTTTTGATAGATAGTGTGATTTGTGTATTGACCATTCACATTGTGTTTTGATGTAGACTGATGTTGTATGATGCTATTCATGTTATGATGTTTTGACATTAGACCTTGGATCTGATTTCATACTGTGATGATGTGATCATTAGACCTCATATTGGATATTATTTATGATTGTGGATGCTTTAATAGAATTAATGAAATTATGAATTTTGAATTATTGTTACTGTATAAAAGAAAATGAATAAATATCATTAGGAAGATTTAATGATGATGAATTTATGTGACTATTATAACTATGAATTGATTTTCTAATGTGACTTAATTGTGATGGAAATTGTATGATGTGAATATATATGTTTTAGTGGCTTTGACTATATGATTTTATTGGATATATTAATGTGTGAAATTGATTGTGTAGGTACAAATTCCATGGCCAATGGAATTGGATGCTAACTATAGTCCATAGAGACTATAATCTTATTGTGTTGTAAATTTTGTAAAGTGGTTTGAGACTTGAGTGTGATTTCTTTTATTATATAGTTTTCTTTTATGTTTTAAGTTGTATTTTATGTTAAAAGTTATATTTGAGGGTATGTTGGGAGTTTTATGTTTTAATTAAGTTAAAAGGGTTGAAAAAAAATTATTTAATGTTTTTTCTATATTTTTTAAACCCCTAGGGCATTAAACTAAGGGGTAGGCACTTAATTCAGGTTATATCTCGAACTAAAATAAAGACATAATCTCTCAAAAAGGCCTAGATATAAGGGTGATGAATTTGGATTTGAAATGTGTGGTAAATGGATCAATTTTATCAAGATCCTCATTTATCTTTAGTGCTTTAAAGCAAGAGTGGTTTTGGAAACAAATTTTTGAGAACTTCTATTTATCTCTTTCTTTATTGATTGTTGAGGGGTTGGTTTTCTTGGGAAATTGAGAATTTCTTTTTTGTTTTGGTTTTTAGAAGAAGTTGTTTTGGGTGAAACAAAGTCTGGAGGGAAAGCTTGGGCCCTTCCACAATTTTCTTCCTAAAAAGCGTAAGAAAGGCTGGGTATTCTATTGAAGTATTATTGTGTTGTTTATTTATTGTATTGGGTTGTATGGGGATGACTCTCTTAGATTTCGAGAGCTTCCCAAGTATGGGGTTGAGAGAGGATGAACCTCCAATGGGGAAAACTCCAACCTTTGAGAAGGTGGAGATTTTGGGTATGAGTACCCACATTATTGAGTATGGGATTTTTTTGGGTATGAGTTCCCATGTTATTTTGTGGAGTTGGATGGATGGAGAAGTGGAGAGAAGTTTTGATACTGTATAGATCTTTATATAAATATACATGTTTCCCCATTGGGTAGTGATATCTCCTAAGTCTCCCCCTTTTCTTGAATCTTTGAGATGTATATATCTTTATATAAGTATACATGTTTCCCCATTGGGTAGTGATATCTCCTAAGTGTCCCCCTTTCTTGAATCTTTGAGAAGATTCAATGTGCATGTGAATCCCTAGGTTTTGGGTGTTTTGTAAGTGTGTGTGTTTAATGTTGTTGCATGTTTGAAAATGTGTGTAACTCAGTTCCTTTGCTTGCCTCCAAGCTCAGGGGTGACTAGTTTTACAGTCTAAGGTTGGGTGGTGAGCACCCCATTGGCTTCAGAAGAAACTTGTGTTATGTGTAGGTTCTACAAAAAAAAATTTAAGAGAGTTCCTAGTTTTGAAGAAGTTGCAAAAAGAGCCTATATGTGTTCTATTGTAAAAGTTTTGGTAAACTACCATATTGGACAGATTGTAAAAGTCATGTTTGACTGCTATATAAGTTTTGTAAAAATGTTGTAAAATTGTATGTGAAAATTTTGTGGTAGTACATCAATAGTGTAGATGTCCATTTTAACATTTTGTTTAAAATGGTGGATATAATTACTATGTTTTACATTATTTTAATCTCATTTGCTATAGATGATGAATTATTAGTGTATTGAGAAAAACCGAATAAATAAAAATTAATGTATGAGAACCAAAAGTATCTTTTATTGCAGACTTGTACATCAAAAATAGCTATAGCAAATCATCTTATACCCATGCATGTGTATAGTTTTTTATTTGAATTCCCTTACCATGCTTGCCAGTATTGAAAATAAGGAACATTATTGTAAACACGCAGATTCAAACGAAAAATTATTGTAAAAAAATAAATCTCCTGATTAGAAACACCCGGTGCCCAGCCTCATCTTGCAATAGAAACCTACAATAAACCAAAAAAAAAAAAAGCACAGAGCAATGCTAACCTACAATAAACCAAAAATAAAATAGAAAGCAAGGAATAAGTAATTTCTGTTGGAAAATACAGAGTTGTGCTCTCCAATCTTCACCCATAGCCACCGCCTCAAACCCTCTTATATTTGTTTTTGTTTTGTTGAATCAAAGCAAGAAAAGAAGAGTACATAAAGCAACGGAGATTACGGCAGTTTTTACGGATGCACAATAAAACATGTTAAAGAGTAAATTGAGATATAGCCTCGCCAAAATACAAAAAAATCTACCTCAGTTAATCATGCGTATCTAGACTTAAAAGCTCTTTTATTATTAAAATGATGGGAGAATCGATTCCTCTTCCCCCTGAAAAGAAGGGGGGGCATATAGAAATTTAATATGACTAAGTTAAAAGTACTATTAACTTTATTTTAGAGGATAGGATTTTGCGAGTTAGGCTTTAAGTAAATTATATTAGAATGAATGAACATATGATGTGTTTGTATATTATATATTGATTTTTAATTATTATTTGTTTAACTATTGGTTTTATCATTTTTATGTGTAGGAAAAAAAATAATATAATAACTATTCAAAAAAGGGGTCAATAAAGCACGTTTTTCTTATTTGTTCTTTTTTTTTAAAATAAAAATATGATAAAAGATTTATATAATATAAATATATGTATATAAATATATGCAGAATAGTCCAAATAATACAATAATAATTGACAAAAAAGTGCATAACTTCAACAATATAGGCTGAGCTAAAGAATAAAAACATCAAAAACTACATAAGGTCAAGGATTTTTTCTCGTTGCCAACATATCCACTCAATGCAAACCATAGATACAAAGCCACGAAAAATTTCTACACATATATACATATATATACATATTAAAATATACGTAACATAGCCTAAGGCAGAGAACAATAATCAACAATACCTAATGTAACCAAACATATGATCAACAACATTACTTATTTTATTTTGTTCCAACTATAACCAAAAAATGAAAGAATAAATCAAACAACATTGGTTTCAATAGCCACCCAGATGTAGAAAGCAACAATATATATTCATATTAAAATATATGCAATATAGCCAAAGGCAAAGAACAATAATCAATAATACCTAATGTAACCAAACATAGAATCAACACCATTAATTATTTTAACCAGAAAACGAAAGCCATAAATCAAACAAAATTACTCTCTACAACCACCCACATGCATAAAGTCATAATATAGGCTGAGTTATACAATAACAATCGACAAAAACTCTATATCCTCTACAATTTTATTCTATTGCAAACATAGCCAGAAAACACAAACATTCAACACAAACCCTACGAAAATTGACTGTAACAAAACCCATACAAAAAACATTCATTTCTCAACACAATCTCCTCGAAAATTGAAAAAATTTGAAAATTGAAAAAATACAGCCTTTTCAACAACACCTTCTCCAAAATGAAACAATAATGAAACAATATAGCTTAAGAAACACAACTATAATCATCAATGCCCAATGGAAGCCAGCACAAAGTGGATACGATTGACTATTTTATTCCATTGCAACCATAACCACAAAAGGGCAGCCATAAAACCAACCAACCTAATATAACCAAACATAGAATCAACAACATTAATTATTTTATTCTATTCTAACCATAACCAAAAAAATGAAAGCCATAAATTAAACAACATTGGTTTCAACATCCACCCAGATCTAGAAAGCAACAATAGAATGATAATCAATAATATCTAATGTAACCAAACATAGAATCAACAGTGTTAATTATTTTATTCTATTCCAACCATAACCAGAATATGAAAGTCATAAATCAAACAATATAACCACCAACCACAAATCAAACAATATTGCCAAGGGTTTCTTCCACATGCACCTCTTCCTATTTGCTTCAAATATAGATCTTCTTGCCAACTTGCTTACACAAGAAAAGGAAAAATATTATAACAAGTGATACTTTGTAGAAGCTGCACAAAGCTTAATCTAGCTTGCACCCTCACATAAGCTTACCCTTGTCACTCAAGGCTCTCATATCAGGTGTAGCAATAGAACGACACGAAACAATGCCTCATAAAAACTTTACCATTCATTTTGTCCCCTAAGGCGTTAAAGGGCAGTTGTTATTATGATGATCCCCAATACACACAAAGCATACAATAATTAATGTTGACGTGAATTTGCGTTTAATTTTGTAGCCTTCTCTATCCACGCGACCTGACAAATGCCACCCTATTCCCAAAGTAGCCAACAACCTCCTCTGCCACCTTTTTCGTGGTTATTAGAAGGCTAAAAATTTGGGAGGCTGACAAAAATCCCGACTGAGTTATAACGCACCCACCACCCTTCTCTATCCATGCGACCTGACAAATGCCACCCTATTCCCAAAGTAGCCAGCGACCTGACAAATGCCACCCTATTCCCAAAGTAGCCAACAACAGCCTCTGCCCCCTTTTTTGCGGTTATCAGACGGCCAAAAATCTAGGAGGCTAACAAAAATCCCGACCGAAGTTATAACCCACCCGCCACCTTCCTACCGGTCGTCAGAAACTTGAAAAACAATGAGACTGATGAAAATTCTGAGCAAAGTTGACACAAATAGCCTATTGGCTAAAAATATTTAAGAAAGCTTAACCATAAGAAAACAAACATAGAATCAATTATATTCAATACCATAGAGCCTACCTCAATGGAGATATAAAAGGAAATCAATATAATATTAATCTAAATGATAGATCACATAAATAAATTAAAAGCAAAGATCAATGAAACATAGTCTACAACGAGCATCAATAAACAACAAATTACTGACTGATATTCATTTATATAACATATGGATATTCAGTCTACACGAAGATAACCAGTGAGCCAAAGGTATGTATTCACTAATCTTTTACAAAGCACTTTCCTTTCGAAATTTTTAATATGGGACAAAAATCTAATATAGATGCCCTAATTTTTGCAACATTTATAATTCACTTTACAAAAACACAAACTGTTGTAAAGAAAAACCCTAATACTATGACCATTGATAAACAAGAACAACCATAATGGGGAATAAGGCTTATCTGTAATCTTCAAATGACTCTGGCGATGAATGCTAATGTGACGTTCACCTCTTGACCACTACAAAAAGAGGGTGAAGAGGACACTAACACTAAGAGTCCTTAAAAGCATGAAAGGAGGATAGCCATTTAAATTTGCATCCATTTAAATTTTGCAACAGGAACGAGTTAATAAAACTGTTTTAGAAAGTCAAAGTTCTTGGGGGAGTGGTTCACCCTCACCCAGATGGGTCAATGCCAAAACCCCTTCAAAATAGCAAGAAATCTCTTGGGCCAAAGATGACACCACAACCTTTGGCATTTGGTAACATGGTAATGCTCCAATGACCCGAGAAAACCCTCAAGGCGGTTATCAGTAATCAACCCATAGGCCGCCAACTAACTCTTTCTAGAATAGAGGAAGATGAGTGGATCTATATCAAACAGACGATGTTCTTTAGCCATAAAAATACTGAAACAAACAAGCAAACGATATGGCGCACTAGTAGCAATAAAACCTTTCTCAGAAGGGACTAAATAAAGTGATGGCCGAAGAATAACCGTACCACAAATATCTAACTAAAAACCCGCACATGGTGAGGGCCACAGTAAATAACTATCTGGACTCAAGCTTCACCAGTATCATGAGCATGAGGCCTCATATCAGGGCATGCGAAAATCATGAAAATGAAAGACAAGAACTACATAAAAGTGGTGATAGAAAACCATAATGGTTAATAGGATAGGCAATGTCACATCGGGTAGAGCTGGCCAATGAAACTAAAACCCTAGACAAGTGGAAGCATGGTAAATGAAACCTAAGTTGGGTCCCTCGCACAATAATCAGATTGATATGCCTTAATGTGAACTATTAACCTAAAGGCAAAATAAAAAATCAATTGGTTTGTTATCATATAACAATTAAAAATTTGAAAGAATAAATTGAATATATTTAAATTTGATCAATTGAGTATATTTTATTTTTAACCTCATCAACATTTTAATGTCACATTCTAGTCTGAATATAGATTTTTAAATCACTATGTGTAACTGTTTTTAAATTACTTTAACTTTCTCGTAATAATTACATTCTCAAATGTCAAACATTAATTAACAACATCGAATCACCAGATTTATGGTTCAATTGACCCTGTAGAAAGGAGCACATACTCATTTGCTTCTCATGTTTAATATTCACAAAAACACATCATATGGACTGTAGAAGATATAATTGTGCATGGTGTGTAACTGGTATATCTGCTATTTAGTTAAAGCTTGTGATTTTATTTTTGAAAAATTAATATAGCTATAAGGAGGAAGAAATTTGAAATGCTCATATTTCTTTAGTTTATGATGGTGAAACAGCAATGTAGTGAATTGTTTAGATGCTATATTTTCTCAAACCGGGACAGAGCTATTACTTGGTAATTTGGCAATTGCATTTTGATCAGAGTTTAAAGCTTATAGTTGAGACTTGTTCTATCACTAAAAAAAGGAAATGGAAAGAGATAACTTTGGTGTTCAACTTTCCTCCGACAATTACGAGTGCCTCGTTTGTTTTACTAAAGGATTATTTTTATCTGCTTCACCAGTATGTGCAGGTTTACTTCTTTCAACATAAGGGTCCTCTAGTGCCATCACCAGGTATCTAGATAAAACTATATTTAATTGTTATTTCAAACTGTGCAATGTTCACATTAAGATTGTGTTTTTCTCACATAATTGAATACTTTCTGTTGTATAAGCAGTTTCACTCCCTTCGGTACCTCCAGCTTCCCATTCGCTGTCAGAGACAGAATACACACATTCACCTTCGGAGGGTCCTGTAGTAGATATGAAAAAGCAGAAGATTGATTCTGCCCAAGCACTTGGAGGTCCTTGCTTGTAACCAATATTTTAAATAATTCATTGATTAGGGACTGACCTTTGTATTACTACTGTAAACATTTGTGCATATTAATAAATTTAATCATAAATACAACTTTGATGCAGTTGACCCAGCATCATCTATTGGAAGTGTTGTTATTGGCTGTATTTATGGAAAATTTGAGCATGGTTATCTAGTCAGTATGACAGTTGGGACAAGGAAAATGAGAGGTGTTTTGTACCATATTCCTCCTTCCAGAATACAAATGAAAGTACTGCCAGATGAATGTGATGGCTGGAAGAATTATCCGAAGAAAGTATATAAGATTAATGATAGTAGAAACACAATCTAGAAATCTCTATTTTGCTTGAAAATTTTCCAGATCAAACAGCTCCCAAAAGTACTGGGTATTAGACTATTTAGTCTAGTATTACTGCTGGATCTATTTGAGATCTGACCAAAAAAACTAGTATTGTAAATAGATCAAAGGAGATTATTAGACAAATATATCCTAATAGAGCATAACAAAACCCCGGGATCTGAGAGAAAGTAAATACATAATAAAAAGTAAAAGCATGGAAAAGAAACATAGAAGTAGTACATTTTCTCTCTGCGTTGTACGGCATCCTTTTATCTCTATCGTTGATGACGAGGGGGAATGTTGTAGAGTCGCGTGGGATTTGGACCAGGACTCCAATGACTCAAACGGATCTTCAATCTAAAGGGCCCAACTCTGCGCCCGTCCAAGCCTGCCTGGGCTCGCTTTGCATCTGCCGCATAATGAAAGTTATAAACCTAACCCCATGCTTATTCGGGCTGATCGCCATGCTTATATTTGTCTAATAATCTCCTTTGATCTGTTGAGAATACTATTTTTTTTTGGGTCAGATTTCAAATAGATCCAGAAGTAATACCAGACTAAATAGTATAATACCCAGTACTTTCAGGGGCTGTTTGATCTGGAAAAATTTCAAGCAAAATATAGATTTCTAGATTGTTTTTCTACTACCATTAAATTTATATATTTTTTTGGATAATTCTTCCAGCCATCACATTCATCTGGCAGTGCTTTCATTTTTATTCAGCATGCAACTGTACCTCCCTTTATGAATAGCATGGGTAATGAGCTCAAAGCCTCTGTGCGGAACATCGCATTGAACGTAGGCGGAAAAAGAAGCTAATGACTAGGAAGGATCCTAATGCACCAAGGCCGAACAGAACTGGCTATGAGGACGAAAAACTAGTATGTAAATGACAAAATTAGTGTTTTACTTATAACTATATGTACAAAATGTTTATATTGAGTTTATATTAATTTGTTTTTTATGACAGCCTTATCAAAAGCATGGTGAAAAGAAACATGGAGCAGAGGAGAAGAACAAAACAGAGTAAAACTCTGACTTGAGCTCTGTAGAGTTTTTCTCATTACTTACAATTTATAGGCAAATACATATTAAATTCTTCCTTCACTGTAGATTGTTGCTAGTTGCAGTATTTAATGAGGACGGGTGAAATAGATTCAACGTGAAGGTTCTGGATGGGGAAGGTGGCAGCACGTAGTCGTGTATGGACTATCCTGGATGGTTCTGGAGAGACTGTTCGTTGGTCTGTGCCGACAGCCTTACAACAGATTTTGTTCATATTCAACAAGTGCTGCCAATAGACTCAGCTTTGATTATCAAATTGGCTAATTAAATATTTAATGCAATCGTGCAGATTTTCTTCATATTCAACAAGTGCTGCCAATAGACTCAGCTTTGATTATCAAATTGGCTAATTAAATATTTAATGCAATCTGTGGCTCCATGAGCAAGTATTATTCCGGACTATTGAAGCATTTTGTTTTGTTCCAGGTTTGATTATTAATTTTCTCGCTAAATAGTAGTTTACCATTCATGCCTTTATAGGCAGTAATATTACAATTGCTACACGGTTAGCTTTTCTCCTTTTTAGTGCAACCCTTACTTTTCAGAAGTATAATCTTTGAACAAGCGTACTTTTCATAGGAAAAAATAATTGTTTGCAACGTGATTTGTAATTGA
Source organism: Sequoia sempervirens (assembly GCA_007258455.2). Lineage (NCBI taxonomy): Eukaryota > Viridiplantae > Streptophyta > Pinopsida > Cupressales > Cupressaceae > Sequoia > Sequoia sempervirens. The sequence continues at coordinate 62,619,548 of VDFB02271358.1, read as the reverse complement.
TTTTGAAAATAATAAGTCAAACAAAAAATACATAGACCTCACTTCATTCCTACTCCAATATAGGATAGAATAAAGTCCATCTATATTGAACTCCACTGTCTTGTTTAGCTTAAATTTCATAGCTTATCATTGCATGTTTACCACACGCTTTAAGGTTTGGGGTTGAGGTTTGGGGTTGAAATAGCTGTTTCAATTAATATAAATTATGTACAAGATCCCTTATTGCAAGAAAGAACTAGGAGACTAAGAGGCCCTTTCCAGAAATTTCCATTTGTTTAGCTCTTTTTCCCTGCATTGTCACTCTTTTTTAGTATTCAATTGTACTCGAGTGTTAATGATTTTTGTGTTACAAGTGAATGGCATCCAATATATTTATGTAGCACTTTTTAAAGTAACCATGCAGCCTTAGTTTCTAGGCAACCATGTACAGCATTTGATGACAATATAACATAAATTTATTGTTGAATATAGGATCATGTAAAAAATCTATATTTGGGCACACTGATAGAGATAATGTAAGCTCTCATGGTTTAACCATGGTATAAACTTCTTAAAGTTCTGTGTAATGCTATGCTGTTTCAAGTTTTCTGAATTGACAGAAAATCTTTGGGGATTATTAAATCACTCTTTGGGCCTTTTATGCAGTTAAAACCTTGTCCTGTCCAGCTGATATTTGCACAAGGTTTCAATGTGTTGACAATTAATTAATTTTGAATTCCAAATATTACCTGTACCTACAGGCAAATATGATCCTGTTGATGTTAGGATCAACCAACCAGCAGCTATATATTGTTTATTTATTTTTTAGGGGTTAAATTTTCTTTGAGCTGATGTTCAAGTCTGTATAATGATTGGCTAGAATCTTAGATGATATTGTACTGCTCTGAACTCGAACCACACATTTGAAGCACATTTTACTTTTGAGGGAAGCTTTTTAAATATAATGTCGGGTTTCAGAAATATTCAATTGTGACAGGACAGAATATTTACGCTTTGAAATATCCTTTACAAGTGATGGTCTGAAAAAATTGAATGCTGCCTAGTTTTCAAATTATAAATCAACAGTGTATGCTAATGTCAAAGCTGCCAAGTCTTTAGCAATAATCAATCCTTCTCTGTATGTGGTAGTTTCGCCTGTGTGTTAAAGATCTTTAAAATTTTATCACCAGAAAATAGCAAAATCTTTAAAATTGTATCCACAAAAACAGCAATTGTAAGAAGATAATGAAACCCATTGGTGCTTGATGAGCCCATCATTGATTTGCCTGTAGAATTTTAGAGGGTTATTGCTTACCTAAGCTTCAATTTTAGACATACTCCCAAAACTAGCATTTAAAGAGTCTCTAGAACAAGTCATAAAAAATAAAAATCAAGCATGATGGATTATCATTACTTTTTCCTAAATTTTAAATTTATTACTGCAAGTGATTAGGTATTAGAAATGAGAATTGTAGTTCTGGCACATGCTATTGGTTATTGTAAAATTTGATTCGTTTACATTGCATCACATAAATTTATTCAACTCGCATATAGAGAGTGTTTGATTAGTAGATCGTTTTCAATTTACAAAAATTAAAGTTCAAATATTAAAATATCTTGTATTGTTTGAAAATGTATTTATATGGGAGATGACCTATTTAATAGTTGAGCACTTTAATTTTGTACTTCTCAAAATAATATATGACAATTTAAAATCACAGTGTTTTTACAGTAGCTTACATAATAAGATCTTAAAAAGGATAGACCAGTAGTCGTGCATTAATTCATGTTTTGTTTGTGTGCTGATTTGAGATCACATAATTTGTTGCTTTTTAAATCTAAATAATATATTTCATTTAATTATGATTTATCATATCAGCACAAAACTTCAAAACTTTCAAATCACAATTAGTAATATTCTACTATTAAAAATATTTAATTAAATCAATAAATACTATCACATCATTACATGTTCAAGGAACAGTCCTCTTCCCTAATCACTTGACACATATAATTATTATAAAAAAAATAATGCATGTGTAGCAGTCCTTTTCAAAACCACAGAATAATTCTTACGCTCTTAAGTACCATCACAATCGAACGCAGCTGTGTGTACGGTTGGGGTGTACGCATTGTTTGATAATAAACATTGTGTAATCATCGTAGTTAATAAAACAGCTATTTATGGGTGACAACAGTTATATACATTTGTATGAACGATCAAAGTGAATTGAGTTTTCCGATGTAAATTTATGTGTTTTGTATTCCCTTTTTATGTTTGTAATCTGCAATGCTTTCATTTGATATCAGAGCGTCAGGAGAAACACAAGGTTCGTTGACATGGTAGGATTTGGAGAATCCAGTCTGAGGAGCGGATGACTGTATGTTGTCGCTGAGTGGTGGTAAATGTGAGAGTCCAGCTGGCAGAGACAAAAGGAGTTTTTTTTTAATGCATTATATTTTCCTAGCCTCTTGTGATCTACCATAAATAAAGCCTGCGTAGAAAACAGAAAAATCAACGCAATACATTTTTTTTGCGGTACTTTACTCGTTGGTACAAGATATATTGATCATGATTTGAAATTATTGTTTGAAAGATGAATGAATGCAAGAGTATGTGGAAGTAGGCATAACTGCAAGGAAGGAATGGATATGAGTTTAATTATTGTATTCTAGAAATTGGTATGAAATAAAAGAGTCACAGAAGTGTTTTAAGGGAGTTTCTATTGCGTGTAGATGATCTGTAGATCATCATTAGAGTTTGTTTTGCTTGTTTGATATTTTTTTTTAAAAATTGTGCCTGCGCGTTAAAATTTGTATGGAGAGAAGAAGTTTATTCACAGTATTTTCAGAATAAAGAAATAATAGAAGGAAGGAAGTGCCATTTTTAAGGGTCAATAAAAGGAAATGCTGTAGACTGTCCGTTACCTGTAGTTTGAAGATATTTGGATCAAAATTGAAGGAGTGGAAATTAGAATTGTTGCAGCCACAAGCAATGGTAAATTTTATTTGATTTTTTACATTACAGTTTGGAAGTATGAAAATACAAGGATGTTGGTTGGTTTGTTTTCTTCTTATTGAAGGGTCGGTCATAAAGATCTTAACCGGAAATCTAAGATACGGAGGGTTACAATTTATAATATGTGATCTTGGAATCTTAAATCTGTTGGAAAGGACTGTGATATCAGTATTTTGTTGCATAGGAGAAGTATGTAGAAGTTTGTTATTCTCAAGTGTACAGCTTTTGTTTGTGTTTTGTGCAAGATTGAGGAAAAGATCTGCACTTTTATGTTGTAATTTGTTTGGAAGAATAATATTTCCTACAAACATCGAAATGAAGTTCTGCTGATTGACTGCAGCGTTACATCTATTTCTAACACTGCTCTCTAATGGTTGGGAAATTTTTGAATGCATTTGAAGTGTTGTAGGTATTGTAGCATGGGTTGAATCTGTAGTGGAGTCTGCGATGATGGAGTGAAACAAAACGATATATGGCAAAATGGAAAGCAGAAAATAGTCTTTTGGTTCAAGTTGTTATGAATTCGTTCACTTTCAATCTTATGCATTTTAAGCATTTGGTAATGTTGGTATAAGGAGAAACAAGAGTTTCTTTTTGTTGTTTATTGGTAATTGGAATCTGTATTCAGCATTGAATTTGCAAGACTAAGTGTGTTTTTAGAAGTTTGTAGAGATTTGTAACTTGGAAAGTGTTTGGTAAGGGAGATATAAGGGGGGAATTGTTAGTAAGGGTATGTTGTCTATAAAATGGGAAAAATTGGCAAAAGGATTAAAAATGAGTATTCTATTTTAAAAGAAGAATTATTGGAATTAAACACTCTGATTCTATTTTACAAGCAGAATTATGGGAAGTTAAAAAATCTAATTCTCTATTGATAATAGATATTAAGGAAGTCCAAAAGAAAAAACATGAACATTTGTGCGAACTTATTAATCATAGAGATGAATTGTTGGATATCCAAACAAAAAATGATGAATTTTTAGCTAAATTGAAATTGTTTGTAGAAATCCAAACTAAGAATAAGAATAAGATGACATGATCATATGCTTGAATGTGACAAGTCTTTTAGTTCTACTAGGAAAAGTGTTGGTTTCAATATTATGCAAAGAATGGGTTATACAGGTAAAGGATTGGGTAAACATGCACAAGGGATTACAGAACCAATTGAATCAGTTAGGAGGCCAAATTATGAAAGTTTGGAATATGTTTCAGGAAAAAGGAATGGTGTTATAGATTCTAAAGAGTATGTTCAAAAAATACACTATATGTAGTGTGTTCATTATCATAAGAAAGGATATAAAATTGAAAAGTGTTGGAATATAAATCCTTATCATATTTGTGGTTTAACAAATCATTGTGAGAAGTTGTGTACACATAAAAAGACAAATGCATAATGCATACACATGAACTATGGATGGAGTACATTGGGTCAAGTTGGAAGAAAATTATAGGTATGTTGCAAAGGTTATACATGTTGGTGTTTTTTCCAACTAAACCTTGAAAATCCTCTAAAGGATAGCTAGTCCTTATGCTCAAGAACTTCAATATTAGTGGCCAACTAACAGGAGATGGATTTTACACTTTTCTCCCCTGCATTTTAGGCTCTATTAAATCTAGGATGGTAATCCTACTAGATGCTTTTATGAATTTATGCAATCAAATGGCCATGTACATTGCACACAACGGATAAATTTCATACAATAGCTCAATAAATGAGATGTATGGAAGAAGCTGGCTACTCCTTAACAACACTCAACATTTGGAGCATAAGAATAGATAAACTTAACATAAGGTAACAACAATTGCAGTCCATCTTGAAAATTTGTTTATAAATTTGATTGGTGATTCCATCCATGGTTTTCACATAGAAAACAAACTAGAATAGTGCCTTGTCCATAATAGACTCAAGGTGAAATAACCTATCTAGTAATAGCTTGAACATAAAATTAGTGACCATTTAAACCATTATTGCATTACAATAATGAAGTCTCTTTAGGACATGCCTGCAACATTCTTATAGATCCTAAATGCAACACAATATATTCAACACTTGACTGAAAGCACATTTAATCTATTCTTTGAAAAAAATTCATCAATCTAAACATTTATTGTAGTAAATGTGTAACAAAAACCATTATAATCCTTGATTACTTTGATTAAAAATATAATCCATACATTCTGGAGACATTACAATATGACATTATTCATGATTTACAAATTGATCTACTTGCCATTAATAGAAATGAATTACACCATTAGAACTTTGAAATTTAAATAATTCCTAACCTAGAGATAACTTTGTATAGAAATTACAATAACTTCTCAACCTGGAGAAACTAGAACCCCTCCCCAAATGAAAAGGAAGAGTAAGAAGAAGAAGCCCTAAAATCAATTTGCAGATCCTTCATCTTTCATTGATCTACAATACAATTTCATTTAGAAAATGCTTCATTACTCTCCATTTTCCCTCTCTTCACTCTGTCTTCACTTAAACATCTATTTTTTTACCATGAAAAGCCTTTATTCTCTTTTATCTTACCTTGTAGATGGAAATTAGTTTTTACCATAGCTAAAAGAAAAACCTTCATTCTTCACCCTTGGCTATAAAAATCCCTTTTACCTGTGTGTTCACTATTCTTTTTTCCAACACACGCAACTTCTATTTTATCATAGCAAAAAACTATTTATTTGTGAAGGATTTACTTGGGTAAAAATATTTATTTGTGAAGGCTTTACTCGGGTAAAAGCAAGAAGTGAGGTATTGTGAGAGGTAAAACCTTACAGTTATCAAAGATTGACAAATATAGAGAAATCTGTCAACATTGAATAAATGAGATAATCAATCTCCTTATGAAATTGTTGAGCAAATGTAAGGGGAACAATAGCATCATCAAACTAACATGAAATTGAAGGCTTTACTCGGGTAAAAGCAAGAAGTTAGGTACTTTGAGAGGTAAAACCTTACATTTATCAAAGATTGACAAATATAGCGAAATCTGTCAACATTGAATAAATGAGATAATCACTCTCCTTATGAAATTGTTGAGCAAATGTAAGGGGAACAATAGCATCATCAAACTAACATGAAATTATAAATGAGATGAGCATGAAATCTATTCCTAAATTACTCAAACATCATCTCATAAGGGGATTGGTGCTACTTTGATGTGAAAAGTAGCCCTTTCCCAACCCCTTTAGATAAGCTAAATGATGAAATTGCTTATGAAATGCTATGAAGATGATATGGATTCAAACAGAAAATGATGTATTTGTGCCTAAGATTGTGGAGATGAAATGCTAAGATTGTGGAGGATTTGTTGAAGAATGAAGCCTTCTATTTATAAAATGTCAAATGCTAAGGGACAAAGATTTGACCAATGAGAAGAGGCAACTTGTCAACTTGTGATAGGTTGAGGAATGAGCATATTTTGGCAAATGTGCCAAAGAGGGGGAGATTCACATTTGAATTTGAGAGTTAAATGCTGATTTTGACCTTTCCAAGAGACATGTAAGAGCCATATAAGGGCTCATAAATGCTTTGTTGGATGTACATGTCAACTTGTTTTTGAATTCAAATTTGAGGGAATATTCCTCAAAGATGCCATGTTGAGGGAAAATAATGAATTTATAAATGAATTAAAAAAAATTATTGGTGCAAGTGGGAAAAGCTAGAGGATGTGATGGGTGATTAGATTAGGTTAATCAGGATTAGATTAGCTTAGATGATGTTAGATGTTTTGACCCATTTGACTTAGATATTTGGATTTAAATTAAATCAAAGGGAGATGAAAGGTGATTTCAGTTTTAATTAAATAAAGGTCTGATTTATTTAATTAAAAGGATGATGATAGGCTTAAATTAAATAAAGTTAATTTATTTAATTTAAAAATATGGCCTTAGGAAATTGAAATTAATGAACTTGATTTACTTGATGAATGGATGAATGTGAATTTTATTTAATGAGTGGATGAATGTGATGCTATGCTAATTTCACATGTCTACATTTTGCCCCTCTTTGAAGCAATGTACTTGTTGCATTGGTTCAAAGAATAAACTTGTCATGATCAAAAATCAAATAATTTTTGATTTTTTTTCCGAATGCCCTAGCAGAAAGAAGTACATTGGTACATTGCCCCCTTGAGAGATTGAGCGAAAGATTTGATTTGAGGTTCGATCTTGCGATAAAAAGGTTCAAAATGGATGGCTATGATGATGATGCAAATGAGATGGATGATGCGATAATGCCTATATGATTATGGATTGGATGTTTTATGCAGATTCTTAGACTAACAAATCTATATTATGATGATGATGCAAATGTAATGCATGTGAAATGATCGGTGTTTCCTATTATGTATGATATGAATGATATGTGGTATGATGGCGGTTTGTGGATGCAAGATAGATGCATGATGGATGCATTGGTGATGTTATGTTAGTGCGGAGAGAAGAAAGAAGAAATGAGATGATGACAAGAGGATCCAACAAGTCCATGATCTAACGAGACTTTATTAGGGATGATGAAGATGATAGATGATGATGATTTTTTTATCAAGGATTGGGATTTTAAAAAGGGCTACTTACCTTATGTTTGATAACACACATAAACACGATGCATCAAGGTATAAAGAAATAGGATGGCGTTGTACCTAGTGTGATGGACTTTGACTCGACAAACAGATAGGAGTATTCTTGTTCACACTTGACATACGAAAACCTTGCTACAATGTACCTAGCAAAACAAGTATTCACCAAGTTATATTACAAGAACGTCCAACAAGCATAGCAGAAAAAAAGATAATGATCGTTGCCCCATTCCTATGTCTCTAAATCCTTCATTCAAATATCATTGAGAGGTCCTTGGAATGAGTGCAATAAGATAAATCAAAAGAAAATATCAAGTACACAAACAAGTCAATGTTCTTCATATCTCTAGCCAAAGGGATTTGTTTTGATAGGATACAAATCCAAAGTGATATCCAAAATGATGCCCATTGTCAAAACGATATATCCTAGGACATGCATTGTATAGGATTATGATGGGTTCATAAGTTGATTGATAGGTTGTTGATATAAGATTGACTGACATGTTTGAAAATGATCAAGAGTTTGATTTTGCATTTAAAAGTTTGTTGTTTTGATTTTTATTTTTGCATTTGGAGTTTGATTTTTGCTGATTGTTGTGATTGTTTCTATTTGTGTTGCCAAAGGATGAAGGTGATGATCAGTTTATTATGGATGATTGATTATTTTGAGTGAAAGCAAGATGATACAAATGGATTTTTTCAAATATTTGGATATTTTTGATGTTTTTTGGAATGTTTTGAGGCTATTTTTGGTATTTTCAAGATTTTACAAATGTTTTAATTTTTTGATTTTTTGAATGTTTTTGAGTTTTCTAAGATTTTATGGATTTTTTTGGATTTTGATGTCTCGAGGGTTGATCAAAGATTAACCTTGCCTACGTTTAAGCTTAGAGACAATGTAGTTTGGATTCTAATGTTTTTGACATTTTTTGACTTTTTGAGTGTTTTTAGATTTTTTGCATGATTTTGATGATTTGGATATGGATAAGTGTGATGATATCAGTGCTCTATTTCAGAATTTTGTTGAAAACCAAGCTAAGGTTGACTGATCAAATTGATGGATTGATGATGATGATAACATTGTTGAGGATACACAACAATGCAAGGATTTGATTGATTAGGATTGATGACAATAACATTGTTGAGGATGCACAACAATGCAAGGATTGATTGATCAGGATTGATGATGATAACATTGTTGAGGATGCACAACAATGCAAGGATAGTGTCAAGAAACACAATGATTAGGAATGATATCCTGAGATGATGATAGATTGATGATGATAACATTGTTGAGTATACACAACAATGCAGGGATAGTGTTAAGCAACACAAGGATATCCCAAGATGATAATTTTTTGATTGGATTTGATTGATCAGGATTTTGAAGCTTGATTTGGAACAAATTTTTTTTGAATGATTTGATGTGACTTTGATGTCCAAATTAGATGCGACTGATATCGATTGTTTTGATTGATGTTTGGTGTTTGATGAAGCTTGATAAGGAGCATCTTCTTGTCAAACTATGTCATGGGCTAGTGATTTGGAATTTTGCTCACAAGTGGTTTGACCATTTTGATTTTATGTTTTCCAATGTTTGAACCAACACATAAGTTGGAGGATATAGATCAAGATTTATTCCCAAAGCAAGATGTAAATATCTACCCCTAATGTTTAGTAATGTCTAGAATACGATGGGTGGATGCTTGGATAGGTGTATGGTTGGATGGATATGGTAAGCAGAAAAAGGATGCCAAGGATTATCTTGTGATAAGATAAGGTGTTTGAATAGAGGAATGCTCATTGGATAATGTTTCATGGCTCGGATACTGCTGGGTAGGATAGGATCAATGAAAATGACCCCTGTCAAGATGTTTGTCATGAGCAAGCGTAAAGTTTCCACCAAAGTTTTTTAAGATCAAGATAACTTGGACTATGGATGCAGATGGATTGGATAAATGGTCCATGGATGAATGGATTTATTATGGATAAGATAGATGGAATGTTGGCTTTATTATGGATGGGACAGGATGCTGGATTTTATTATGGATGGGATGAGATGCTTCCACCTGAATTGGTGCACATAGATGCTTTATTCTACACATGACACCTATTTTCCAGGTTTTCATCATGGTACTTGCCCAAAGCACCGCCCATGCAGTTTTCACTAGAGGATGATTTTTCTCTTTACTATTTTTAATCCTTTTTCTAATTTTTTTGGACTTTCATTTTTTTAATTTATTTTTATTTTTTTGATAGATTTTAAGCTCATACTGAATCACAAGGTGTTGTTGATGTAGATGCCCCTGTCATAATATGCCATTCATATCTTGCTTGAAGAAGCTGCTTTGCTAAGATACATGCACTTGAATGCAACTTTTGAGATTCCTTATCTGATTTGTTGGTGCTAGAGTTGACTTTGTCTTTGTGTGCACATCACAATAGAGTGCCTTCTAAATCCTTATGATGAAGGGTTGTTGCCAACACATGGTCAATGTGAGAATTAGATATCATGCATGGAGGCATGGATGGAGTGTATTTAGGGATAGGAGATGGATTGGTTGATAGTTTGGAACCTTTGATTCTCCAAACTTGGGAAGATGAGAAATGATGGGTGGATAGGAAAGTGTGCGTGGAATTAGGACCAACTGTTTGATACACTTTGTACGTCACTTGAAAAGCCTACTTTTTCTTTTGTGGACATCTTTGATGGATACTTTTCCCTTTTTTATTTTACCCCATAGTTCCTTTGACTGATGGAGTTTGATAGGAATGATCATTCTTTTTATTTTTTGGCATCCATTTGTATTTGATTTTTCTATTATGCTTTCTAGCTTCTTTTTATTTTTTAATGTTCTTCATACTTTGATTCAATTCTTTCTTTTGGCATCAGTCCCAATTCATAGATGGGGTGATGGGTGGATGAAGATTCATGACGTGACTAGTTGTAGTATTGGCATCGGTTTCATCATAACGACTCTATGTGCTCCCTATGTTGGCATTTGCACTAGATAAAGTTGCCCCCAGTATAGTGGTAGTATCACCTTTGTTCCTTGATTCTGCTTGTTTTGAGACGTCTTTCTCAGTAAGAACTCTCTATTAAATGACCACTATAGATGACGTTGTTTCAATTTGTTGCTCTGCTAACTCTGGATTATACTATTCTATCTGACTTGTTTCCTTGAGCGAATAATGGTGGATATTCACATACCTAATGTCCTTAGTATAAATTTGGGATATTTTTTATCCTGATGTTGACAACTTAGTCTGATTGTAGGAATCAATAACCCACTCTTTCTGTGTAATAATGTCAGGAGTAAAGGAATCTTGTTCTGAATGAAGATCATCTATGTGTCCATCTACAGAAAGCATCTCATGGGTAGATGGATGAGTATTTGCATCTTGTATAGATAGGAGAGTGTCCATTAGATCATTACAGTATCTTGGAGATACGAATTCTTGATCTTGAATAATTTCGGAGTTGCTTTCAACATGCTTTGGATCAATTTCTTGACATGGGTCAATTTCAAAGGATGGATTGCTTATAAAGGTTTCTTGGATGTCGTCATTAGACATGGCAAGTAGTTTAATATCTTCAAGTGTCAAGTTTAGGGTTCCTTTAGTATCTGTAACCATGAGGTCAAAGGATGTAAACATGTCTTGGAAAGGACCATTGCCAAACCTTGGTGAAAGATGTTGATCATGCTTTGGAATAAATTCTTGAGATATGTTCTCTAACTCATTAGGTGATGTATAGACATTTTCAACATGATCATTGTTCAATGGATCGTGCACTATGTCAATAGGATCAAATAATCCTAACACTTCTTGAAATAGTTCACTAAAAAGTGGATCTTTATGCATGATGAGTTGATCATCGGGTAGGGTAAAAACATCTTCAATGTGCTCTTTGATGGATAGATCTTGAACATTGTTTTCAACAATTGTGGTGGAGGGATTTCCAATGTCTTCAACCATAAGGTCAAATGATGTTGATATTTCTTGAATTGGATCATTGCCGAGTATTGTTGGTGGATTTTGATCATGATTGAAAAGTGACTCTTGACCTATTTTGATTTTATCTTCAAATGACATAGAAACATCTTCAATGTGCTCTTTGATGGATAGATCTTGATCATTTCTTTCATCAATTGTGGTTGGAATATTTTCAATGCTATCACCAGTGGTTGAATGTTCATCTTTATCCCAAATAGCTATCATTTTTCATGTTTGTGATTGTGTTTGTTGGGTAGCTTGAGCGACCTGGGCAGCTTGAGAGGCTTGTTGCACTTGTTGAGCTTATGTTTCTTGTTGTGTGGCTAGATATTATTGGATGGCCTTTTGGTAGGCCTGGTGATCTTTTAGCACAAGGTCATATTGTCTTCTTGCACTTTTTTTTGGTGGTAGTGGTGGCGGATTCAGAATTGTGTTCGATGTAGTGACAAGTCATTGAGATGCATTTGGAGTGATCATGATAGTGAGGGCTTGAGATGTGATAGGTATGGGGGTGGTGGTTGGGATGATTGAAGTGATAGGGATGGTTGGAATGACCCAGGTGATAGGTCTTTGGGAGACCATGTTTTGATTTGTTGGGATCAACATTTTGCTTGATTGAATACCATCTGTTGGTGCGATGTTGATGGTATATTCAAAGGATTTGATGTGATAGCTTGGTTGGTGTTTGGTGGATTGATTTGGATGGAGTGATTGGTGCTAGGCAAAGGGGGAATCCCTAAACCATGGAATGATGTTGATATGGGTAATGGTGGTGGAGATGTCTCTTGGAGCAATGAGTCAACTATTTTGGTAAGCGTAGTAATTTGATCTCGCCAAATTTGATCTTGATTTCGATCTTGACTCCCTTGATATAGTTGATTTGGTTTTTGTTCATGTAGATTTGGGGTGCATGCTTGTGATATTTGAATGGGATCATGAACAAATTGATTTTGGACAATGTTCTGATTTGGGGTGATGTTTAAATTTGGCATGATAGGTTGAAATTGAACATTGTTGATGTTGGGAATCACATTGCCTTGTTTTAGGTAACTTTAATTTTGCATGGTGTTACCTTGATTTGAAATAATGCATGGATTCATTATCATCATGTTTGGATTTTGAACAAAATTTGTGTGATTCACAAACATATTTATCCTGAAGTTTTCTAGATTCATGTTTGGTAATCTTGTACTTGGTATATTCACTTTTGGCATGTATGGATTCAATGGGATGACGTTGTTCATTTGAAGGCTCATGCATTGATTGTTCAATTGGTGGATTTATAGGTTTGGACTTGGATTTAAATCTACCATTGGGAAAGGTGTCCCAAACTTTGATTTGGGCATACTCACATTTGTTGTACTATTGACATTTTCTAAAGGTAATGATCCCATGTATGGTCTGTATAGATGTGAGTGTTGATAAACAATCGGCGTTGTAAGGCTTTGATAGTTTGGTTGACTTGGATTACTCAAGATGTATGGATGAAGTTTATATTCCATGTTCCTCTTGTGTTTTGACCTTGTTACAAAAGTGACCTCTAGGGTATTTAGGACCAATGATGAGATAAATGATGAAAGGGGTGAATGATATGGGTGTCAAACTTTTTAGGAACCTTAGATCAATGCTAGAGTTAGGGTTTGATTTTGATTGGTTTGATTTGGATAATGAACTTGTAAACCCTAAGATTTTAGATGTTATCTTAGGATGAACTTGTTCAAAGGGGTGCTAATTTAACTAGAGGTATGAAAAAGGATGCATTCCCATACTCCTAACTAAACAAGGTGATTTTGATTTTGATGATTTACCCAAGTCTAGAATGATGTTTCCAAAGCTCTAAATTTGTTTGGTGGGATGGGTGAAATGTTTGATTTGATCCTAAATGAACCTAGGAAGGACTTGTTTCTGAGACCAAGATAGTGAACAACATGCCTTTCTCTAAAAGTAATTCAAAATCAAAAGATCAATGTTTGCATGAAAACCATACGACCAAAAGATGCCAAGCACATATGTGGGGTCCAATTGATTTAATCTTGCCTTAATGGATTCTTTTTACCACAAAAACACTTTTGATTAGATTTTGAATCTAGATGTCTAATGTCTCAACTTTTCCCTTATCCCCAAAGCGTATTATGCAGAAACCAAGGAAATTTGAGGCAAGAGTTACCTATTGTTGACCTTAGTAGGAGAAAATTGAGATGAAATCCAAATGCTTAGAAGCCTCTAAGGATAAAATCCTAAGGGAAAGCAATAGCATGTGAATTCGTTCAAGGATATTTGCTTCTCCTAAAGGGTTGGAGATTTGATGCTCATGTTGAATGTTGGTTTTCCAATGTTTTCAATCAAAGCAATATGTTTTCAAACTGACTCACAAGCAATATAACATGCTAGCTCAATTGGTATATTTTTCTTGGTGGGTTTTCCTCATGCCCTTCGTACTAAAAGAGATGATTTTACATGCAACCAAGGAGAGAGTATAAAGGTATGTTAAGAATGAAGTCTTAACCTCTATACTTTAACCAAGATCGAACATGGAAAGTAACTTCTTGGAATCTAAGTTCCAATGCACCACTTTGATAAACTCATTGAATGGATCAGTTGGTCAATAAAAACAAAGGTTTTTGTTCAGACTTTTTGTTCATGGAGATTGACCCATACAATGAGAGTCCCTTTTCAGATCCATCTCATAAGAGCCAACCACATGATACTGGCATTTACTCCAATACCCACATTTATATCTGGGTTGGAAATAGTCTTGGCTTTAGAGTGTTACCGGTTGAGTCATTCCTTTGGGTGAGTACTTTTTCCTTAAGGCATTCCCTTTAAAATAGACAAAAGTGAATAAACATATTCATAGTTCGATCAACCTTCATTTAGAAGCAAAAGGAGAACACATGCAATAGGTTTAATCACACTCAAAAAGTGTTTTGTTCAATTTTAGTTCCCAAAATGAAGTGTGGAAGCAATCTTTTATGCAATTTAATGTCACCAAAAAGGCTTTTGATTCTTAAGATTGTTGTGAAGTGCGAGAGAAGCACATATGTCTTTTTAAGTGAAATTACTTTGCAAAAAAGATTACAAAAGCACAAGAGCACCTGTTCATTTTATCCTCAAAGTAATGATGAATTCATTTTAAAAGCACCAAGCTAAATGTGAAGTTTGTTTGTTCAAATTTTATCCCAAAAGTAAAGACTAGTCAATTTCTAGGGTTCAATTTTTAGACCAACTTTGAAAAGATCAAGACAGTGATTGATTTTAAATCCAAATTGTAAGCAAGTTGTCCTAAAACAGAAAATGAAATCAGGGAATGAACGCCTCAAGTTATTGCAATAAGCATTAAAAAATGCTTTTTCCAAGTTCAAGTCCCCACTTTCTGATTCAAGTCTGTCGTTATTTGATTCCTACATAAGAGCAACCATCGTCATTTCTTGATGCCAACCAACAAACATTACAAAGCTAAAATCTTAGAAATGAGATTAATTGTAAAGAATCATTTGAAATATTTAGTATTAAAAATCAAAACACAATTACTCAAATAAAGATAGATTTTAGCATTCCCCAAATGAAATTTGAATTCAAATCATGTGAAAGATGTAGCATTAAAAACATAATTCACTCTCTATGTATGGCATCCTTTTTGTACTTGTAGGAGATCAGAAAAAACACATAGCAACAATAAAGGAAAAATCTTATAGAAATCAAATAAAGGAAAAATTGTAGGCTCTAATAAATATTTCCTTCGTTGTTGCATCAGTGCCTTAAACGTTGGTCTATTGCTTTAAATGTGATAGATATTGGATAGCAGCTACACCTACAAAACTTGAAGTGGTCATTAAAGGCTAAGGCACATTTATCAAGCAAAAACCAATGAATTTGAAATAAAAATTAGATTCAGCACTAATTTATAATCATGTTATTCAAAAACCACCGAAATAAAGAAACTTTCAAGCTAATGTGTACCAATGACTCGAAATGCAATTGGTAGGCATAAAGCCAAGTTATCAAACCTTTCCCAGCATCCTCGTTTCCTGCCTCAGGATTCTCCACAAATTATGCCGTGCTTGTCCAACATTGCAATTTGTCAGTGCCATATAGATGGAGGACATCACTCTAGTACTTTGGGTAGCTACTGTTTACACTTGGCTAAAGCAAGTGAAATTGTCTAGGAGATTGTTGACAAGAATAAGCAGTCAAGCTCTACAGAAATGGCTGGAAACACAGGTTTTTCTATTGATAACTTGAATGAACCTCTTGAGTCTCAGTTTTGGCTGCAAAAGATAGTGACACTTTGGGGTGATAAGTTTTATCTTTCAAATGTTGCAGTCACAACTTCCCTAATAAACATATATGCAAGGTTAGGACTCGTAGACCATGCACATGAATCATTTGATAGAATGCCTCAGAGAAAATTTGATCTCAGGGAGATCCATGATTGCAGGGTATATGTAAAATGGATTTATGCAGGGGATTTAGACACTTTCGAGCAATTGAAATTGGCCTTGGATTTGGGAAATGCACAGATTGATCATTTTTGCTTCCTCTATTGCTATTATAGGGATCAGATTTTCTCGATGTAGTATGGTTATCTTCAGTCAAAAAGGGTCAGTATTGATAATCACACAGCCTCCAGAATGATGTCATGCATCAGGTGAATCAAATCCCCCAACGACTTCAATTCCTATGACAAGGACAAAGGCACAAAAAAACTATTCTAGAAAGTAAAAAAGACCTGGCAGCCAACTAAGGAATTCTTGCTAACCTTGCATCTTTGTATACTTAACAACTATAAAGCACAACATATGAAAGACTTGGAGAAACTATCATGCTTTCCAAATGAAGTTACCATGGTTTCCCATCGTTGACTGTAAGATTAGCATTGCTTTTTCTTTGAGATGTGATCAGATGGTGGTTGTCTTGCGAGCCCTGAGAAGGCGCTTGGGTTTGATTGGAGAATCCCTCCTTCTAGCACCATTATGTGGATGCTAAATCTGCATTTGGCTCAAAAACAAACAAACATGAGTACCGTTAGTTAAATCAAGCAAACCAAATATAGCATCCCTATGAAATAATTGATCATGTTATCTATGCAAACAAAGTAAGTTATCAAAATAAACTAAGTGAAATCATAAGAAAACAAGAGTCAAATTATATCCCATAGTGGATTGGTGCTTCTATGGAAAGAAGCCCTTTCCCAATCCTTTGCTAAGCTATATGATATTGATGATATGAAACTGTTTTGAAGATGATATGAGGTGGGAAAAATCAATTCTCAATTGAAGAGAGTGACTTTGCATGAGATTGTGGAGATGAAATGCTAAGATTGTGGAGGATTTGTTGAAGAATGAAGCCTTCTATTTATAAAATTTCAAATGCTAAGAGTGCTCAAGAGAGAGCAATGTGGGATAAAGATTTGACCAATGAGAAGAGGCAACTTGTCAACTTGTCATAGGTTGAGGAATGAACACATTTTGGTCAATGTGCCAAAGAGGGGGAGATTCAAATTTAAATTTGAGAGTTAAATGTTGAGTTTGACCTTTGCAAGAGACATGCAAGAGCCATGTAAGGGCTCATAAATGCTTTGTTGGATGTACATGTCAACTTGTTTTTGAATTCAAATTTGAGGGAATATTCCTCAAAGATGCCATGTTTAGGGAAAATGATGAATTTATAAATGAATTAAAATTCTTTATTGGTGCAAGTGGGAAAAGCTAAAGGATGTGATGGGTGATTAGATTAGGTTAATCAGGATTAGATTAGCTTAGATGATGTTAGATGTTTTGACCCATTTGACTTAGATATTTGGATTTAAATTAAATCAAAGGGAGATGAAAGGTGACTTCAATTTTAATTAAATAAAGGTTTTATTTATTTAATTAAAAGGATGATGATAGGCTTAAATTAAATAAAGTTAATTTATTTAATTTAAATAAATGACCTTAGGAGATTGAAATTAGTGAACTTGATTTACCTGATGAATGGAAGAACGTGAATTTGATTTAATGAGTGGATGAATGTGATGCTATGCTAATTTCATGTGTGTACAAGTACACTTTAACACATCACCAAACATAACTTTAAAATTTACCCCTCAACATGGGCCCACCATGGCCTAGCTCCAACATATCATGCATCACTAAAATCAATGAGAGAATGGAGATAAATACAATAATGAGCAAAACATAAAATGAAGCATTGAACATCGCTGAAGAAATGAGACATGGGAGACCATTTATGATGATGGGAAATGAGAAGCACACACCATTGTGCCATTGTTGAAGTATGAGGGGAATGTCAAGGTCCTTTGGTGATAGGCAATAGAAAATAGAGAAACCCATAGTCACCGCCAAATTCACAATAGTAGCTCCCTCATCATTCATGACTAGCGGAAACATCAATTACTTGAATTGAACTTTCAACATTTGATGACTTTGCTTCTTTTTACATTTTTGTGAGGTATGGAGGTATCATAGAAATGTTTGTAGAAGTTACTATGCTCTCTATTCCTGGTCATAGAAGAGTGATTGAACTCCTTAAGTTTTTTAGTGAGGAAAACTTCCCAGCGATGCCTTCAAATAATCTGAACCATCATGCATCACTGTAATGAACTTGAAGTTGAAGATGTTTTCAACAATGAGGCAAACCAGTGATGGGATGAAACTCAGACACGTGGATACCATACCATTTCCTTCCACTTACTTCTATCGCTCATTTCTAAAACTAGAAAAGGTCTTGAAATATTTTAGTGATGTTATGATATAAAACAGTACAACACCCATTGGTTGTCATTGAAGTGAGATAGAAGGTTTGAAGAACTTCAGTGATAGGCGATGTAAAGGGAGACCATAGCCCATCACTCATCACTAAAATGGAACAAAAAGTTTGAAGGACTTTAGCTATAGGAAATAAAAAGGGAAACTAGGGCCCATTGCTTATCACTGAAATGAAACTGCTAACAAAGAAAACTTCAAGGATGGATGATCACTTAAGTGAATGAAGATTGCACATGCAAATAAGAAGTTTTAAGAAATTGACCATGTTACAATGACACAAAAAAATCCTTGAAGGATTTAGACCATGTGAATTCAAGAATACAAATTCTTTGTAAGGTCAATCAATTATCATTAGCATAAAAGTATTCCTCACCTAGGCAACAAAGGTTGGTAACTTCATGAGATTTAATGGCTCAAGAGGCTCCCCTGGGCACATAGGAAATAATTCATGACAAAGCAATGAACCAACTCAAATAATCCAAACCATCATGTGTTGCCATAATGAACTTGAAGTTGAAGATGTTTTCTGCGATGAGAATACTGGTGATGGGATGAAACCTAGACACATGGCTACCATACCATTTCCTTCCACTTCTATTGCTCATCACTAAAACTAGAAAAGGTCTCAAAACATTTCAATGATGATAGGATAAAAAACACTACAACACCCATCGGTTGTTAGTAAAGTGAGATAGAAGGTTTGAAGAACTTTAGCGATAGGCAATGTAAAGGTAGACCATAGCCCATCACTCGTTACTTAAATGGAACAAAAGGTCTTAAGGACTTTAGTGATAGGCGATGAAAAGGGAAACTAGGGCCCATCGCTTGTTGCTGAGATGAAACTGTTACGAAAGACAACTTTAGGGATGGATGATCACTTAAGTGAATGATGATTTTCACATGCAAATAAGAAGTTTTAAGAAAGTGGCCATGTTACAATGACACAAAAAATCCTTGAAGGATTTAGACCATGTGAATTCAAGAATACAAATGCTTTGTAAGGTCAATGAATTAACCTTAGCATAAAAGTATTCCTCCCCTAGGCAACAAAGGTCGGTAACTTCATGAGATTTAATTGCTCAAGAGGCTCCCCTGGGCACATATGCAATAATTCATGACAAAGCAATGAACCAACTCAAAATTCTCAATTTTTTTGGAAGCTCTACTAG
Source organism: Sequoia sempervirens (assembly GCA_007258455.2). NCBI lineage: Eukaryota > Viridiplantae > Streptophyta > Pinopsida > Cupressales > Cupressaceae > Sequoia > Sequoia sempervirens. The sequence goes on along the minus strand of VDFB02271358.1, from coordinate 62,600,029 downwards.
TACACAAATCAATATTCATTTGTTGAAGATGAGAGTAATCATGTCAAGTTTGGTGGTTTATGAATAGTTGAATATTGTATTGTAAAAAATAAACAAAGTTATTGGTTTATGCTTGAATTGCATGACAAGTCCCTAGATTGAGATTGTAGAGTGAATGCATTGTTGATTGGAGATAGTAGAGTGTTGTAGCAAGGATGAATAAATATAGTATTCAAATGTGTAACATAAATTTCATTTGATGGAAGTGGATCCATAGTTCTCCAAAATGTGAGGTATTTATAGGAGAAAATGGATAATCAAGGGCTAAGATTGGCTTAATCAATCAATGGTCAAGATGGAAAGAAAGTTGAAGAAATGGATCAAGGATTCTCATCAATAGATGAGAGTTGAATATCACATAGATCAAAGAATCAATCAATGATCCTTAATGAATCAAACAAACAAACTTTTAAAATTGTTAAAAAGTTTGTTAGGACAAAATATTCTATTTTTGGAGCCAAATAGAAGAAAATTCCAAGGGAATATTCCATATACAAGTGGATGGATGAGGGAAATTAGTAATTAGTTAATGAAAACTAAGTTTTAATAAATAAATAATTGTCTTATTTAATGACAGGGGTCAAGTGACATTTAATTAAATGATTTAGATTATTCAATTAAATGAGAGGACATAAGGGGGTTTAATTTAAATAATTTGCATTATCTAATTAAACAATACCAAATGTAAGTGTGAAAGGGTAGGAATTAACCTAATTAAAATGATTAGTTTAATAGATGAAAATGACGCATTTAATTAAATAACAAAGATTATTTTATTAAACAGTTGAAAAGAAGATGAATTTTAGGATGAAATGTTGTTAGTAATAAAATTCAAGTCTATAACATGTAATACCATTCAGGACAATTTAAGTGTCTACAAAATGGTTTTTAAAATTGATTTTTACTTTTAGACACTATATCATGCAACATGACCTTGCACACCATGACAAGTTTACATTGTGATCCATGTGAACAACTATGATTAAATGGTAAAGGGTTGAGGGATAAAGTAGAATTAAATATTGGATGGTAAGGTAATGCGAATTAATTAACCTAAATTAATTAATTTAGCTAGAGGATTTTTTGATAAGTTTGGGTTTGAGTAAATTAATATAAATCTATTTAATTAAAGTGGTGGATAATTAATTAATTAAATAACAAATATTTATTTAATTAATGGCTAAAGTAAGGTGGGATAACGGTGACATTTCTCTAAGAATATGATGCTTCCACAATAATCTTGGTATTTCTATAAGAATTTTATCTTCATTGTGTTGCAATTGGGAAAAGCGTCTCTTCCCAACCCCACAAACCATTGTAGAGAAGCATCTTTCAGTGTTGTTATAAATTTTTTGAGTTTGTCAATTTTTTCCGTATAGTTATAACTTTGGCATAGCACGCCAAACTCAAAATGTATAGGTCCTCTGTAACCAACCCATAAAAGATAGAAATTGTTGAAGGGGGTATGTTCTTTAAAGTAGCAACCCTTTCTTTGTTGGCTATAGGAAACTCAAATGTTACATGCTTTGGTGGGTTTTCTACTGCTGCATTAGCCATGATGCTTATGTGTATGTGGGAAGTCTCCTCTCTATCTAGTGTAGGTATCGGTGTTAGGAATGATTCTTCTTCAAGAATACCCTCACTCTATTCACTATGTTCATGAGTATCTTCTTAGTAGTCATGTTATTAGTAGTCTCAAAGGATAAGTTATAGGCTTTAGAAAACATTTATCCTATAGGGGGTATGTGTAGGATCATGATGGTCCAAAAAGTGGCAATATGATGGGTATGTGGCTGACAAATTTTTTTACACTCAAAATTGATGAAATAAAAAAAAAATTAAAGGAGACTCAAATTTCCACCAATATAAATTATGTTTTACTTTGAATTCAATAAGTAATTATTATTTATTTTCTATTCAAATTCTGATTAAAGTCCTGATTGATAGATTAATTGAAAAATATCTATAGCTTTCAAACAGTATCACATTTTTTGAATCCAAAACATGCGTCACATTCTATGTTTCACATACTATAGGATTAAAAAAAGAAAAATTCAATTTCATGAAGTTTTGACCAAGTTAAGGTGGTTAGACATACGAGATTTTTATCTTTTTTAAAAGTTGTAATAAAAAATTCATAATTAATTATTTACTTTGAAAAAAATTACAAAAAAATATGCATCACATTGGGACATGAGTCCTCTACTTATATCTAAAATCTTATAAAAAAATTTATCATTTTACTATGGTTAGGGTGGTTACACAGACACCTACTTATTTTTTCCTTAAAATTTAAGTACTACTGCTTTGAAATTTCAAATTTTAACTAAATAGATTTATTTATTTTTTAAACAAACCTAGTAGTTTAGAAACTACATTCAATATGCTACATATTCTATTCTTACATGAAGTTGCTTAACTCTGAATTTTCTATTTTTTTGCCACTTAAGGGCCTATTTTTTCCATGATGATCCTGCACATACCCAGAGGATATAAGTAGTATCCCTACTCTAAAACTCCAATAAGATGGACTTTCATAAAATTACATCATCCAAATTTTAGCAAATATATTAAGGGTGAGAAAATTAGGCATTTCTTCTCCTTTTGAAGTGAGCATATAGATACCAACATTAATTCCATTAGATTTAGTGCATGGAAGAGAATTTTGTCTTTGTCATGATGAAGCAGATAAAGATTAGGTACGTCAATTTCATTAGATTTGATGGGACCAACGCCATTTTCTTTTTCAAGAAGAGTCTCCGGCACACTTTCTAGGTGTTTGATAAAATATGCCTAAACGGGACCTAGAGCAACTGTAGGGTGTTGTTTAATAGAGCTTTGAAAATGGGGGAAGAAAGAAAATGTGTGGAGCCGAGCAGTTTTTAGGAGCATAGAAAGAATGCCAAAGCCTAGGAAAGAATTGAAAAGGGAGGCTTAGACCCGTATTTGGAAAAGCTCCATGGTACTGATGAAGGGATGCTGGACTATTTTGTAAAAAATTAGAAAAAGGGTGAGATTGTGTTGTTTGGCAGGAATGTTAAGCTGAATGAGAATTTAATCAGTGAGATAACTGGTCTTTCGATAGAGGGTGTGAAATTTTATCAGGACCGGCGGTTCTCTGATGAAGCGGTCATTAAATTTCCTAAAAAAGACAAGGAGAAGGCTAAGCTGGTTAAGGTTGCAAATAGCTACTTTGATGTGGAGTCCATCAAATCTATCTGGAGGAAAGTTTTAAGAGTTATTATGGAGTATATCACGGTTAACGGGTGCTTCACCAGAGTGTATCGTTACCACTTTTCCATTTTGAACTACTTCCGTCACAAGGTTCGTATCTCTCTGCCTTTTTACTTATTCTCTTCTTTGAAGAATTGCCTTGATGAAGTTGAAAGAAACCCTAGGAGGACTGCTATTATTCACCTTGGTCTTGTCAGGCTCATATTTGAGCATTATCAAAATTTACCTGCTTTTCCTAAAATTGTTGATATTGGAGATTTGGATGATGAGGATACAGAAAGTAGTAGGGAGAACGACCCCCGGGCCCCCCTGCTTGTGCCCCTGTTGGTCCTAATACCGTTGCTCCCCAGTCCCCATCTTGTCGGAATGCCCTTAAGGATTTTGCTTCGCTATCATGTCCTAATTTGCAGCCTCTGCATGATTTCCCTAGCCTGAGTTTTGCCTCGCTGCCCTGTCTAAATCCCTAGCCGTCTCCTGGCTGCCCTACTTTAGGTTTGGTCTCTAGTTTTAAAGGTATCTCTGTTACGAAACTTGTCTCGTATTATGGGAATTCCATGGAAATTCTTTCTGATAAACCTATGGTCAGTAAGGAGTCAGCCCCTAGTGCTCCTGTGTCTAGAAGATTTGGGAATGCCCCTAATGATTCCCCTAATCAAGATGAAATTAATTCAGCCCTGAATAAGCTCAAGCCTGAGGACATTGTGAGTGTGGCAAAAAAAAGTACAGATGGCCTTTTCACTATTCTCAAGTGGACCCAGAAGGAAGTCTATGATTTGAAAGGCCGTAATATAGATCTAAGCAATAGGGTCATGGATTTGGAGCAAAAGATTAGTTGGAGTCGTAAAGAGAATGAAGGACAGGAAACCCCATTACCAAGGAAAAGATAGCATTCACAAGAGGAAATATTGTCTAGGATCAAGTGCAATATGTCCAAGATAGGCCAAAATATTAGGGACACTGTGGCGAACAATCACAAAATTGCTAGGGATAATACCATTATCATCAATGCAATGGTGGAAAAGCTCAAAAAAAATCAAAAGGGTTCGTTGGTCGTGGATTTGGATGCGGACAAAGGCTACTATAGATCTGCAGGTGAAGGGATTTCAACTCATACCCGGGCTAACACTAAGAGGAAGACCCCCACTTCGCTACAGGATATGAAGGATGTTGAAAAGGAGGCTGAGGAGTTGTTGAAAACCTTGGAGTAGTGCAGCTATGTTTATTTCTGGCTTTTTGGGCGGTCCTTTTTTTGGATCCTATTGTCTCTTTGTGCTGCCATTTCTTTTTTGGGACAACCGTCTACTTGTTTGGACTTATTTTGTTATCTTTTGTTGTTTGAACTCTATGGTTTCAGGTCCCTGTAAAACCTATTTTTTTCCTTTTCAAAAACATTAATTCCAACATATAGAATCTTTGATCTTTGATGATTTGATTTCAAAATAATACACATTTCACCTTGGGCTTAAGATTAAGATGAAATTTCTTGTCACCAAGAGGTATCAAGGTGTGAGACCAATTGAATTGGATTGCACCACCTAAGTCTCTACAAAATATTTTTCTTAGCAACATACCATAAATTGTTGGAATATCAACCACAAAATATTGAGATTCAATCTCTTTTGTGTTTACACTACCAAGGAAACTTCTGCATCTTTGATGTGACCTACAAGAAGTACTTATTTTGACTCTATAGAGTAAACTTCTCTAGAAGGCTTATGTTGGAGTAAATGGTTTTTACCATTTACCCACTTAAGTTTACTTAGGGTTAATTGTGCATTGAATTTGTTCTAAAATTTTAATCCCACATTGGCAATGTTTAATTTCTATTTTTCTATTTAAATAGCACTATAGTGTGATTACTTGGTGTGAGAAATACTCATAGTGGCTCGTGGAGTGCTTTGTGGCGATGCTTGAAAATTGATTTGGTGCTAGATTTTGTTGCTACAAACAAAGAACAAGGTGCAATGATTTTTGTTCTTTTCTTTTTAGATTCTCAACCCTTTTTTGCATTATTGCTTCCCAAATTATTTTGAGAAGGCTTCAATTGTAGTATTTGGGAGTTTCTAATTGTTGTTGAATGTTAATGTCTTTGTATTCTTGGAGATTTTTCATAGTTGATTATTGTGTTTTAATTTCATTATGGTGTGATTGGGTTGAAAAGGAGAAACTATAAACAATCAAGAGATGGTATCATAAAACATCTTAGATGGCATTATTTTTTTCCACATTTATATAATATTGTTCCCCTTCGTGGTACTGATAGTAAGAAATTTGCATGGAATTGCAATAGGGATCATGTACTAGGAGTTATTCTTGATTGGTTGGTGCAATCATCTTCCAAGGTCTTTGATGAGCTTAAAAATGTGCTCATAGTTTGGATGTTATGATAAAATTTTAATGCCTTTACTTTTGATATTTTGTGGCTGTTTAAACTCTATTGAAACCTTTTATTGGGATATCTTGTAGCAAGATACTTTCATATTCCTACAGCTCATTGTGTTGACTTGATTGCATTTATTGCCCTGTTGACTCCCTAAAATGACTGGTATATTGTATACAATTTTTGAATGATGAAATAGATTTAAATGTGTGATTAATGAATAGATATCATGTATGTACCATACACCTTTTCTTTCGCATCTGTTACCTTTTGTTTCACAGGTTGTTGAAGAATGATCGAGTCAAGCACAACCGATCTTAGCCTTGTAGTAAAGTCCATTTCCTGCATGACTTTGAGGAAGCTCCGGCGAAGACTCTTTGACCGAAACCATGGGAAATATTTTTAATGACAGTCAATCTAGAAAGAGTAGAGCGCTAGATTCTCTCCGGATCGGGTTGAACGCATAAATTCATTATGAAGTTTGTTCCTTGATTCTAGGATAAACTTTACTCCCACGTCTTTCTTTGATAGGGTTAGTTAATTGCTCTCCTAACTTTAAATAAAGTTCTCCTCCTGTGCGAGAGAGAAGGAGAGAGAGACGATAGTTAGAGTAAGATAGAAATAGAGTAGCAGATATCATGTAAGAATCAATATGAGAATGAAAAGCAGAATTTGTTTGACAAGAGACAAAGTTTGTTGTTAGTTTCCATATCAACAAAACAATGTATATCATTCTGTTTTCATGAATAAAGTTCAATGAAGTTATGAGTTTAGCATCTGCGTAATCAGTAGATGTTTGCTAAGGGGGCCCACTTAGTAAGTATCTGTAGCTAGTTAGTTAGTTGTTCTTTTCTGTTGATCTTCAGTTAGCTTTCATCTTTGAAGTTTTCATACAAACTCAGTCTTATAGTGCTCCTGCAGCATAGAGAGTCCATCCCTATGACTGTTCCTGTAGCATAAGGCCAGTTCATAGTTTGTGTTTCAGTCGTACTTGTTATGGTTTCTGTTTTAATCAAATCATAGTTGAGTTAAAGAATTTTGCATTACCTTCCTGTGGCGTAGATAGAATTCCTTTCCACTATGTATTTCTGCTAAGATTTGACTGAAACTAGTTCCTAGTGCATATATTTTTCCACGCCATTTAAAGTATACGTCCCCTAGTTTGACAAGTAAATGAATGTCCATAAAGAGATATTAGTCACCTGTTGGAATGTCCAATTCCCAGGAAAGGTTTTACTGTGATTTTCATATCCTTTTGTGGGCACAACCATTTTTGGCGCTGTTGTCGGGGATGGTGTCCAGCTAGGAGTTTGTCAGAAGTCATTTTTAGCATTAGTTTAGCTTGTTAGTAAAAAATTTTCTAGATCCTTCAAGCCACTATTCATCGTATTGCATGCATAGAAGAAGAAGAGACGCACTGGGAAGGTTCATCACTAAAAAACCTATTTGTTGAACTACCATTGGAACCAGCTGACAACGAACCTGAGGAAAACCCATTCGCTGTGTTATTCCAGCAACCCAACATGGCAAATAACCCACCTAATAATCCACCTCTTTCTTTTGAGTTTCCTATTGTTCCCCAATGAGATACTGACAATCTTAAGAATATACCTTCTTCACTGCTTCCAAAATTCTATGGCCTGGTCACAAAGGACCCAAAAACTTTTCTATTTGAATTTGATGTTCTCTGCCATAGTTATGACTACAACATAGATGCTCATAAACTGAAGCTATTTCCTTCCACCTTGAAGGAGGGAGCTCTCAGATGGTTCATGAGTCTGAGAAGAGGCGTCGTTGATAGTTGGGCGGCCATGCAGACAAAATTCCTTGAAATGTATAAGGAATATTGTAAGAGTGCCAGCAAAGGTGATGACATATTCTGAATTCAGCAGAAGGACAATGAAAGTCTGGAAGATTATATTTCCAGATTTTTGTTTTCACTAAAGAGGAACTCAAACCATACTCTCAACATGGACTCTCAGAAACTAATTTTTCTAAGGGGAATTAGTGATGCCTGTATAGACACCCTGGACCTAATGGAAGGAGGTGATATAACCCAACTACCTTGGGATGATATAAAAAAAATATGTCTTAACTATTCTTGAGCAATAGTTAAGAAAGGTCGAGGTCATCATGCTACAGTGGGGAAGTCTTCTTCTAGTGGAGTCTCCCAGATGGAGATAACAAATTTTCTATATGATTTCAAGTAGGATATCATTAATAATATGGCTACACAACTTGACACTATGCAAGCTCGGAGGAAACATGAGGAGGCTGAGGTAGTTTTGGTCGAGTTTTGTCCATACTGCAGAAAGAAGAAGCATGACTATAGATGCAAGATGATGGTTAATTTGGAAGCCAGACAACTACCTACTAACTTCAGGCTAGTAGAAGGTGATGATGATCAAGTGTTCTTTGTCGCACAAAGGAGACCATGGGCCCAAAGACAAGGTATGCCTCAAGATCCTTTAACTTTTGGTAATCCTTATTCTAGCTATAATAACTAATGGCAATATGCATATGGACCACCACCACCCTGGAATCCACCTCAACCAAGTTGGCCTAATTATTAGACCCCGCAATGGCAATCTCCTCAAGGAGGTTGGAAGCATCCACAAGGGCAATGGACCCCACCTTCAGGAAATTGGCAACAAAATTCTCAATGGAGAGGTCCTCAGCAATGGCAAAACTAGTCCCTTGGATTCCTGCAGCTTCCACAACCCCAACCACAGGCCCTCATGCCACCTCCTGCAGCAACTGCCACAAATCCTGGACCTCCAAAACAAACGCCTATGCCTGCCTAGCCATTGCCAAATCCCAATAATAAGCAACAGCAGCAGACACAACAACCTGTGTATCTTGCCAAAGCCAACCAATATCAAGCTTATGCCTTAAATGTTAATGACATCTATTTGAGGTCTGGAACCACTTTACCTTCTCCAAAACTACCTCTAATTACTGAAATACCAGATTCTCCCCTTGAAGAATCTATTGCATCTGATGTTCCTACTGAGCATATGCCCATAACTGATATGGTTTCCAAGAACCCTGTTTTGCAAAATCAAGACAACCCACCTTTTCCTCAAAGCTTGCAAAGTACTGCATCTAAATCCATGGAAGAACCCACTTTTGACATTTTGGATCAGCTCAAGAATGTGCAGAATCAAATCCCTTTATTTTAGGCTATTAAAGATATTCCCATTTTTGGAAAAGCTATTAAAGAGGCCTGTTTGAAGAAGCCTGGATGAAAGAAAAAGGATCCTCAAACAATTCATGTCTTAGGGAAATTGGCTGATATAATGTTGGGAAATGTAGTCATTCCAAAGTATATTGACCCTGGAAATCCTGTAGTGCAGATACATATAAATGGCCAAGTTGTAAAAAATGTTTTGATTGATTTAGGTGCTGCCATTAATGTCATGACAAAGCATACTATGGACTCCCTGAATATTTCAAACATTAGGTCTACACCCACAGTTCTACAGCTTGCAGATAGCTCCACTGTTAAACCTGATGGGATAGTGGAAAATGTAATTGTCACTCTTGAATCTTGGGAGTATCCTGCTGATTTCATAATATTATCAGTTAAGGCAACTTTAGGAGGGTATCCAGTTATCCTTGGTAGACCATGGTTAGCAACTGTTGATGCTTTTATAGGATGTCGTTCTGGAGATATGACCATTTCTGATGGACGGTCCACAAAGAAATTGGTTTTATATCCGTCTGCTAGACCTCAACCAGATTTGTCCCAACCTGTTTGGCTAGATGTGGGGGAAGAAACTGAAGAAGCCAATTCTTTGGCTCAATTAATGATGATTCAAAATGATCCATTCTCACAACTTCAGAGTGAGGATGCTTTGCTATTTCAAATTCTATAGTACAACTCTGATATGGGTAGTTCATCTGATAAAAATGGTACTCATTTATGATGTTTCCTGCAGCAACCAAATTCTGAAAGTTCACTACCTAAACTTTTAGCGATTTTTCATAATTTACTTCCACAATAGGTACAAACATCACCTGTAGATTCTATGAGTAATCTCACAGAGCAGATAGAATTGTCTCAAGGTCATTGTTTGAATATCAATAGCAGGCTGTCACAGTCTCAACAGGTTGACTTATTAAAATGCTACAAGAATAGAATAAAGTTTTTGCATGGGCATATGGGGATATGCAAGGAATAGATCCTCGAGTTTGTACTCATAGGATATACATCAAATAAGATTGTTCACCAGTTAGACAACCTCAAAGAAGAGTAAATCCAGCACTTAGAGAAATCGTTAAAAGTGAGCTTCAAAAGTTGCTTGATGCTAGTTTTATTTATCCAATCTCTGATAGTCAATGGGTTTCTCCATTAGTCATTATCCCCAAGAAAGGTAGAAAATGGAGAGTGTGTGTAGATTACAGAGAGTTGAACAGTGCCACTAAAAAAGATCACTTTCCACTACCTTTTGTAGACTAAGTACTAGACTCACTGTCTGCAAAAGATATTTTTCCTTTTTGGATGGTTACAGTGGGTACAATCAGATAAAAATTACCCCTGAAGATCAAGATAAGACCACTTTTACCTGTCCATGGGGAACATTTGCTTATTCGGTCTTTCCTTTTGGTCTATGCAATGCGCCAACAATATTTCAGAGAGCAGTAATTAGTATCTTTGCTGATATATCTAATGAATGTATGGAGATTTATATGGATGATTTCACTACCTATGGAGTCACATTTGAAGAAGCACTGGTGAATTTAGAAAAGGTATTGAAAAGGTATAGAGAGAAAAATTTGTCTCTAAACAATGAGAAGTGTTTTCTAATGATGGAAGAAGGTATTGTTCTAGGTCATCATGTTTCAAAGAATGGAATTCAGGTCGACCCTGCTAAAATTGAAGTTATTCAGAATTTACAAACTCCTACAAAACAAAAAGATGTCAGAAGTTTTTTTGGTCATGCAGGGTATTATAGAAGGTTTATAAAAGACTTCATTAAAATTTCCAGTCCACTTTATGCCTTATTAACTAATGATTCTCAATTTGAGTGGACAGAGGCCTGTGAAAAATCCTTCCTGCAACTAAAGGACTTGCTTACTAAAGCCCCTGTTCTTCAAGGTCCAAAATGGAATTTTTCTTTTCACATACATGTTGATGCCTCTGATTTTGGTATAGGAGTAGTTCTAAGTCAAAAAGAAAATTCAATTGAATATGCTATTTACTTTATCAGCAAGAACCTTCAAGGTCCTGAGCTCAACTATAATGTCACAAAAAAGGAGTTGCTTGTACTAGTGTATGCTTTGAATAAATTTAGGCATTATGTCACAGGTTATCAGATATTCGTTCATACTGACCATGCAGTAATTAAGTATATGATGAACAAACCTACCATCTCTGGTAGGTTGGCACGATGGCTCCTGTTGTTACAAGAATTTGACATTACAATAATTGACAAACCAGGAAGAGCTTATGTTGTAGCTGACTTTTTATCAAGACTTCAATCAGCTGCACCTATTGAACATGAGGTCATTGATGATAGGTTCCTAGATGAACACTTGTTTTCCATTGCTGCACATACACCATGGTATGCAGACATTGCCAATTATCTAGCAGCAAACAGAATACCAGCCCACTTTTCTCTAAAAGAAAAGAAATTGTTAATAGTAAAAAGTTTTAACTTTTCCTAGATTGCAAATTGTTTGTTTTATACTGGACCTGATCAAGTAATGCGAAGATGTGTAATAGAAGATGAGACTTATGATATATTACATGCTTGCCATGATGAACCATGTGGAGGACATTTTGCAGCAAAAAGAACATCAATTAAGGTTCTTACAACAGGGTACTACTGGCCAACATTACACAAGGATGCTGTGGCCTATACAAGAAAATGTGACAGATGCCAGCATATGGGAAGACCAACTAAGTCTGATGAAATGCCACTATATCCGTAGAGAATATTCACCCCTTTTGATAAATGGGGGATGGATTTTGTGGGGCCAATTGATCCGCCATCAAATGGCAAGTCATACATTCTAGTTTGCACAGACTATGTAACAAAATGGGTCAAGGTAAAAGCTATGACTCATGCTCGGGATAACAAAGTTGTTGAATTTCTGTATCAACAAATTTTCACTAGATTTGGAGTTCCCAGAGAGCTTGTAACTGATCAAAGAGCTCAGTTTATGTCGAATATGATCATTGCACTAATGAATGACTATAAAATCAAACATAGGAAGTCCAACCCCTATCACCCTCAAGCCAATGGTCAGGCGGAGGTAACAAATAAAGAAATTGAGGCGATCTTCACAAAGACAGTGCAAATCTATAAGAAAGATTGGAGCAATAGACTTTCTGAAGTAGTTTGGACCTACAGAACTACATGGAAGACAACAACTGGGTTTACACCTTTTGAGCTACTTTATGGGAAAACAACCATGTTACCCATAGAATTTGAGCACAAAACTTTGAGGATAGCTCTTGAACTCAATATGGACATATCTGAAGCACAGAAGGACCATCTCCTACAGCTAAATGCTTTGGATGAAATAAGAAAAGCTGCCCTGCAGCATTCTGAAGCAATCCAACAATAAAGGAAGAAATGGCATGATCAACACATCAAAACTAGAAAATTTTCTGCTGGTGATTGGGCTCTGTTATATGATTCTAGATATCAAGAAAACCAAGGTAAGCTCACAACACACTAGCTTGGCCCCTATAAAGTTAAAAATGTGTTTGACAATGGAGCTGTACAGCTAGTGACAATTGATCCAGTCCATTTCAAATTGCTAGTTAATGGCCACCGACTCCGGTTGTACCATAAACCAGTCTTAAAGGAAGAATTCATGTAGCAGTTCGTTCAGATTCCTCCTGCTACTTTTCTTGCAGCTGAAGGCTTTAGCCTTTATCCTACAGCTTTACCGTAATTTTCAAAAAGCATGCCCATAATAAAGGTTTTCTTTTTAAAAAAGAAACCCCTTTTTCTCCATTTTCATTTATCGCCCCCATCTCACTTCTTTATCTTCCATCCATCCATCCCATCCATCCATTCCATCCACTTCATCTCGTCTGCCCATGTCACCCATCCACTTCATCCATTCGCATCAACCTTAATTAAGATATCTTTCCCACTTGTCAATTCATACAGACACCGTCATCTTTCTTCACACGTACGTGCAATTATCAAAGGTACACTATATCTTTTCTTATCGCATATTTGATTTATTTCATTCCATTCATTTACTCCTATGCATGTACAGGTCATTATTACCTGATCTCCACCTATTCTTTAGTACATGTGAGGACACATGTCATACTTTAAGTAGGGGGCGGGGTAATCCATCTTTTAAAACCTATCTTTTTGCCGCTACCATAACTGCACAAATAACCTTTCTTTAATACTTTTCTGGTACTTTCCAAATATGATCACATGTCCTTTTTATTGTATGTTTTTCTTGTAAACTATGATTAAGACTGCTTGTTCGAAAACTTCATTTTTGAAAAGAAAGAAATGTGACAGCATGACAGAAGAAAAACCAGAGTAGAAAGGGAAACAGAAAATTTGAATCTTCAGCAAGGAATTGAGTTCAGCTAAGGGAAAACTGTAAACATGGGTGGTCAGTTGGTGCGACATGAGCCTGTAGCTCATGAATTATTATTGCAAAATCCACAAACAGTCCATGCATTTAGCCTCTATGGATGGTTAAAGTATTTCTTAAGCTTAAATGATTTTGATGAGGAGGATGCTGGAGAATTTTTGAGAACCCTTTCTGAAGGGGACGCCACCATATGGGGTCTAACGGTTGTTGCAACTGAAGACAGAATTGCTGAAGTAACCGGGCTTCTAGCCATTGGAGAAAACTTTTTTTCAGACGTTGTAGCTGTAAGGGCTGAGTTTTCAATGCCCACTGATGGACCTCTGGAAGTCTCCAAGTAGGGATGCAAGCATGTATTGTTGCCTCCTCCTTATTCAGAGTATGTCATGTATATAATCAGGTATTTAACCTGTGAAGGCCGTTTCTCCTACCTGCATTCTTATCATTTTAAATTATTAAGCCATATGAGGCATGGGTTAGTTGTAAATGTCCTGAATTTCTTGTTAAAATTTTTAGAATAAAGTGCCCATGGAACTCAACAGGGGAAAGATAATTATGTCGCTCATCATGGCCTTATCAAATTACTGATTAAGCGCTCTTTGAGAGATGTCTCACCTCTCTCCTGGCAAAAATTTGTTGCCCAAAAGAGTTTGCAAATTCTATAACCCCCTAGGGTACTTACCCCACGGCCTCAGAGAAACAAGAAAGAAATTGCATCTACCAATAGAATAGGGAAAGGGTCATCTACTCCTGTAGCACCTGGTCCTGCAGCTTTCACACTTGAATCCTCTGCTAGGGTACAAACTAGGTTTTCCACTAGGAGATAGAAGGGAAAAACAAAAGCATAAGCGTCCCTAGAATCTGACCCTTACTCTCAGGAAAGGAAATGCTCTTCTCCTACAACACCTTCCCTTGCAGCCGTCTCTCCTATAGAAACACCTGTTGCTATCACCAGTTCACCGTCATCCTCTGGTAGGGTAGAGCCCTTTGAGCAGACAAGAAAGAGGAAAGCTACTAGAACACCTCTTGCAGCTGCATCAGTACCAAGAAGGGTTTCCACAAGGAAACAATCTAAGACCTCCCCTGCTTCACCTCAACTAGAGGTTATTGTAATTTCAGAAGGGTCTGTTGAGTCTGAATTTAATATTTCTCAGAATGTGTCTGAGAATGCTGCTCAGAGTTCATTCGTTCCTAAAGAGGAACAAGTTGAGACAAAAGAAACAGGGCATAATGAGCAAGGGTTACCAAATCTTGATGATTTGGCTATTGCTGCTATGCAATTTTTGGAGGAAACACAGTCTTCTCCACCGCAGCAACAAGAAGAATTTATCTTGTAGCAAGAGCAAGAACAGACTGAACAATTGAATGTGCCTAGTGAAATTATATTTCACCCTGCAATTTGTAAAGTCATTGTTGTGTATAAGAGGACATTTTTAATTGAGTTTCTGGAATATGTTAAAGCTAATTGGGAAACAGTGACATTGCAAGCCCCGACTTTCTGACACATAGCCCAGACTGACATGCAACAAAGTCTATGGGAAGTAGAAAAAAAGAAATTGAAAAAGGAAATTGAAAGTCAGAAATAGGAAATTGCTGAGTTGAAAGCAAAAATGGATGAAATGTTAAAAGTAACTGGTTAGATTATGGAATGTAGACCACCACCCAGAGTCTATGCTCTGTGCCTTAAAGAACAGTTCTTATGGTTCCAACTGATGAAAATTTTTAGAAACCAAGATCCTATAATTCAAATTACCAAAGAATTTTATGAAGCATACCAAGTAGCCCCTAATTGGTTAAGGAATTCTCTGTGTGAATTCTATTTGCATGGCTTTTTAATTCCATTTGAAACAGAATGGAATCCTCTTCTATATATTGGTGATATTCATTTGAGAGCATTTATGTCATGGGCAACAAATGAGGCGAATTAAGGCAGGCAGTGGGAAACATATGAGGAAGCTAAGAAAACTGAGCCTGTTCCATTACGCTCTCAAAGTTCAAACCCCCATGCAATTTTGAAAGACTGGTTTGCTCTGACATATGGTATTAATAATGTTACAGCCAAAGAGAAAATATTTGATATCAGGAAATAAGTATATGATGAATTCCAGGCACAACCATATTCATTTTGGAGACTGGCATACACTAGAAGTGAGAAAAGATGGGAGAGATTAACTGTTGGGTTAAGAAAGTCAGAACCACATAGTCCCCCAAATTTCACCGCAGCTCTCAAACAAACCAGTAGATATATACAATTGGGACTTCAAATGAGATTTGAACTATGGTTGCCATTGACATTCAGACCCCCTGTGCTAATGTGGCCTCTCTATCCTCACCAGGCTACAAATCTTAATAATGATTTAGAAGACCGAAGGTATGAAAGGTGCCAGAATTTCAGAGGATTTTATTACAGGTTTGAAAATCCATTCTAGAGTCATGCAGCCACCACTAACATCAGAGAAACCACCAGGAAAGTTAATACTGGAGGACCAACATTGGGCTAAGTAGGGGGCAGTGATGAGCTTAAAAATGTGCTCATAGTTTGGATGTTATGATAAACTTTTAATGCCTTTACTTTTGTTATTTTGTGGCTGTTTAAACTCTGTTGAAACCTTTTATTGGGATATCCTGTAGCAAGATACTTTCATATTCCTGTAGCTCATTATGTTGACTTGATTGCATTTATTGCCCTGTTGACTCCTTAAAATGACTGGTATATCGTATACAGTTTTTGAATGATGAAATAGATTTAAATATGTGATTAATGAATAGATATCGTGTATGTTCCATACACCTTTTCTTTCACATCTGTTACCTTTTTTTTCACAGGTTATTGAAGAATGATCGAGTCAAGCGCAGCCGATCTCGGCCTTGGAGTAAAGTCCATTTCCTACATGACTTCGAGGAAGCTCCGACGAAGACTCTTTGACTGAAACCATGGGAAAGATTTTTAATGACAGTCAATCTGGAAAGAGTGGAGTGCTAGATTCTCTCCGGATCGGGTTGAATGCATAAATTCATTATGAAGTTTGTTCCTTGATTCTGGGATACACTTTACTCCCACGTCTTTCTTTGATAGGGTTAGTTAGTTAGTTTCTCTCCTAATTTTAAATAAAGTTCTCCTCCTGCGCGAGAGAGAAGGAGAGAGAGACGATAGTTAGAGTAAGAAACAAAGTAACAAATATCATGTAAGAATCAATATGATAATGAAAAGTAGAATCTGTTTGACAAGAGACAGAGTTTGTTGTTAGTTTCCATATCAACAAAATAATGTATATCATTTTGTTTTGATGAATAAAGTTCAATGAAGTTCTGAGTTTAGCATCTGTGTAATCAGTAGATGCTTGCTAAGGGGGCCCACTTAGTAAGTATTTATAGCTAGTTAGTTAGTTGTTCTTTTCTGTTGATCTTCAGTTAGCTTTCATCTTTGAAGTTTTCATACAAACTCAGTCTTATAGTGCTCCTGCAGCATAGAGAGTCCATCCCTGTGACAGTTCCTACAGCATAAGGCCAGTTCATAGTTTGTGTTTCAGTCGTAGTTTTTATGGTTTCTATTTTAATCAAATCATAGTTGAGTTAAAGAATTTTGCATTACCTTCTTGTGGCGTAGATAGAATTCCTTTCCAGTATGTATTTCTACTAAGATTTGACAAAAACTAGTTCCTAGTGCATATATTTTGCCGCAAAATTTAAAGTATACGTCCCCTGGTTTGACAAGTAAATGAACATCCACAGAGAGATATTAGTCACCTGTTGGAATGTCCAATTCCCAGGAAAGGTTTTACTGTGATTTTCATATCCTTTTGTGGGCGTGACCAGTCTTGGTGACACATGAGTAGATTTCAGAGACATCATCATAAATTTTCATGCTTCTTTCTTTCAATTACTACTTGGAGTGTGAAGCATTCCTACATGTGTACTTGGTTTTGTTTCTTCCAAAAGGGAGACAAGTTGTTTGCCAACATTGGATCATGTTTTTTCTTTAGCAACTTACCATTTTTGTAGGTGACTACACATTGTGGGATGGCTACATAGTCTCTCTCCTTCCCTCTTATGGGGGGCCATTGATTATATATACATGATAGATGTAGTCCTTGGGGGTGTGATTGAGTCCTCCATCCATGCATCTTTTTTTATTTTCTTTTTCTCTATTTTGGAGAGGGTTTTTCCCATAGGTTTTTTCTCCTTTTCTCTAGTTGTGAAAGATTTATTTTTGTAGTTATAAATGGGTACCTAACATGGTTATATAGTCGAGTCTCATATTGCATCTTAATTTTTTGATAATAATTCTCCCTAAGTTGCACTGAAGGGGGGTGTTGGAGTAAATGGTTTTTACCATTTACCCATTTAAGTTTACTTAGAATTAATTATGCATTTGTTATTCAGGTAGTTTTTTCCATGCTAGAAAGTTTCTCACTTGTCACTTTTTTAACATATTTAAAAAGCCTATAAAATATGTATTTTAATCATTCCATTTTTATTATCTTGTTTTGGTGAAATGGCCTTGTGTTTCCTCTCTCTTTTTCTATGAAGGTTACTTTTGTAGATGGTGCTCCTAGGAGGTGGATAACACCAACAACTTATTTAATGAAATTCCTAAGGTGTGATCCAAGAACTCTATCCAATCATATAACCATGTGGCCCTTCACCCAATGGGGAGTCAACCTCAAAGGTAAAATCCATCCCACCTCATCCAATGGTCATAATTTCATTATCATAGTGACCAAGTATCTCATGAAATTTATAGAGGCTATCCCTATGACGTACATTATTGGTAAAAAATTATCTAAATTCATCCTTAGTTACTTCATTTTTTTGTATGCTGTCCCAAATTCTATCATTACTAATAACTATTGTCCATTTAAGAACCAAGATGTTCATGAATTATACAAAAAAAGTCCACATCCAATACCATGTTAGGAATTGTATGCAAAAAATATCAATTAAATACAAATAAAGATTAAATAGAGGAATTGAAAACATAGAAATAATAACAACAAGAGAAAATATTTAACGTGGTTCACCCAAACTTGGGATACGTCCACCAATAGAGAGTCCAATATTATCCAGTAAATAAAACCAATTACAACCAATAATCCTTGCAACTCAATACCATTGCCAATGCTACAATACAATGTCAATAGAAACCCTAATCCTTAGCCTTTTTATTAAGACTTATGTTGGTTAATAAAAATAGGGTTTTTTATGTCAGCTAATAGAAAAAATAACACCCAATGCCTTTATAAAATAATAAAAAATTATGAGAGGTTTTGGGGGCACTGCCCCTCGACCTTGCCTTGTATCACGTTAGGGAGCATGCCAGGGGAACTACCCCTTGACCCCATCTTGGGGGCACTGCCCCCAAACCCCCGCAAGGGGTGCTGCCAAATCAGAGTCAACATAGCCTTTTAAATCAGTATTAGAGTCCCCAAAACATAAACATTTATTGGATGTACCTCTCACGTACCTATGAATCTTTTTTACCACATTCCAATGCTCAACATTATGATGACTCATATACCTGATAAAAAACCCTATAGCATGTGCAATATCTAGTCTTATGCATGCCATGATGTACATTAAACTACCTACAGCTGAAGCATTATGTACCTTGGAAATTTTTTGTTCCTCTATTGTCTTTGAACACATATCCTTAGTCAATTTAACATGACTAGGCAAAGGTGTTCTAACAACTTTGCAGTTTCCATATGAAATCTCTACAACATCTTCTCAATATAATTAGCCTAAGATAAAAACAATTTTTTGTTTTTCCTATCTCTTGTAATCTTCATACCAATGATTTTCTTTGCTACCCCCAAATCCTTCATAGAAAATGAATTTTCTAATTGTTGTTTTAACTCCCTTATGTGATCCATGTTAGAGCCTACTACAAGGATATCATCAACATATAAAGATAAGATAATGTATCTATCATCATCTAACCTTTTAAAACAAACACAATGGTCTGAATTACACTGACTGTAGCCTTGCTCAACCATAAAACTATAAAATTTAATATACCATTTCCGAGCTACTTTGTTCAAGCCATATAGAATTTTCTTCAATCTGCACATGAGTTTCTCCTTACCTTTGACCTTAAATCCTTGTGGTTGTTCCATATATATTTCCTCTTCCAAATCACCATGGAGAAAGGTTGTTTTAACTTCAAGTTGTTCTAAATGCAAATCTTCAACAGCCACAATATTTAAAACAATACAAATAGAATTCATTTTACCAACTAGAGAAAAGATTTCATCAAAATCAATACCCTTCTTTTGTGTAGATCCCTTTACAACTAATCTGGCTTGAAATCTTTTATTACCTCCATCCTCCTCTTTTAGCCTATAAACCCATTTATTTGGTAAAGCCTTTTTACCGGCAAGCAATTTGCATAATTCCCAAGTCTTATTTTGCAAAAAGGAGTCCATTTCTTCTTCCATTCCATGCTCCCACTAAACCCTTGTATCCACCTACATAGCTTCATCATAATATTCTGGTTCACCAATATCAATTAATAAAATAGAATACAAAGAGGGAGAAAATCTTTCTGGAGGTCCACTTATCCTTGAAGATCATCTAACATTCACTAGATTTTGTGGTATTTGTTGTTTCTATTGTTGTGGAGCATGAGGAACCGCTAGAACACTATTGTTTCGTGTATCATCTAGCACTACATAATCATTTTCTTTCTTCTCATATTTCTACAACTGATCTTTGTACAACACTTTCTCTTTAAATATGACATCCCTGCTACTCAATAAATTTTGATTTTCAAAACCCATTTTTTTCTATTTTTAGAATCTACATGTGCAAATACTTCACAACCAAAGGTATTGAGAAAAGAATAAATCACCTTCTTACCTATATGATTCATCTAGAATACCACAACCCAAAGGATTAGAGAGAACTCTATTGATTAAATAAACAATAATGTTTGCAGCTGGTCGCGCCCACAAAAAGATATGAAAATCACTATAAAACCTATCCTGGGAATTGGACATTCTAGCAAGTGACTAATATCTCCTCATGGACGTTCATTTACTTGTCAAACCAGGGAATGTATACTTTGAATGGAGCAACACAATATATGCACTAAGAACTGGTTTCAGTCACAACTTAAGAGAAATAAATACTTGGAAAGAATTCTACCATCTCTACAAGAAGGTAATACAAAGTTATCTTAACTCAACCATAATCTAACCAAAACAAAAATCATAACAGCTATGACTGAGAAACAAACTATGAACTGGCCTTATGCGGTAGGAACAGGCACATGGATGGATTCTCGATGCTGTAGGAACAATATAAGACTGAGTTTGCACAGAAACTTCAAAGATGAAATCTAACTGATGATCAATAGAAAAAGAACAGCTAACTAACTAGCTACAAATACTTACTAAGTGGGCCCCCTTACCAAGCATCTACTAATTATGCAAGTGCTAAACTCAGAACTTCATCAAACTTTATTCATAAACTCAGAATGGTATACATTGCTCTGTTGATATGAAAACTAACAACAAACTCTGTCTCTTGTCATACAGATTTTGCTTTTATTATTATCATACTGACTCTTACATGATATCTTCTATCTCCCTATCACTATGCTTCTATCTTACTTCTATGCTTCCGTTCTGCTCACTCGCACAGGAGGAGCACTTATTTAAAATTAGGAAAACAACTAACTAACTAACCCTAACAAAGAAAGACGTGGATATGAAATTTATCCTAAAATTGAGGAACAGACTTCATAAATGAATTTATCCATTCAACCCGATCAAAGAGAATCTAGCGCTCCACTCTTTCCAGATTGACTGACATTTAAAATCATTCCCAATAGTTTCGGTTAAAGAGTCTTCGCTAGAGCTTCCTTAAAGTCATGTAGGAAATGGACTTTACTACAAGGCTGAGATCGGTTGCGCTTGACTCAATCATACTTTCTTCAACAACCTACGAAACACAAGGTAACAGATGTGAAAGAAAAGGCACATGGCACATACATAATATATGTTCATTAATCACATATTTAAATCTATTTCATCATTCAAAAACTATATGTGATATACCAGCCATTTAGGGAGTCAAATGGGGTAATAAATATAGATAAGTCAACACGATAGGCTGCAAGAATATGAAAGTGTATTGCTACAGGATATCCCAATAAAAGGTTTCAAAAGAGTTTAAACAACCATGAATAACAAAATTAAAGGTATTAAAAGTTCATCATGATATCCAAACTATGAGCACATTTTGGGCTCATCATTTTCCCCTTACTTAACCCAATGCTGGTCCTCCAGCATTCACTTTTTTGGTGGTCTCTTTGAAATCAGTGGTTGTGGCATGACTCTGAAATGGAGTTCCAAACTTGTAATAAAATCCTCTAAAAGTCTACCACCTTTCATACCTATGAGCTTCTGAATCTTCATTAATATTTGTAGCCTGGTAAGGATAAAGGGGCCACATTAGCACAGGAGGTCTGAATGTCAATGGCAACCATAGTTCAAACCTATTTTGAAGTCCCAACTATATATATTTGCTTGATCATTTAAGAGCTACTATGAAATTTAGGGGACTATGAGGCTCGGACCTTCTTAGCCCAATAGTTAATCTTTCCCACTTTTTCTCAATTATGGTGTATGATAGCCTCCAAAACGAATATGGTTGTTCCTGAAATTCATCATATACCTATTTCTTGAGATCAAATATTTTCATCTTGGCTGTATTATTATGAAAGCCATATGCCAGAGTAAACGAGGTTTTCAACATTGCATGGGGGTCTGAACTTTTAGGGCACAATGGAACAGGCTCATTCCTTTTGGCTTCCTTATATGTTTCCCATTGCCTGCCATAATTTGCTTCATTTGCTGCCCATGACATAAGTGATCTCAAATGGATGTCACCAATATACAGAAGAGGATTCCATTATGTTTCAAATGGAATTAAAAATCCATGTAAATAAAATTCACACAGAGAATTTCTTAACTAATTAGGGGCTGCCTAGTATGCATCGTAGAATTCTTTAGCAATGTGAATTATAGGATCTTGATTTCTAAAAATTCTCATTAGTTGGAACCATAAAAATTGTTCCTTAAGACACATAGCATAAACTCTGGGTGGTGGTCTGCATTCCATAATTTGACTAGTTACTTTTAACATTTCATCCATTTTCTCTTTTAACTCAAGAATTTCATGTTTCTGACTTTCAATTTCCTTTTTTAGTTTCTTCTTTTCTACCTCCCATAGACTTTGTTGCATATCATTTTGGGCTAGGTGTCGAAAAGTCAGGGTTTGCAATGTAACTGGTTTCCATGTAGCTTTGACATATTCCAAAAACTCAATCAAAAATGTCTTCTTATAAACAACAATGGCTTGAAAAGTTCTAGGGGGAAATGTAGCTTCACTGGCCACATCCAATTTTTTAGTCTGTTCTTGCTCTTGCTGCAGGATCAATTCTTGTTGCTACAGTGGAGAAGACTGTGCTTCCTCCAAAATTTTCATAGCAGCAGCAGCCAAGTCATCAAGACTTGGTACCCCTTTTTCATTATGCTCAATTTCCTTTGCCTCAATTTGTTCCTCTTCTAGAATGAATGAACTCTGTGCAGCACTCTTAGACACATTCTGAGAAACATCAAATTTAGACTCTACGAACTCTTCTAAAATTAAAATAACCTCTGGTTGAGGTGAAGTAGGGGAGGTTTTACATTGTTTCCTTGTGGAAACTCTTCTTGGCACTGGTGCGACTGTAGGAGGTGTTTTTGTAGCCTTCCTCTTTCTGGACTGTCTAGAGGGTTCTTCCTTGTCAGAGGATGATGGCGAATTGATGATAGCAACATGTGTTGCTGTAGGAGAGATGGCTGCAAGGAAAGATGTTGCAGAAGAAGGGCATTGCCTTTTCTAAGAATGAAGGTCAGACTCTGGGGTTTGTTCCACCCTGGATGACTCTCTTGCCTTTGTTTTTCACTTCTCTCTCCTAGTGGTAGACCTAGTTTGTACCTAGGTAGAGGATTCTGGTGTGTGAGCTGTAGGACCAGGTGCTACAGGAGTTGATGACCCTTGCCCTGTTCTTCTACTGATAGATGCAATTTCTTCTTTCTTTTTCTGAGGCCGTGGGGTAAGTACCCTAGGGGGTTCTAGAATTTGCAAGCTCTTTTGGGAAACAAATTATTGCCAAGAAAGAGGTGAGACATCTCTCAAAGAGCATTCAACCAACAATTTGATAAGGCTATGGTGAACAATAGAATTATCTTTCCCTTGTTGGGTTCCATGGCCACTTTGTTCCAAAAATTTTAACAAGAAGTTCGAAACATTTATAGCTAACCCATGCCTTATATGACTTAACAATTTGAAATGGTAAGAATGCAGGTAAGAGAAATGGCCTTCACATGGTAAATACTTGATTATGTAAGCAGCGTATTCTGGATAAGGAGGAGGCAACGATACTCATTTGCATCCCCGCTTGGATACTTCAAAGGTCCATTAGTGGGTATTGAAAATTCAGCCCTTGCAGAGGCAGCATCTGAAGAAAAAATTTCTCCAATGGCTGGAATCCTGGTTACTTCAACAATTCTTTCTTCAGTTACAACAACCGTTAGACCCCATATAGTAGCCTCCCCTTCAGAAAGGGTTCTCAAAAATTCACCAGCAGCCTCCTCATTGAAAGTATTTAAACTCAAAAAGTAATTTAACCATCCACAGAGGCTGAATGCCTAGACTGTTTGAGGATTTTGCAATAATAACTCATGAGCTACAGGCTCATGTCGCACCAGCTGACCACCCATGTTCATAGTTTTTCCTTAGCTGAACTCAACTCTTTGCTGAAAATCCAAAAAATTCCCTCTCTGTTTCCCTTTTTGTTCTGGTTTTTTTTTCTATTGTGCCGTCACTTTTCTCTCTTTTTCCAAAAATAAACTTTTTGAACAAGTAGTTTTAATTGTAATTTACAAGAAAAACATGCAATGAAAAAGACATGCAATCATATTTGAAAAGTACCAGAAAAATAATAAAGAAAGGTTATCTGAGCAGTTGTGGCAGTGGCAAAAAGACAAGTTTAAAAAGTGGATTACCCCACCCCCTACTTAGAGTATGACATGTGTCCTCACATGTACTAAAGAATAGGTGGAGATCAGGTAATAATGACTGATACAAACATAGTAGTAAATGAATAGAATAAAATAAATCAAATATGCGATAACAAAAGATATGGTGTACCTTTTGATAAATGCGTGTACGTGTTGAGAAAGATGACAGCTTCGACATGAGTTGATAGTTGGGAATGATATCATTATTAAGGGTGATGCAGATGAATGAGGTGGATGGGTGATGTGGGTGGACGAGATGAATGGATGGAATAGATGGATGGGATGGATGGATGGAAGATAAAGAAGTGAGATGTGGTGACAAGTGAAATGAAGAAAAAGGGGTTTCCTTAAAAAGGAAACTTTTATTATGAGCATGCTTTTCAAAATTATAGTGAAGCTGCAAGAGAAAGGCTACAACCTTCAGCTATAGGAAGAGTAGCGACAAGATCCTGAACGAACTGCTGCATGAATTCTTCTTTTGAGTCTGGTTTATGGTACAACCAGAGGTGGTGTCCATTAACTAACAACTTGAATCCAACAGGATCAATTGTAACAAGTTGAACTACACCATTAGCAAATACATTCTCATTTCATACAGGCCTAACCATCTGGTCTGTAATTTTCCTGGACTGTCCTTATACCATGAGTCATAAAGTAGAGCCCAATCTCCTACTTTGAATTTCTTTTTCTTAATGTATTTATCATGCCACCTTATTCTCTAATTCTGTATCATCTTAGTGTGCTACAGGGCATGCTTTTGGAGTTCATCTAGAGCATTGAGCTGCATGATTCTGTCCTTTTGTGCATTTGTTAAATCCATGTCCATCTCTAGTGTTGTTCTAAGAGTCTTATGTTCAATTTCTATTGGCATCACAGCTATTTTACCATACACCATTTCAAAAGGTGTAAATCCTATAGTAGTCTTCTAGGTAGTACGGTAGGCCCATATAGCTTCTGGTAACCTTGTGGCCCATTCCTTCCTATGCAAATCTACAGTTTTAGTCAAAATGGCCTCTATGTCTCTATTGGTGACCTCAACCTAGCCATTGGCCTAGGGGTGATAAGGAGTTGATTTCATGTGTCGTATATTGTATTCATTGACTAAAGCTATGATAAGTGTAGAAGTAAATTATGCTCCCTGATCTGTCACTATCTCCTTAGGAACACCAAACCTAGTAAATATTTCCTCATAGAGGAATTCAGCCACTTTATTATCCCTAGCATGTTTCATAGGTTTAGCCTCTACCCATTTTGTGACATAATCTGTGCATACAAGGATGTAAGACTTACCATTGGAAGGTGGATCAATTGGTCCCACAAAATTCAGTCCCCATTTGTCGAAGGGTGTAACTACAACTTGTGGAAATAGAGGCATTTTATCAAAGTGAGATGGTCTTCCCATCCATTGGCATCTATCACATCTCCTGGTATATTTGGATGCACCTCTATGTAGAGTTGGCCAATAATAGCCAGTATTTAAAATTTTCATTGCTGTTCTTTTAGCAACAAAATGTCCACCACACGGCTCATGATGGCTTGCATGCAGTATATCATGAGTGTCCTCTTGTACACATCTCCTCATAACTTGATCTCGCCCTATATAAAACATGCAATCTACAATCCAAGAAAATTTAAATCTTTTCTCTACCAATAATCTCTTTTCCTTGGGGAGAAGTGAGGAGGAGTTCTTCATGTTGCCAGATAGTTTGCTATATAAGCATACCATGGGTGAATAACCTTGATTGTAAACAGGTGCTCATCAGGAAAGGAGTCTTCAATAAGTGCAGTGTCATCTTGCCTTTGAATTCTAGAAAGGAAATCAACAACTACGTTGGCTTTACCTGGATTTTCCATAATTGTAATGTCAAATTCCCACATCAGCAATAACCATCTTGCCAGTCTCCTAGATATTGAGCTTTTGTTCATGAGATACCGGATTGCTGCATGATCAGTGTGGACAAATATCTGATAACTAGTGATATAATTCTTGAATTTATTGAGGGCGTAGATGATTTCCAATATTTCTTTTTCTGTAACAGTGTAGTTGAATTTAGCCCCTTGCAAATTTTTGCTTATATAGTAGAGTGTATGTTTAGTTGATCCATCATTCTGCCCTAACACTGCTCCAATTGCATAATCCAATGCATCAGTATGAATATGAAATGGGAGCGACCAATCAGGTCCTTTCAGAATAGGTGCCTGTGTGAAGGCGACTTTCAAGTCAAGAAATGCTTTTTCACATTCCTCTGTCTAGGAAAACTCTACATCTTTCTTCAGCAGATTGTATAAGGGGCCTTCTATTGGCTGAAGTCCTTGTTGAATCTTCTGTAGTATTTGGCATAGCCTAGAAAGCTCCGTACCTCTTTTTGCTTAGTAGGAGAGGGTAACTTAGAGATGACCTCAATTTTAGCGGGATCAACCTGAATTCCTGTAGCAGAAATATAGTGACCGAGCACTATTCCCCCCTACATCATTATGAAGCACTTTTGACTATTCAACGAAAGGCTATGATCTTCACATCTCTATAGTACTTTCTCCAAGTTGGCTTGAGCTTCCTCAAATATTGTACCATAAATAGTAAAGTCATCCATGTATATTTCCATGCAATCATATGAGATGTCTGAGAAGATACTTATGATTGCCCTCTGGAAAGTTGCAGGAGCATTACAGAGACCAAAAGGCAAAACTGAATAGGAAAACGTTCCCCAAGGGCATGTAAAAGTTGTCTTTTCTTGATCCTCAGGAGCAATCTTGATTTGATTGTATCCACTAAAGCCATCCAAGAATGAGAAGTACTTTTTTGCAGCTAAATTATCCAGAACTTGATCAATAAATGGAAGAGGAAAGTAATCTTTCTTTGTTGCTAAGTTGAGCTCTCTGTAATCTACACATACCCTCCATTTTCTTCCTTTCTTAGGAACAATGACCAATGGGGAAACCCATTGACTATCAAAGACTGGGTAGATAAAGACAACTATCAACATTTTCTGCAATTCTTTTTTAACAATCTCTCTCAAAGTTGGATTGATTCTTCTTTGAGGTTGCCTGACAGGTTTGAAGTCACTATTAATATATATGCGATGTGTACAAAGTTTAGGGTTTAGACCCTTCATATCTCCATATTCCCATGCAAATGCTGACTTATGACTGGTAAGAATTTTGATCATAGATTCTTGTTGCTCACTGGCGAAGTTTTTATTAATGCACAAGGTTTTTCCTGCAGCTACCTACAATTGGGAGGTTAAGTCTATCATAGATACTTCAGACAGAAATGGCATGTCTACCTCATGGGGTAGTAAGGTGTGTAAGCAATCAGTTGCTGCAGGATAATGAGTTGATGTGGACAGAGGAAGAATAGTCTGCAAGGAACATGGATTTTTCTTATAATGAAATTATTCAGTAACATAGTTATTCAGCAGGATATTGGATAGTATATCTTCTTCTTCTTGTTGTGCAATGAAAGGCTCTCTGGTAATCATCACTAAATTGGCCACAGAGTTCACTTCTTCCTCTTCTCTTAAATCTAGCCAAACAACATCTCCAGACTCAAGTTGGGGTAGTGCTAGAGAATAGAGGGTAAGCTTCTTTGTTTTATATCTATCGGATATTGTCATGTCACCCAACCTACAACCAATGCAAGCATCAGTAGTAGACAACCAAGGCCTTCCTATTATGACAGGGTATCCCCCCATTGATGCCTTTGGAGATAAGACCATAAAATCAATAGGGTACTCTCAGGAATCCAAGGTGACTACTATGTCTTCAACTACCCTGTCAGGTTTGACAGTTGAGCTATTAGCAAGTTGTAATATTGTAGGTGTAGTCCTTATTTTTGAAATATTAAGTTTTACAACCAGGTCCTTTGTTATGACATTGATAGCTGCACCAAGATCTACTAAATCATTCTTAATTTGCAACCCATTAACATTTATCTCCACAACAGTACTTCTTGAATCTAAATATTTTGGGATGGTAAGCTCCCCTAGCATTAAGTCAGAGAGTTGGCCTATTACATGGATATATTGAGGGTCTTTTTTTTCCTCCCTAGTTTCTTAAACATGCCTCCTTGATGGCCTTTCCATAGATATGTACTTCTTTGATTGCTTGGAACAAGGGAATTTTCACACATATATGCTTTAGCTGGTCAAGGATGTCAAAGGTAGGTTCCTCTTATTTTTTCACATTTTCACCTTCCAATCTTTGTGGGAAAGGAGGGGACACTTTATCATATGGCTTAGGGAATGATGGAATATAAACTGGCTGATTAGGTTGGGCTTGGTCATTGATATCTTCTTCTTGGCCAGTCTCCTCAGATGGTAATTCTAAGATTATGGGAGGAGATGGTGTGGGCAGCATGGTTCCTGAATGTAAATTAATATTATTTAGGTTAAGAGCATAGGTAGGCTGATGATTAGGATTAGCTAAATAGACTTGCTACTGCTGCAGTTGCTGGTTATGTGGATTAGGTGTTGTCTAAGCAGGTAGTTGGGTTGATTTTGGATTCTGACCTTGATTAGCTACATGAGGTGACATAATAGATTGCTGCTGCAGTTGCTGCAGGAAACCAGCGGGTGTATTTGACCATTGCAAGCCTCCTCTCCATTGGTTAGGCTGTTGCCAATTCCCTTGTGGAGGCTGCCACTGATTTTGTTGTGGTGGTTGTTAATTCCCTTGTGAGGATTGCCAATGATTTTGTTGGGCATTTGGCCAAGGGTTATTCCACTGAGGTTGGGAGTATGACCCATAGTTTGGAGGGTACTGATTTTTCCATTGACTATTATATGAACCAAAATTTTGCAAAGGGTCCTAAGGCATAACTTGTCTTGGGGCCTATGGCCTCCTTTGTGCAACAAAGAAGACTTGGTCATCATCACCTTCTAGTATCTTAAAATCAGTAGGCATCTATTTAACCTCCATGTTGGCCACCATATTGCATCTACAGTCATGTTTCTTCTATCTACAATGCAGATAGAACTCAACCAGTATTGCTTCAGCTTCCTCATGTTTCTTCCGAGCTTGCATAGTGTCCAACTGTGTAGCCATGTTATTTATGATATCCTATTTGAAATCTTCATATTTTCCTGGGAGTAATTAAGACATATTTTCTTGATATCATCCCAAGGCAATTGGGTTATATCACCTCCTCCCATCAGGTCCAGGGCATCTATACAAGCATCACTAATTCCCCTCAGAAAAAGTAGTTTCTAAGAGTCTTCATTGAGAGTATGGTTTGAATTCTTTTTTAGGGAAAACAAGAATCTTGAGATGTAGTCTTCCAGGCTTTCATCCTCCTTTTGTTGAGTTCTGAATATATCATCTCCCTTAATACCACTCTTACAATATTCCTTATATTTCTCAAGAAATTTTGTTTGCATGGCTGCCCAACTATCAACAACACCTCTTCCCAAACTCATGAACCATCTAAGAGCTCCTTCCTTCAGGGTGGAAGGAAACAACTTCAGCTTGTGTGCATCTGAAGTGTAATCATAGCTGTGACAGAGGATATCAAACTCAAACAAGAAAGTTTCAGGGTCCTCCGTATCTAGGCCATAGAACTTGGGAAGTAATGAAGAATGAATATTTTTAAGGTTATCAGTATCTCACTAGGGAACAATGGGAAACTCAAAAGTAGGAGGTGGATTAGGTGGATTATTTTCCATATTTGCTTTCTGGAATATCAGAGTAAATGGATTTTCCTTAGGTTCTTCATTAGCTGGGTCAAATGGCAATTTAACAAACAAGTTTTTAGGGAGAAACCTTCCCAATGCATCTCTTCTTCTATGCATGCAATAGAATGAATGGTGATTTGAAAGATTTTGAAAATTCTTGATTAACAAACTAGACTAATGCTAAAAATAACTTCTGACAAGTTCTTAGCTTGACACCATCCCCGGTAATGGTGCCAAAAATGGTCGCGCCCACAAAAGGATATGAAAATCACAGTAAAACTTGTCCTCGAAATTGGACATTCCAGCAGGTGACTAATATCTCCTTATGGACGTTCATTTACTTGTCAAACTAGGGAATGTATACTTTGAATGGAGCAACACAATATATGCAATAAGAACTAGTTTCAGTCACAACTTAACAGAAATAAATACTTGGAAAGAATTCTACCTATGCTATAGGAAGGTAATGCAAAGTTCTCTTAACTCAACCATAATCTAACCAAAATAGAAATCATAATAGCTATGACTGAGAAACAAACTATGAATTGGCCTTATGCTGCAAGAACTTGCACAGGGATGGATTTTTGATGCTGCAGGAACAATATAAGACTGAGTTTGCACATAAACTTTAAAGATGAAATCTAACTGATAATCAATAGAAAAAGAACAGCTAACTAACTATCTACATATATTTACTAAGTGGGCCCCCTTAGCAAGCATCTACTAATTACACAAGTGCTGAACTCAGAACTTCATCAAACTTTATTCATAAACTTAGAATGGTATACATTGCTCTATTGATATGAAAACTAACAAAAAAATCTATCTCTTGTCATACAGATTCTGCTTTTATTCTAATCATATTGACTCTCAACTTTCCACCAATATAAATTATGCTTTACTTTGAATTCAATAAGTAATTATTATTTATTTTCTATTCAAATTACGACTAAAGTCTTGATTGATAGACTGATTGAAAAATATTTATAGCTTTCAAATAGTATCACATTTTTTGAATCCAAAACATGTCTCAGATTCTATGTTTCATGTACTATAGGATTAAAAAAAGAAAAATTCAATTTCATGAAGTTTTGACCAAGTTAAGGTGGTTAGACATACGAGTTTTTTATATTTTTTAAAAGTTGTAATAAAAAATTCATAATTAATTATTTACCTAGAAAAAATTTACAAAAAAATATGCATCACATTGGAACATGATTCCTCTAGTTATATCTAAAATCTTATAAGAAAATTATCATTTTACTATGGTTAGGGTGCTTAGATAGACACCTACTTCCTATTTTTTTCCTGAAATTTAATTACTACTACTTTGAAATTTCAAATTTTAACCAAATAGATTTATTTATTTTTTAAACAAACCTAGTAGTTTAGAAACTAAATTAAATATGCTACATATTCTATTCTTACATATTTTTGAAATAATGTAGATAACTTATTCAAATTTTTACGTGAAGTTGCCTAACTTTGATTTTTCCATATTTTTGCCACTTAAGGGCCTATGTTTTCCATGATGATCCTGCGCATACCCAGGGGATATAAGCAGTATCCCTACTCTAAAACTCTAATGAGATGGACTTTCATAAAATTACATCATCCAAATTTTAGCAGATATATTAAGGGTGAGAAAATTAGGCATTTCTTCTCCTTTTGAAGTGAGGATATAGATACCAACATTAATTCCAACATATAGAATCTTTGATCTTTGATGATTTGATTTCAAAATAATACACATTTCACCTTGGGCTTAAGATTAAGATGAAATTTCTTGTCACCAAGAGGTATCAAGGTGTGAGACCAATTGAATTGAATTGCACCACCTAAGTCTCTACAAAATATTTTTCTTAGCAACATACCATAAATTGTTGGAATATCAACCACAAAATATTGAGATTCAATCTCTTTTGTGTTTACACTACTAACGAAACTTATGCATCTTTGATGTGACCTACAAGAAGTACTTATTTTGACTCTATAGAGTAAACTTCTCTAGAAGGCTTATGTTGGAGTAAATGGTTTTTACCATTTACCCACTTAAGTTTACTTAGGGTTAATTGTGCATTGAATTTGTTCTAAAATTTTAATCCCACATTGGCAATGTTTAATTTCTAGTTTTCTATTTAAATAGCACTATAGTGTGATTACTTGGTGTGAGCAATACTCATAGCGGCTCGTGGAGTGCTTTGTGGCGACGCTTGAAAATTGATTTGGTGCTAGATTTTGTTGCTACAAACAAAGAACAAGGTGCATTGATTTTTGTTCTTTTCTTTTTAGATTCTCAACCCTTTTTTGCATTATTGCTTCCCAAATTATTTTGAGAAGGCTTCAATTGCAGTATTTGAGAATTTCTAATTGTTGTTGAATGTTAATGTCTTTGTATTCTTGGAGATTTTTCATAGTTGATTATTGCGTTTTAATTTCATTATGGTTTGATTGGGTTGAAAAGGAGAAACTATAAACAATCAAGAGATGGTATCATAAAACATTTATGATGGCATTATTTTTTTCCACATTTAAATAATCTTGTTCCCCTTCATGATACTAAGAGTAAGAAATTTGCATGGAATTGCAATAGGGATCATGTACTAGGAGTTATTCTTGATTGGTTGGTGGCATCATCTTCCAAGGTCTTGGCAACACATGAACAGATTTTAGAGACATCATCATAAATTTTCATGCTTCTTTCTTTCAATTACTACTTGGAGTGTGAAGCATTCCTACGTGTGTACTTGGTTTTGTTTCTTCCAAAAGGGAGACAAGTTGTTTGCCAACTTTGGATCATGTTTTTTCTTTAGCAACTTACCATTTTTGTAGGTGATTACACATTGTGGGACAGCTACATAGTCTCTCTCCTTCCCTCTTATGGGGGGCCATTGATTATATATACATGATAGATGTAGTCCTTGGGGTGTGATTGAGTCCTCCATCCATGTATCTTTTTTTATTTTCTTTTCTCTATTTTGGAGGGTGTTTTTCCCATAGGGTTTTTCTCCTTTTCTCTAGTTGTGAGAGATTTCTTTTTGTAGTTATAAATGGGTACCTAACATGGTTATATAGTTGGGTCTCATATTGCATCTTCATTTTTTGATAATAATTCTCCCTAAGTTGCACTTAAGGGGGGTGTTGGAGTAAATGGTTTTTCCCATTTACCCACTTAAGTTTACTTAGGATTAATTATGCATTTGTTATTCAGGTGGTTTTTTCCATGCTAGAAAGTTTCTCACTCATCACTTTTTTCACATATTTAAAAAGCCTATACAATATGTATTTTAATCATTCCATTTTTATTCTCTTGTTTTGGTGAAATGGCCTTGTGTTTCCTCTCTCTTTTTCTATGAAGCTTATTTTTGTAGATGGTGCTCGTAGGAGGTGGATAACACCAAAAACATATTTAATGAAATTCCTAAGGTGTGATCCAAGAACTCTATCCAATCATATAACCGTGTGGCCCTTCACCCAATGGGGAGTCAACTTCATAGGTAAAATCCATCCCACCTCATCCAATAGTCATAATTTCATTATCATAGTGACCAAGTATCTCATGAAATTTATAGAGGCTATCCCTATGACGTACATTATTGGTAAAAAATTATCTAAATTCATCCTTAGTTAAATCATTTGTTTGTATGGTGTCCCAAATTCTATTATTACTAATAACTACTGTCCATTTAAGAACCAAGGTGTTCATGAATTATGCAAAAAAAATCTACATTCAATACCATGTTAGGAATTGTATGCAAAAAATATCAATTAAATACAAATAAAGATTAAATAGAGGAATGGAAAATATAGAAATAATAACAAGAGAAAATATTTAACGTGGTTCACCCAAACTTGGGCTACGTCCACCAATAGAGAGTCCAATATTATTATCCAGTAAATCAAACCGATTACAACCAATAATCCTTACAACTCAATACCATTGCAAATGCTACAATACAATGTCAATAGAAACCCTAATCCTTAGCCTTTTTATCAAGACTTATGCCAGTTAAAAAAAAATAGGGTTTTTTATGTCAACCAATAGAAAAAATAACACCCAAGGCCTTTATAAAATAATAAAAAATTATGAGAGGTTTTTGGGGCATTGCCCCTTAACCCTGCCTTGTATCACGTTAGGGAGCATGCCAGGGGAACTACCCCTTGACCCCATCTTGGGGGCACTGCCCCCAAACCCCCACAAGGGGTGCTACCAAATTAGAGTCAACATAGCCTTTTAAATCAGTATTAGAGTCCCCAAAACATAAACATTTATTGGATGTACCTCTCAAGTACCTAAGAATCCTTTTTACCACATTCCAATGCTCAACATTAGGATGACTCGTATACCTACTAACAACTCCTATAGCATGTGCAATATCTGGTCTTGTGCATACCATGATGTACATTAAACTACCTATCGCTGAAGCATTATGTACCTTGGAAATTTTTTCTTCCTCTATTGTCTTTGGACACATATCCTTAGTCAATTTAACATGACTAGGCAAAGGTGGGCTGACAACTTTACAGTTTCCATATGAAATCTCTACAACACCTTCTCAACATAATTAGTTTGAGATAAGTTTTTTTTTTGTTTTTCCTATCTCTTGTAATCTTCATACCAATGATTTTCTTTGCTACCCCCAAATCCTTCATAGGAAATGAATTTTCTAATTGTTGTTTTAACTCGCTTATGTGATCCATGTTAGAGCCTGCTACAAGGATATCATAAACATATAAAGATAAGATAATGTATATATCATCATCTAACATCTTAAAATAAACACAATGGTCTGAATTACACCAACTATAGCCTTGCTCAACCATAAAACTATAAAATTTAATATACCATTTCCGAGTTGCTTGCTTCAAGCCATATATAATTTTCTTCAATCTACACACAAGTTTCTCCTTACCTTTGACCTCAAATCCTTGTGGTTGTTCCATATATATTTCCTCTTCCAAATCACCATGGAGAAAGGTTGTTTTAACGTCAAGTTGTTCTAAATGTAAATCTTTAGCAGCCACATTACTTAAAACAATACAAATAGAATTCATTTTACCAACTGGATAAAAGTTTTCATCAAAATCAATACCCTTGTTTTGTGTAGATCCCTTTACAAATAATCTGGCTTTAAATCTTTTATTACCTCCATCCTCCTCTTTTAGCCTATAAACCCATTTATTTGGTAAAGCCTTTTTTCCTGTAAGAAACTTGCATAATTCCCAAGTCTTATTTTGCAACAAGGAGTCCATTTCTTCTTCCATTCCATGCTCCCACTAAACCTTTGTATCCACCTCCATAGCTTCATCATAACATTCTGGTTCACCAACACCAGTTAATAAAATAGAATACAAGGAGGGAGAAAATCTTTCTGGAGGTCCATTTATCCTTGAAGATCATCTAACATTCACTAGATTTTGTGGTATTTGTTGTTTCTATTATTGTGGAGCATGAGGAACTACTAGAACATTATTGTTTGGTGTGTCATCTAGCACTACATAATCATTTTCTTTCTTCTCATGTTGCTACAATTAATCTTTGTACAACACTTTCTCTTTAAATATGACATCCCTGCTACTCAAAAAAATTTGATTTTCAAAACCCAATTTTTTCTATTTTTAGAATCTACATGTGCAAATGCTTCACAACCAAAGGTATTGAGAAAAGAATAAATCACCTTCTTACCTATATGATTCATCTAGAATACCACAACCCAAAGTATTAGAGAGAACTCTATTAATTAAATAAACAATAATGTTTACAACCTCCACCCACATGTTTAAAGGCAACCCAACATTGAATATCATAGTTTGTGCATGCTCCATTATTGTTCTATTCATGCACTCAGCCACTCCATTTTCCTGTTGAGTCCTTGGAACTATTTTCTACCTATGAATAACATTAGAGGAACAAACTTCTTCAAACTCTTTGCTATAATACTCACCAGCATTATCAAATCTGAGACATTTTAAGTTTTTACCTATCTCATTCTCAACCAAGCTTCTCAATTTCTTAAAATTTTCAAATACATCATATTTCTGCCTAAGGAAATAAATCCATACCTTCCTTGTTGCGTCATCAATAAAAGAGACATAGTACCAAGAGCCACCGAGAGAAGATACTTGAGCTGGTCCCCAAACATCCATATGCACAAGCTCCAATTTCTCATCTTTCCTTTGCTTGCCATCCTTGAGGAAACTAACTCTCTTTTGTTTGCCATACATAAAAATTTCATAGAAATCCATATTAACACATTTTAGACTTGGTAAAACATTATTTGAATGAATTAATTTCATACCTTTTGCACTCATATGCCCAAGTCTATTATGCCATAGTGTTGATTCAAAATCCATAGCAACTCTCTAATTTTTTGCTTGCTAAACTACAACAACTATTCCTAAACATTGATTTTTATCTGCAATAGCTAAAGTAGAAGGAATAGTATGACCTGTACAAAGATATAAGGTGCCTACTTTCACACCTTTTGCTACCACTGGGGCACTTTTTGTAACCTTCCAATTTTTATCACTAAATGTAACAACACAACCCTCATCATCTAGTTGCCCTACTAAGATTAAATTTCTTTTCAAATTTGGAACCTTCCTTACCTCATGTAGTAGCCAATAACTCCCATTCTACAACTTAGTCTTGATTCTTCCCTTTCCAACAATCTGCTAATGTTCATTATCTCCTAAATTAAACAACCCAAAACCCTCTTAGACATAATCAATAAAATAACTTTTATGGGGCATAGCATGAAATGAAGCCCCTAAATCTAACACACAAGAATCATCAGCATTATCAAGGGAAATAATCAAAGCATCCTCATCAGATTTATTACTTACCACATTTTTCTCTTTATTGCCTTGCTTTTTGTCTCCTTTATTTTATCAAGACCAACAATATTTCTTTAAATGACCCAGCTTACCTAGTACCAGAAATCCCTCTTACCTCTAGCTTGGGACCTCTTGTCCTTTGATTTTCCTTGTGACTTCCCACAAATTTTATAATTGTTTCCTCTCTCCTTTTTTTCCCCCTGCTTTCAGCATTCAAAACATTGCCTGATGTGGATGTTCCACCTGAGCTATTTTTACAAATTTCCTCATTTAAATTAACACCAACAACATCATCTTTCAATGTATTCAAACCAGAAATAGAATTGTTAACAACCATTAGCAAGCTATTATAGCTTTCTGGAAAAGAATGCATAATCAAAAGAGCCCTAACTTCTTCATCAAAGTTTACATTTACAAAAGTTAATTGACTGGTAACCATACTAAACTCACTTAAATGATTGGCAACTAAC
The DNA here is from genome assembly GCA_007258455.2 of Sequoia sempervirens. Classification (NCBI taxonomy): domain Eukaryota; kingdom Viridiplantae; phylum Streptophyta; class Pinopsida; order Cupressales; family Cupressaceae; genus Sequoia; species Sequoia sempervirens. The sequence goes on along the minus strand of VDFB02271358.1, from coordinate 62,562,750 downwards.
CCACCTTCTACCATTTTCATATTAAATAAATGCTTCCTAAGAAATACCTTATTTAAAGTGCAAGGCTTTTCATATAACTTCGCTAGGGTTTCCATCAACTCTTGAGTTGTCTTTGATGTTGTAATATTGAATTCCACCAATTGTGCTAGGCATAAACGAATGGCTCCTAGTGCCTTTTTGTCCAAAATATTTCATTCCTCATCACTCATTGTTGTCAGTTTCTTTCTTGTTCCTTTCAATGGCCTGCATAAATCCTTCTGATAGAGATAATACTCCATCAACATATTCCATAACTGATAGTTCTTCCCATTGAATTTATCCACCTTCAATTTTCCCTCATCCTAAATTGCTCCCATTTAATTTTGAGACTCCCACTCAACCATGAGACCTTCCTACAAAGGATAACTGAAAACAACCCACTCTGATACCACTTGTTAGGGTTATAAAGCAAATATCTAATAGTTAAATGTAGGTTTGATCAATAAAATAGAGAAATAAAACACAAAAAATTATAGTAGAAACAAGACAACACAGAGAATTTAATGCGGTTCACCCAATCCGGGTTACATCCACAAAACCGTAGCCATCCAATGATTTTAGGGTTTTACAAAGTCAATTTTTTTCATTTTCAGTGATGAAAATAAAAAAATGCAAAAAAAAATTCTCGGGGGCTACCACCCCCAAAAAAATTGGACCTTGGTGAGGATACATGAAGAGTGTACAATATAGCATGATCAGTCACCACATACCAACAAATAGGTACTTTATGATTCCTTGTAAAAGTGTTGTGAAGTGTTGTAACCCACTTTCACACTTTTCTAGGTTATTTTTAATATAATTTACTTAAATAACCAATTTTTATCACTTACCAAGCCTTATTTCAAAGTGTTGTAAAGTGTTGTAACAAACTTTCACACTTTTTGAGGCTTGTCATCAATAATTTAACCCTTTCTTATGCTTAAATGGCACCTTTATACACTTACACACCGTACTTAAGTGTACTTTTGAGAATAATTTTTTTAAACATTATTTAATACACTTTAATTCTCGGCACCCACTTAAATTTCCCTAGTGAGACCAAGTTGCCACTTGGGGCAACTTAGTTCCACTTGGCTCAAAAATAAAAAATATTTTAAAGTTTTGGTGGTATATTATTTTTTAAGACTTGCGCTCAACCTGTGATGAGGTATTTTATGGAAATTTTGTATAATAATGTATAAATATAGGGTTTTCCTCTCATCTTTTTCATCTCTTTAATATCTTCTCAATTTTCCTAATCATTCAAACAATTATCAAGCATTCAAGAATTCCAGGCATTCTCAAGCATACATCTGTCAGAGCTTCTTCTTGCATATCTCTAGATTTATACTTCAAGGGTTTGGTGAGTTGTAGCATTGCATGTTTTTCATTCATCAATCTCTTTTCATTTCATTTTCAAGGGTTTAATTACCAAACTATAGTTTGATCAAGGAAAACCTCTATTCACTAAACCTTAACACTTTTTCCCATCTTTTCATGTGTTTTGCAAGCCTTGTGTGCATATTTTTCAAAGAGCAAGGTGTGAAAAGTTCTCAAAAATTCATCAAAGTCATTAAAAGTCAACAAAACCCTAAAAGAAGCATGGAGAACACCTACAGGTCAGATTCTATAGATTCATATCTAGAAACCTGTTAAGAGCTAAAGCATAGACTGGGACCTACAGATTACATCTTTGAATTCCAAAAAATGTGAAGGTGGACTAATTCATCATCAGTGGTAAATTAGTCCCACTTCTAGGCTTGAAAAGTGGTTGATGCAATTCTCGGTACCCTTTTGGCTAAAACCTATTTCGGTAGAATTTCCTCAAAATAGGACTAAGTCACCTAGCTTGGCATAAGTGTCCTAGTTGGATTCAATAATGAATTATAGAGGATTCCAGAGCTCCTCTGCATCACATTCTAGTTCCTAGGTGCACCTCTTCAGTCTCATTAATCTATGTTACATTTTTTTTTACATTTTTAGTTCATTTTGCATATCATAATGTATTTTCAAACAAAGTGCATCTTCATAGTTTAGCATTAATAATCCATCTCTTTTATTAGTTATTTGCATCTAGGACATTTTATTTAGAAATATTTCAATCATATTTGAATTAGTCTTGAGTGAACCATAAATATTTTTGGGATACCTCTCTCCTTTTAGGTGCAAAACCCTAGAAGTGTAAGAGAGCCTCCTATTCCGAAAACATAGGGTTTATTTTGGTGAACTTGACTTTTGAACATCATATTTCTAATTTTAAGTGCATTTACATCTTAGGACTAGCTTATATTTGCATTTCATTGCATTTTACATTATTTAAATTGCATCCTAGGGTTTTTAAATTTGCATTAGTGAAAAGATCATATAGCTTACATTTTTGCACTTCTTTTCATTGAAAAATAATAAAAAATTTGCATTTCCATATTGCATCTCCATCTGAAAACCTAAAAATCAAAAAATCAATTTAAAAATTTTGATTTTTTTTGAAAAAATCAAGACCTAGAATCATTCGCCACCTTGGTGACTTAGATCATTTGCATATTTTACACTGCATTTTCTATCATTTCCAATTTATTCTCTGCATTTCTATTTTTTTTATTACATCTTTGTTACTATTCCCAAATTTTTTGTTTCATTCACTTTCCTACCTTTGATTTTGCTTTCATCATGGATATGTATTTTAATAAGCTTTGGATATCATTAAAATCCTTAGTTGACATGTCAAACTATTCCTTTGGAACTGGTCCTAATGACATTGAACTTCCACATGCTCCTTCAACTCCTCATGCATATCCTTGTGACAATGACATCACTGGAGAAGATGATGATAGCACGAATAAGTTCCTAAATGACTGTCTTAATAACCTTGAAGATAATTCATCCTTTCATCCATCCATGAAACAATAAGACCTTCCTACAATAACACCTCCTGATATGTTTAGTTAGTTACATCCTGAAACAAATGACGAACCTAAGTTCCCTACACATGAAAAACCTAGTTCTTCTAAACACACATTGAATCAACCATTTTATGATAATAAAGTAACCAATACTCCAATCAATCTTGAAGAAACCTATGGCAAAGGTTTTACCATTTAGAGAAAACAAGGATGTGACAAAACCATTTAATATTGCATTCATCAACTCTTAGAACAAACACCAAATGATGAAAATACAATGAGATTAGGTTATCAAAATCCCTCTCATAACAACAACCCTCCTAGAAATATCTACAACTTTGCAATGATGGCATGGTGATCTTTGATTCCCCTCCCGATCTAAATGCCCTTCTTCCTCAAGAGCACCCCTTGACTAATAACAATGAAAATGATGCAAGGATCACTTTGGGTCCTCCTCCTTCCATTCAAGAAAAGGGTGAATGTAGCAAACACAAGAGGTCTTACAAGTTACAAAAAGTCAAGTTTCCTCTCCATCCACCACCTGAATGTGAAAGGAAATTGCAAATAATGTTAAACAAAGGACTCATATTATTACCACCTATGAATAGGTTGGTGATATATCATAAAGATTCCAATGTTCCACATTGTGCATATCATCACATTCTTGGACATAGAAGTGATGAGTGTCATCAATTGAAAGAAATATTGAGAAAGTATCATTTTGATGGTGATAATTGCTATCCAATAATTCCATAAAACACTCTCAAACTCCTTGTCATGTCATAGTTGTAGAACATTCCATTGTCATTATTGCATGACCTTTCCCATCACTTACCTTAGCTCATTCTTTCCTTGCACCCAGTGGGGACAAGACGTTGCTAGCCTTGACCTAGTAGTGCATTTTCCATTGTCCCTTAGCTACATTATTCACCTTCCGCTTATACCAACTAAGATTGGGAGGTGGATGACTTGCTCGATGGTTGACTCACATTTTGCTTACTAGTCTTTTGTATTTTCATTTTCTCTTTCATTTGTGTGTTTGCATGTGTGTAATGTGATCCCCCATGTTTTTTTTTATGTTCTCTCTCTTTGTAGCATTCTCCTCTTTGTACCTTAATTCTTCTGTATGTCATCGTCGCTTTTTCCTTTTTCTCTTCTTGTGTTTTCCTTTTGGGGATGACACAAGGCATTGAGACATTCATTTCTCTTTCATGTTGAACCAAAAGGATATTCTTTCTCTTTGCCTTTTTCTTTTGTCTTTTTCTTATTTTTTCCTTTTGTGGATGATGCAAGGCATTGAGACATTCATGTCTCTTTCATGTTGACCGACAAGGATTTTTATTTTTCTTTTCCTTTTTCTTTTATCTTTTTCTCGTGTTTTCCTTCTAGGGATGATTCAAGGCATTGAGACATTCATGTCTCCTTCATGTTGACCACAAATTCTTTCCTCTTTATTTCACTTTTTATTTTTCATTTAGGCTTGTGTTTTCCTTTTGGGAGGATGCAAAGTGTTGATACATCCTATGTATCTTCCATGTTGACTCAAAAGGTTCTTTCTTTTTCTTTGTTTTTCGCTCTCTTTGTGTCATTCTTCCATGTATTTTCATTTTGAAATGATGATAGTTCCAAGCTCTCTAAAAAAATTACAGCAAAGAACATGTTGTCCCCAAATACATAAATCCCTTATGTTTATGTATAGCTGTAGGCCTCATACTTCCAGTGCAATTGTTAATAAATAATAAATTAAATATAGCCAATGGCTATTTAATTTATTGGATATGATTAATGAAGTGATGCCTTCACTTGTATTTATTTATGTTTGTTAAGGCTAACATCATCTATATTATTTTTAAGATGCTTAGAATACCAAATCTATATTATCTTAAACAACTTAAATGATGATATGATGTGAGATGGATGAGATTGATGATGTGATATGCTGTGATTATGCAAATTTATGATTTATGTAGATGCTTAGACTAACAGATCTATATTATGATGATGATTATGCATGTCAGATAATATGCAAAATACTGATGGTTTGTGGATGCAGAATGGATGCACTGGTGATGATGATTAACAATTCATGATGTGATGTTAGTGCGGAAAAGAAGACATCAGGTGATGACAAGAGGATCCAACAAGTCCATCATCTGATGAGACTTTATGATAGATGATGATGATTTGCTTATCATGGATTAGGATTTTTAAAGGGCTACTTACCTTATGTTTGATAACACACGTAGGTACGATGCATAAAGCTAAAAAGAACTGGGATGGCATTGTACCTAGTGCGATGGAATTTGACTCGACAAACAAATAGGAGTATTCTTGTTCACACTTGACATACAAAAACCTTGCTAGGATGTACCTAACAAAGCAATTATTTGCCAAGTTATTTTACAAGAACATCCAGCAAGCACAACAGACAAAAGGATAATGATCATTGCCCTATTCCTATCTCTCTAAATCCTTTGTTCGGATATCATCAAGAGGTCCTTGGAATGAGCACAATAAGATAAATCAAAAGAAAAAGACCATGTATGCAAACAAGTCAATGTTCTTCATACCTTCGGCTAGAGGGATGTGTTTTGATAGGATAAGAATCCAAGTGATATCCAAAAATGATGCCCATTGCTGGAACAATATATCCTAGGACATGCATTGTATAGGATGATGATGGTTTGATAAGTTGATTGGTAGGATGTTGATATAATGTTGATTGTCATGTTTGAAAATGATCAGGAGTTTGATTTTATGTTCAATGGTTTGTTGTTTGCTTTTGATTTTACGATTCAAGCTTTGCTTTTGTCAATTGTTGTGATTGTTTCTGTTTGCTTTTCCAAAGGGTGAGGGTGATGATCAATTTATTATGGATGATTGATTATTTCGATTGAAAGTGAGATTAGACGGATGGATTTTTTCAAATATTTGGATTTTTTTGACATTTTGAAATGTTTTGAGGTTGTTTTTGGTGTTTTTGAGATTTTCAAATGTTTTGATTTTTGATTTTATTTTTATTTAATTTTTTAATGTTTTGGGGTTTTGTGTCTTTGAATGTTTTTGGATTTTGATGTTTTTGAATTTTTTAGATTTTGATGTTTTTCGAATGTTTTTGGATTTTGTGTTTTTGAATGTTTTTTAATTTTGATGTTTTTTGAATGTTTTTGGATTTTGATGTCTTAGGGGCTGATCACATATTTGCCTTGCCTACATTTAAGCTTAGAGATGGCGTAGTTTAGATTCCAATGTTTTTGACATTTTTCAAATTTTTAAGTGTTTTTTTTTGGATTTTCGATGTTTTGGATGTTTTTGGATTTTCTAATTTTTTGATATTTTTTTGGATTTTCACATGATTTTGAAAATTTGGATATGGATATGTGTGATGATACCAGTGCTCTATTTGGGGATTTCGCTAAAAACCAAGCTAAGGTTGACTGATTAGACTGATGGATTGATGATGATGATAACATTGTTGAGGATACACAACAATGCAAGGATTTGATTGATGAGGATTGATGATGATAACATTGTTGAGGATGCACAACAATGCAAGGATTGATTGATGATTGATGATGAATCATTGTTGAGGATGCACAACAATGTAAGGATAGTGTTAAGCAACACAAGGATATCCCGAGATGATGATTTTCTGATTGGATTTGATTGATCATGATTGATGAAGCTTGATTTGGAACAAAAGATGTTTGAATGATTTGATGTGATCTTTGACATGCAAATTAGATGTGACTGATATTGATTGTTTGGATCAATGTTCGATGAAAGATGAAGACTGATAAGGAACATCTTCTCGTCAAAATATGCCATGGGCTAGTGATTTAGATTTTTGCTCACAAGTGGTTTGACCAATTTGATTTCACGTTTGCCAATGTTTGGATTGCCACATAAGTTGGAGGATATAGATCAAGATTTATTCCTAAAGCAAGATGTAAATATCTGCCCCTAGTGTCTAGCAATGTATGGAATGTCATGGATGGATGCTTGGATAGGCGTGTGGATGGATGGATATGGATTATCTTGTGATAAGATGATGTGTTTGGATAAAGGATGCTCATTTGGATAATGTGTCATAGCTCAGATACTGCTGAGTGGGATAGGATATGAAAATGGCCCATGTCAAGATGTTTACCATCAGCAAGCGTAAAGTGTGCACCAATCTTTTTCAAGATCAAGATAACTCGGGCAATGGATGCAGATGGGTGAAAATGGATTGCATATATGGTTCATGGATGAATGGATATATTATGGATAAGATGGATGGAATGTTGACTTTATTATGGATGGGTTGAGACGCTTTCACCTGAGCTAGCCCACTTAGATGCTCGATTCCACACATGACACCTATTTTCTAGGTTTTCATCATGGTCTTTCCCAAAGCACCGCACATGCGGTTTTCACTAGAGGACTATTTCTTTTTCTCTTTACTGTTTTCAATCCTTTTTCTAATTTTTTGGATTTTTTGCTTTCTTGATTTTTTTTATTTTTTTGAAAGATTTTAAGCTCGTGCTAAATCACAAGGTGTTGCGGATGTAGATGCCCCTATCATAATGTTCCATGGATATCCTACTTGAAGGAGTTTCTTTGCTAAGATACATGCACTTGAATGCAACTTTTGAGATTCTTGATTTGCTTTATTGATATTAGGGTTAACTTTGTCTCTGTGCACCCATCACGATAGAGTACCTTCAGAATCCTTATGATGAAGGGTTGTTGCTAATACTTGGTCAATGTGATAATTGGATATCATGCATGGAGGCGTGGATGGAGTGTGTTTAGGGATAAGAGATGGATTGGTTGATAGCTTGGAATCTTTGATTCTCCAAACTTGGGAAGATGAACAATGATGGGTGGATACGAAAGTGTGCATGGAATTAGGACCAATTGCTCGATATACCTTGTACGTTGCTTGAAAAGCCTACTTTTGCTTTTATGGATGTCTTTGATGGATAATTTTGCCTCTTTTATTTTTCCCCACAGTTTCTTTGACTGATGGAGTTTGATAAGGATGATCTTTCTTTGTATTCTTTGGTATCCATCTGTATTTGATTTTTCCATTATGCTTTTCATCTTCTTTTGCTTTGATAACATTCTTTGTACTTTGATTCAAATCTTCCTTTTGACGTTGGTCCCAGTTTGTGGATGGGGTGATGGGTGGATGAAGATTCATGGCATGGTTGGTTGTAGTATTGACACTAGTTTCATCATATCATTCACCCCTTTAATTAATTAAGTCCTAGGTTCCATTATTAGATAAATCATTTAATAAATGGGATAATATTCCCTTCCTTGTTTGGTGGGATAAGATTCCTTCTAGAAGATGAGTTGTCATTCTAAAAATTATCTCCTCATTTAATGATCATCTAGATAAGGTTCACATGTTGTCACATGTTGTTAGATCAAGACACATGGCAACATCTCATGCATATTAGGGTTTACCTATTGCCTATATAATTAGGCATCTTGTTCATTTGTAATATATCCAATATCCAATATTAATATATTATCAATACAATATTTAATTAGCATTCCATTGTTGCAACACTTTCTTTGTGGTTGATCATCTTTCCTGGCTCAAAGGTCCTCCATTGAATACTACAGTTTCAAGGACTATGCATCCATAATCTCAACAAGATAAAGGTTAATTAATGAAGTGTTAGGATTTGATTTATTTATTTAAATGATGTAATGATGAAGTGGATTTATGAAATGAAAGTTATTTGATTAAACTATTGGATTGACATGTATGCACATTTTGTGTGTCTACATCTTGAAGCTAATTCATCCTCTTATCCATCCATGAAACAATAAGACCTTCCTATAGTACCACCTCCTGATATGTTTAGTTAGTTACATCTTGAAACAAAGGACGAACCTAAGTTCCCTACACATGTTGAAACTAGTTCTTCTAAACACACATTGAATCAACCATTTTATGATAACAAAGTAAACAATACTCCAATCAATCTTGATGAAACCTATGGAAAATGTTTTACCATTTAGAGAAAACAAGGATGTGACAAAACCATTACATATTGCATTCATCAACTCTTAGAACAAAAACCAAATGATGAAAATACAATGAGATTAGGTTATCAAAATCCCTCTCATAATAACAAGCCTCCTAGAAATATCTATAGCTTCACGATGATGGCATGGCGATCTTTGATTTCCCTCTCAATATAAATTTCCTTCTTCCTCAGGAGCACCCCTTCACTAATAACATTGAAAAGGATGCAAGGATCACTTTGGGTCCTCCTCCTTCCATTCAAGAAAAGGGTGAATGTAGCAAACACAAGAGGTCTTACAAGTTACAAAAAGTCAAGTTTCCTCTCCATCCACCACCTGAATGTGAATGGAAATTGCAAATAATTTTAAACAAAGGAATCATATTATTACCACCTATGAATAGGTTGGTGATATATCCTAAAGATGCCAATGTTTCACATTACACATATCATCACGTTCTTGTACATAGAAGTGATGAGTGTCATCAATTGAAAGAAATATTGAGCAGGTATCATTTTGATGGTGATAATTGCTATCCAATAATTCCATAAAACACTTTCCAACTCATTGTCATGTCATAGTTGTAGAACATTCTATTCTCATTATCGCATGACCTTTCCCATCACTTACCTTAGCTCATTCTTTCCTTGCACCCAGTGGGGACAAGACGTTGCTAGCCTTGTCCTAGTAATGCATTTGCCATTTCCCTTAGCTACATTATTCACCTTCTACCTATACTAACTAAGATTGGGAGGTGGATGACTTGCTCGATGGTTAACTCACATTTTGCTCACTAGTCTTTTGCATTTTCATTTTCTCTTTTTCTTTTGTGTGTTTGCATGTGTGTAATGTGATCCCCCATGTTTTTTTTAATTTTCTCTCTCTTTGATGTTTTCATTTGCTGTCAGATGGTCCTTTAGTAGATATGAAAAAGAAAAAGATTGAGTCTCCCCAAGCACTTGGAGGTCCTTGCTTGTAACCAATATTTTAAATAATTCATTGAATAGCGACTGACCTTTGTGTTACTATTATAAACATTTATGCATATTAATAAATTTAATCATAAATTCAACTTTGATGCAGTTGGCCCAACATCATTTAGTGGAAGTGTTGTTACTAGCTATATTGATGGAAAATTTGATCATGGTTACCTAGTCAATCTGACCATCTTCAGTAACATTAAGTATTCTTTATGAATGTTTTGTTGTGATGAGGATCTTGATATCCTAACCCTTTTCTTTCCTCATTTGGTATTTGTTCTAGGAATTGATGAATTTCATGTTCACTTGTTGTATAAAATCCTTGCTTGAGGAAGATTGTAAGTATTCAAGGTGTAAGTATTCAAACATTTCCATTGGTGGTATTATAGGTGTTGTTGGTTGTTTCATTGCTGGATAGAAGGCTGCATTAGCTTCAAGGTTGTCAAGGCAATCATTGATTAGATGATTCATGCTTTCATCATCTTTTCCAATGATTTCAACATTACAAGGACATGCATTAGGAATTGAAGGAGCATAAGTGAGTTCAAAGTCATTAGGGTTATTTCTAAAAGCACAACTTGACATATCAGGATTTCAAGGACAACCATAACTTTCCAAAGCACATGTCCATGATGTAAATTTTATATTCTAAGCTATGTAACAATGTGAAATGAAATGTTCTAGATGCAATTTTTATTTTGAGCAATGCACAAAATGAGCTAGTGTAAACTATATGCAATGAAATGTATGAAAAGTATAGTTTGTAAACTAAAATAGAAAGGAAACAACAACAAATAGAAGCTTGGAAATAGGGAAATTAATCCAAAAAAATGTAGTGTATAATATGCAAAGGGACTTATTCGTCCAAGGTGGAGTATGAGTCCCAGATGGTGATTTTTTCTATGTTTTCAATGATTTTCAATGAAATTTTACTGTCTATAATGTTGTATGATATGAAACTAAACTACAAATGTAGTTGTTTTTTATTTTCAATGTTTTTGGATGCAAAAATAAAGATAAAGTGACTTTTCACTAATGCAAAATTGAAACCCTAAAATACAAGTGAATGCAATGCAATCTAAATCTAAGATGTAATTTCACTCCAAATAAGACTTTAAGGTGTTCTTTAAATGTAGGTTCACCAAAATGTTTATAGGAAATTTATAATGTACTCTAGGGTTTTGCAGCTAGGATGACAATTTCCAACTAGCATTCAAGGATTTCCCTTGAGATCATGTATACCCCAAGAATGTAAAGGAGGTGAGAGATCTAGCTAAGGGCTGAATCCAAGGGGATTGATCAGAAATTAGAAAGGGCTTCACCACCAAGTGTAAACTTTGAAAAGATAATATGTTTGAAAATACAGTGTGATATGCAAGCAAGATGTCAAATGACCTAAAACAACAAAGACATTGAAACATCAAGTGGAAAAATAGAATGTGTGCACCTAAAAACCAAAATGAGGTCCTAAAATTCTAGAAATTCTATTGATGATGTCATATGGGACTCATTCACCAGCCTTGGTTAATTAGTCCACTTTATGGGTGACAGTTCTGGAACAAGTTTCAAAAAACTTAGTGCTTAGATCTGGAAAAATCTTTTTCAAACAGCTCTAGTGGGACTCATTCACCTCCTATGCCAAATCAATCCACTTTAGGGTTTTGGGAAACTCTCAACTAGAAACTGCGGCTTTTGATTTGCTTTTCTACTCTTGACTCAGATCCGGGTCCAAAAGTGCAAAATTCAAAATGAAGGTCTTCTCTAAGCTTTTCTTGCAACTTTGACAACTATGAATTTCTTTAACAATTTGGTGAATAATTTTCCAATCTTTCTCTTCAATATACTTGCCTTCAAAACCTATAAAACACATGCAAAGAGAGGGGAAAATGTTGGGGGGTTAGTAGATAGGGGCTTGCCTTGGTCAAGCTCCTTGTTTGGAAATTAAACCTTGAAATGAAAGAAAATGAAGAAGGATAATGATGAATGAACAAATGAGACGCTACAACTCACCAAACCCTAGTAGTAAAATGCTGCAACAATGCTTGAAAGGGCTACAATGGATGTAGTTCTTAAATCTTACTTGGAATGATGTAATCTTGAATGCAATGCTAGCTTGAATCATCAACACCTACATAAAAAATGTTAGCTCCAGAACAAACATGATGCACATAATCTTTGATATGATGGATGACACTTGAAGATGCTACAAAAATACTTGAAAATTTGCTATTGCAGACTCTTGAAAGTGTTGATGGTGTTTTTATGCACTTCTCAACACAGGCAGTGCGTAGGTGCACCACCTCTCTTGAAAGACAATCTCCCACAATCGGATTGCAAAACACTATCTCAAGGTCTCTCGGATGTCAGGTCATGATAGTGCTTAGATACCTCAGTAGTTTGATGTGATTTGCTGGAATCACAAGGCAGTCTTACAGAAAATAAAAAGCACAGACACAAAGCATGGAAGTTGGATCTTAAAATGGAGTTCTTAGAATGGGAAGTTGTTATGCACAGGCTGTAGGTTCAAACAGCAATCTTAGACTGCATTTTGTTGTTGGATTTGGCTTTACAATGTGCAATGAACCTTAGCATAGGTCAGTTACTAAAAAAAGAAGAAAAGGCGATGAAGGGAGAAAGTTCCTAAGTCTGCAACTAGCTATGAATAGTGACAATGGAGTTCCTGCAATGGACAATTCATCAAAACAATATCCCACTTAACCAGGGATTTCATAGTATCATGGAAATTGTGCTATCTTCTAAGGTCTACAAATATTTTATCCTTCATCCACCACATACATGCATGAATCAAAGATAAGTGTTTGGAGCAGCTTTCAAATCAAGTCCAGGCTAACTTTGCACAACTATCTACCATCAGCAAACAGCAAAAAGTATGGACAAAGAAATCATCAACATGGCAGGAATTTGCACGATCACCCAACAACATTTCTAAAATCTACCCAAAGAAAGAAAACAGTGAAGTAGAACAACATTAAGATCTAAGCTAAGCATCTGATATTGGAGAATGAATCAAATAACATGAGAGAAACCAAGAAAATACACCAAGTCAATATCTTTTCTTATAAATTTCAGCAGCATGTCTTTACAACAACTCAACTCTCTCTTTGCAAATGAGAGGAGTGGCCTATTTATAGTTTTCCAAAAGTTAAATGAATGGCCAAGATTCATTCTCATTGTGTGGCCAAGATTCATTACAAAATAGGGTTTCACCTACCCCCAAATAGATTATAATTTAAAATGCATTTTTGTCCCTTCCCTATTTCATCTTCTTGTGGATGGCACTGTAGCTCTTTTGTCCTTTAGTGGATTGATGTTTCCTTTCTGCTATAGCTACTCTTTAGGAAGGTCTTCATCCTTGGCTGGGTTGTCCTCCTGCTCCTCAGAAGTTGTGTGTTCTATGTATTTGAGGATGACCGCTTGGAGCTTGTCTATTTCAGGGATTTCAGATCGCAACACCTAATAGCTCCATTCTTTAGCATTTTCTTCCAGCCTTTTCCAATCTTCATCATACTTTGAGCCTTGGTCCATAAATAGCTCTGATTAGTCAAAGGTGCGGGCAGCAAAACTCAGGAACTCCGTTGTGATTTCTCCAGCTGTCCCGTCCTTCATCTTCTCCTAGAAGTATGGTTTGATCTTCTCTGGATCCATTTGCATAGTGGGCATATCATAGCCCATCATTAGCTTGAGATATCGGGCACATTCTGCCCGGATTTCCTTGATCCACTCAATGTCTGGATCCACCCTACTCAGGATTTGCTCCAACCTCTCCTTCCAATTCTTGAAGTCTTTGCGCCATACATCCATTAGCCAGTGATCTTTTTTAAACTCTAGCTTTTCCTCCCATGTGTCCTCAGGCATTTGAAGGATGGATTTGATCCTTGGGAAGGTGGAGTCATAAGTGGCAGAGAAATTGGTGCAGAGCCTCTTTGTGCTCTCCAGGGACTACATTAGGTCCAAGAACTTGTTGGTTGTCCGCACAGCCCTGCTAATCCCCATGTTCCCAACGAATGAGACCTGTCGGAACTAGTCCTCGGTGGTTTTCTCCAAGTTCTTCTTTCTCTCCATTTTATCTATTTTCTCCTTGGAAAGAAATTGTGGTGCAGCCATGGAGGTAGTGGGTAGGTCGTCCACTAAGGACCATTGTTGTATGTAATCTGTTAACGCTGCAACCTGCGCCTTAAGCTCATCTTTGGAGATTTTGTCCTACTTTATCAGGTGCACCACTGTGGCCACCAACTCCTCCAGGTGCTCGACCTTCTATTCTCTAGTTGCTATCCCCAAGTCAATGGTAGAGATGCTATAACTCACCCCTGTTTGGCCAACTGTAGGCATTGCAATTTGTGTCGCTCAGGAACCGGAAGCGTCCATGGTTACTTTGGATTAAACCTTGGGCTTCTTCTCCTTCTTTGTTGTGATCTGGGATCGAGCCAAGATGGCTTCCAACCTCGCCCTTGGGTCCTTTAGCACTGGGGTCATTTTCTCAAGTTGCCTCTCCAACCATTCAGGCACAGCAGACTTCCCCTTAGGCAAATCATGGCTACCCTCGCCCTTCTCAGTCAAAGGCAAGACTTCTACCTCCTCCTTTTGGGATTTTCCTTTCTTTTGGGCAGCATCCTCCTCCTCTTCGTCGGAGTCATGAACCTAAACGAGGCTTTTGATAGGTAGCCCAGTGGATGGTTGCCAAATGGGGCTTTCTTCTTTTGTTGCTTCTTCTTCTTTCTTCTCCTCGGTAGCCTCAGCCTTGGGGCTCTTGTCAACATGGGTCTCAGCCTTAGATAGATCTTTTTACTGTTGCTCCTCTGGTGGCTGCCCCTCTTCACCATGTGGTGACTCTTCTGCCTCCGCCCCAACATCCTTTAGCTGCTGTGCCAACTCCTCCTCAAGGTCATCATCGAATGGCTGGATGAGTTTCTTAGCACCCAAGCCGCCCTCTTCATCTCCACTCTCGGAAGAGCTTGTCTCTTCCTCCTCATAAACCACCCTGTCAATGGTTTGGTGCTTGTACTCGGGGTGCTCATGATACTCATCGGCCTCCTCCTCTATAGACTTCGAGGCTTCCTGCTCTCGTTCCTCCAACTCTTTTGAGATTTGCATTGTGGCCTCCATAGCTGGTGGCCGTGTTGGCGATTATGAAGGCTGAGCTGTTGTAAGGACTTGGGCAAGGGCTTCCTGGAGAGTTGGATCCATTAGGATCTGGGAGAGCTCAGGGGGGAGACTTTGTATGTGCCTTATAAGAGCCTCGGGCATAGTGGCAAGGGGAATAGGTGATGTTATTGTTGCCAGAAGGAGTGATGTGATTGGTGACATAGCAGCAGAAGAAGAAGAGGGAGTGGTCATGCCAGAAGAGGAGTCAATGATTATTACCGATTCGGCCAGAGGTGAAGGGGCCAAATGGACAGAAATGTCCACCATCGACAGGGAAGCGGCGACTACAGCCAGGGAGGTGGGCAGTGCAACAGGAGGGGCAGGGAGAGCCAATGGAGGTCGGGGTTCTTCTGCACCTACTGCTTGTTTAAGCCTTTTGAGGGATGGGCCTCTCATTTCTTTCTTTGCTTGGGCCTTGGGATCCGGAGACTGCGCGGTCTTTGTTTCTTTCCTCTTCTAGGACCTGGTGACTGGAGGAGACTTGGAGGTCTCACCAGTCGACGTGGTGGCCGCAACATCCTCCGTGGCACTCATCTTGCTTTTAAGCCCCTGATAGGTCAGGACTACTCCTTGCTGCTTCATATGTGCCACCTGCCCATCGATCCACTCCTTGGTACGAGTCAGAATTGGTTGGGTGATGGTGTCTAGGTCATCGACCTCCTGTTCATCCCAATCAATGGAGGGTATTGGTAGGTTGGCAACCGCAGGGCACCTTGGGTGCATAATGGTGGACTCATCCTCTTTGACTTGGTCTGGTACCAGAAACGGTTGCACCCTTCTCAGGAACTGCACAGTCATGCGCATGTAGTGCCTTGCACACACTTCTTTGTCATCCTGGCAGTCGGCCCATAAATCTTCAATGTGATACTGATGGGCATAGGCTGGCCCCAGCACCTTCCTTACATGGCCATGTGGATCCATCCGTGGGCGAGCTATGTACCAGTCAAAATGGTACTCCTTTAGCTCCTTCTCAGAGTTACTGGCACATTGGGATGTCTGTAGTCAATACATGCCCTAGCCAAGGGTCATGGGGTAGGAGATCCCTGCTATATGCTTATTGCTGAAGATTGTCTGGATGTGTTGGAGTTGCCGAGAGAGCTCCAAGAGGATGATTATGTCATTTGGGTACCAAGGCAATCTATTTGGCCTCTCAGAGAAGCCCTGGGCCTGGATGTATGTAAAATTTGGGAACTGGATTAACAGAAAAGCATATTGCTTTAGAAGCGCTCTGGCGCTATAGGAGACCCTCCTCTCGAAGTCTTCGGTGATCAATCTGATGATGTGGCCAACGAAGGCGTCATTGACCCTGTAGTATTCTTTCTTGAAATTTTGGTATTGGAGTTGCAAATATTTGTCATAGGCTTTAAGTCCTTGCTTCTACCCTTGATCTGGTGCTACAAACAGCCCCCTGTACTGACTTTGATCTGCCAGGGAGTAGACGAGATAGGAGGTCATGTAGAACTTGGAGCTCTTCTTCACGTTGACAAACTGCTCATGGAAGCAGTTGCTAATGATGCCTCCCCAGTAGAATGAGACCTTGGTTGTAACATCCTCATTTCCCCACAGGATCTGCTCAATATAGTACGCCATCCACTCCTAGAAGTAGGCGGCCATTGGAAGACCCATGACCCTGCTCAACAAGGTTACCAGGTCGTGGTAATCCTTGTGGAAATCTCTACGGTAGAGTTCCTGGGCAACCTTTGCAGCGCTGCCCTATTTTTCCTTATGCCAATGCAGATTGATTGATTTCTTACACCCTGTTGGATTAGCATCCCACGCCGCTTGACATTCTTCTAATGTAGGGACCTCCATCTATTGGAACGTGGGAATGTGGAATGTCTTGGTGATTCCTTCTGGCGACATGTCTGCAAGGATGTTTCCCTCGTTATCCACAATTGTTCTAGTATCCGTCTGATAGGCTTCTCGGCAAGCCATGACTAATTCAGGCACCATGAGAGATGGAGGGAAATCAGAAGCCTTGGCTATTCCACTCTACCTTATCAATCTGGCATTCTTTGTTGTCAGGTTGACCCTGACACTTTGAGTGAATTCATCTATATCCACCTAGCCAATATTAGTATCTGAAATCTCCTTCCAGTCTGTTGTGACCTTGGAGTGGAGCGACTTGCCCTAGAATTGATACTTCATTTGATCTTTGTCTTCCTTTCCCCGAGGGGTCCTTCCTGACTTCTTACCCTTGTCCTCCTCGGCAGATGCCCTTGAAGTTCCTACACCCAATTCCATATATTCTGTAGGCAAGGGAAAAGTCAGCACAATAGATTATCAAAAGCATTCATGTTAGTCCATATCTCGAAAATAACATCTACTTCAAACAATCAATCAAGTATATCATAAATTTTATCTCTAGACGTTATTGATCGTCGTTTCAGGGCATTTGGACAATCCGGGCCAGGAGGGCTGGACTTCCCAGGCAGGAATGTTGTCTAGAAGGGAAAACACAGCCAAAAGCTCCTGGAGACCTTCTTTGGTCAGATTTTAATGTTTTAGGAGGCTCATGATGAAGAAGAGCAAAATTTGAGATGTGGTTCGAAGTTAGATTCCAAATTTGGGTTCATTAGGATTGATTTAAGGAGACTTGGAGGTTTCAAGCTAGAAAGCTATCGAGAGATGGTCATTGGTGACGGCAGACAGCAGATGGAAATCCAGCGGCCGAAGTCCAAGGGTCGGGGCCCAGAGGGCCAAAAGGCAGTCGATGCTAAGTCATTTCATTTTCAAAGGATCGGGCTAGTGACGTCGGGAAGGCGCACGAACTTTTCCATGTAGGACAACAAACACTGGGTGGAAGTCTGGGAGAGGAATTCTACTGACAAGAGTTTAGCATTTAAGTTTAGCGGCAATTGGCATGGTGGGGCCTAGAGGTCGAGGAGCCAAACGACATTTTTCATTAAAAATAGTGGGCGAGAGGCAGACCTCTAAGGTTGAAAGTCTAGACACCGGGGCCTGGAGAGCAGATGGCTAAGCAGGACCTCCGTTTGGAACGGTGGGCGAGGACCAGAATCCTAAGACACGAGGCCCGGCGAGTAGACAGTCGCCCAAAGGATCGGTGACATTCTACGGTAGATGGAAGCTCGAGGCCTGATGACCAGATGGACGAGGTGCAATTTCCTCGATGGCGAGAGAGCGGTGGACTTCTGAGAGCGGAAGTCCAAGAGTCGAGGCCCAGGGATGCGACAGACGCGGATGCAAAAGCTCAAGCTAATAGTTGGGGCAAAGGTTGGGGTTCGAAGGTCGGATGGCATCGATGAGTTCGCCAAAAGACTTCACCGTGAAGACGGTGGAAAATGAGGCATAGAGCCCTGACACCGGGGGGAAAAAGGCATCAACGGCGGGACAACTTTAACCGGCAGAGGCGATCAATGCAAGCGAACGCAGAGCCCGAGGGGCGGGACGCCGTAGGATGTTCGCCGTCGCAGACGAAAAAACATAGGTGGAACCCTGGAGGAGGAACTCAGGGGTCCGGGGCCTGGGGGGCCAAGGACACATGTTCAATTTTGAAGCCCTTTGGCGAGGGGATGGTCGGGGTTCGGTAGCTGGTAGACAGGGAGGATTTTGCAGTTTCAACAGTGGAATGTAGGCGGACTTCCGAGGATGGAAGCCTGACGCGCTAGACCCAAAGAGGAGGATCGCCGCAGGTAGGTGATCGAAGTTTTGAAATCAAACGGCGAAAGCGGGTCCTAGGCCCGAGGCGGACAATTGCCCTGCGCGAAGAATAGCCGAGTCAATGACAAGTCCCGAATCGGCGAGGAGAGTACCCTAAAGGTTTTCTCAGTTTTCTAACACATGGGTTTGGTGTGCAATCTAGTGTTCTACCACTTTATTCCCTCCTATCAGTTTGTTCATTTATTTAGATATCTCAAAATGACGAAACGAAGCTCGAGAATGGTAGATAGATGGCCTACCTCAAACACGCTAAGTGGCAAGATGTGGGATCCACCTAAGCTATTCGGAGTGATGCCGAGGGTGATGATCATGACGTTGTCGAAGGTGGTGGGCTCCAAATGACATCTTCTCTAATTCGCTTGGGCATTTATACCCCAACCACCATGAATGCATGCATTAAATGCTTGTATGACCGTGAGAAAAGTTGGTGAATTTGAAAATAGGTTGGCGATGGCGGTGGGAATGCCAAGGCTCGGTGGCCGGGAAGGCTTGACGTGACAGCCGCGAGAAATCTTATGTTGGTTTGAACGGCGATGGCAGGGAGCTTCCCGGGGCCCGGAGGGCGGGATTCCACCAGAGATCCGCCGTCAGGGATGGTGAAACCGTCACGGAATCCCAGAGACAGAATTCTGGACGCCCAGGCCCGGAAGACCCCACGGCAGTCAGGAGGATATGCAAACTGTGACCGGCGAAGTGGATGATAGGAACCTGGGGGTTGGGTCGCGCAGGAGGTTCGCCGTTGCGGATGGCAAAACCAAGGCGGAATCCCAGAGATGGAACTCCGGGGTCCAGGGTCCGAAAGGCGGAAAGCCGCGGGGAATTTCAACAAGTTTTTGCAAACGGCGAGAGGTGGATTGGACCCCGGGGTCCAGAAGGATGCCTAGCAGACGCCGCAGGAAATGGCAATCCCAGCGGGGAAATCTGGTTAGGGAATTCCCGAAGCCCGGGCACGGCAGGGCTCGGGGCCGTTTTAGGGCCAAATTGCGAGAGATTCTGCGAGGCTCCAGAATGCAGCAAAAACCAAAAGCGGACGCATGATCGATTTATGATGGAACTTTGGAGCAACATCGACCATCCAAAACATCAAAAAAAAGGGGCACGCAAAATGAGGTGGCCCCAAAAATGACTCGACAAGGCGAAAGAAAAGAGGGTCCCCATTTCAAACTGGTCGTGTGTGCTGAGGGCACAATAGAAAGCTCTTGTGAAGACTTGTGAATTCTAATTTGCTATAATGCATGAATACTCAAGTTACTAGTATGAAAATGAGTGATTAAATGTTGTATTTATACTCAATTATGTAGGAAATCCTGAAAATGCAACACTACAGGTCAACCTTAGATCTTGGAGACCAAATCTCGCAAGATTTTTTATTTAAATTTCAATTTTGAGTTAACGGGGACTCATTTGCCACAAGTGGAAAATGGGTCCCACCTTAGGTGATTTTAAGTGTTTTTCGGTATTTAAGTGTTTCAAATGGCCTTGTTGGGATTTATCTTGAAAATAATCATAATTAAGGCTCAAGGTTGTAATTTGGGGACAATTAAGGAAGAATAAAGCCCAAATATTGAATAAGAGCCCTTGAAGAATGTGAAAATGTGTTGCAACACTTTAAAACACCCTAGAAAGGGGCCCAATTAAGCTCAATTTGGCTAAAAATAGGTATCAAACCCTAGAAAAGTGTGAAAATTCATTACAACACTTTACGACACTTTTGCAAAGGGACAATTAAAGTATACTTTAGTGAAATAGAGGTCTTGGAAAGATGTGAGTGTTTACAACACTTCACAATATTGTCCCAAGACATCAATTAAGGCCTATTTTAGTGAAATAAAGGTCCCAGAGCAATGAGAAACATTTACAAGATGTTACAACACCACTCCAAGATATCTGTTACAACACATTTTGATGAAATAGAAGCCTTGATACATTACAAAACCACCTTCAAGATCAAAAGACAGCTAAACCATACAAAATTGTCATTGGCGACAATTTATGTCAGTATAATATCATAGTAAAAATTAATTTAAGAACGGTTAGCCATAAAAAGAAAAATTAGAATCAATTTTCCCCGATAGCATAGAGCCTACCTCAATGGAGATATCAAAAGAAATCGATTTCAAATTAATTTAAATGATAGATCACATAAATAAATTAAAAGCAAAGATCAATGAAACATAGTCTACAATGAGCACCAATAAACAACCAATTACTGATATTCATTTATATAACATATAGACATTCAGTCTACAGGAAGATAACCAATGAGTCAGTGGTATGTATTCACTAATCTATTACAAAGCACTTTCCCTTTGAAAGTTTTAATATGGGACAAAAACCCAATATAGAAGCCCTAATTTTTACAACATTTATACTTCACTTTACAAAAACACAAATTGTCGTAAAGAAAAACCCAAATACTATAACCACTGATACAAAACAACACCCATAATGGGGAATAAGGCTTATCTATAATCTTCAAATGGCTCTACCGGCGAATGCTAATATGGCATTGGCCTCTCGACCGCTACAAAAAGAGGGTGGAGAGGACACTAACACTAAGAGTCCTCAAAAGCATGAAAGGCAGATACCCACTGAAATTCTGCAACAGGATCGAGATAATAAAACCGCATCAGAAAGTCAAAGTTCGTGGGGGAGTGGTTCACCCTCACCCAGATGGGTCGATGCCAAAACCCCTCCAAAATAGCAAGAAATCTAATGGGACAAAGATGACACCACAACCTTTGGCATCTGTTGGAACAGTAACACTCCAATGACCAGAGAAAACCCTCAAGGTGGTTATCAGTAATCAACACATAGGCCACCAACTAACTCTTTCTAGAATAGAGGAAGATGGGTGGATCTATATCAAATAGACGATGCTCTTTACCCATAAAAATTACTGAAACAAAGAAGCAAACTATATGGCACCCCAATAGCAATAAAACCTTTCTTAGAAGGGACTAAATAAAAGGATGGCTGAAGAATAACCATACCACAAATATCTAAAAACCCGCACATGCCGAGGACCACAGAAAATAACTATCTAGACACAAGCTTTATTAGTATCATGAGCATGAGGCCTCATATCAGGGTATGCAAAAATCATGAAAATGAAAGACAAAAGCTACATAAAAGTGGTGATAGAAAAACACAATGGTTGATGGGATAGGCAATGTCACATCGGGTAGAGCTAGCCAATGAAACTAAAACCCTAGACAAGTGGAAGCAGGGTAAATCAAATCTAAGTTGGGTCCCTTACACAATAATCAAATTGATATGCCTTAATGCTAATTGTTATGGAGCCACAAATCGATATTCCTTAATGCTAACTATTATGGACCCACAATTATCAAATCGATATACCTTAATGCTAACTATTAACATAAACAAAAAATCAAAAATCACCTATTCGCACGTGTCTTCCCTATGTCTTGGGCATTATGGTAATGGCTTACCCACTATAATAATAATTATTATTATTATTATTAATTATTTAATTATTCATTAGTCTTTTATTCTATAATTAAATTAATTTTTAAATATTTTCCACCTTTTACATTCTGTTATTAAATATTTATTTTTATAATTATTTAATTTATTCCACAACCTCTTTATTTGTGTCATTCTTATCCCTTCTCTTTATTTGTTCCATTCTAAGCCCTTCACATCTCAATTAATTTCCACCCTTGATAAGGTTTTATTATCTCCTAATCTCCACCATCCACCCCTAACTAAACCCTATTTTTTCCCTAACCCTATTTCATTGCTTCTCAAGCAATCTTATCCAATGATCTTCATCATTTTATCTTGACCCTTCATTCAATTTTTGGTTTTCTATAAAAAAGGACCTATCGCTTTCATTTCAACCTTAGCTTGCTAGAGACAACCAAAACTACTATCGAATTCTTTGATATCAAACAAAATGGAGAAGAGCAATGAATGTGATTCAATCATGGCATAGAGATTGTTGGTAATATTATTTTATCATTTTATACTTTTATGTTCATTTGTGCTTCATTGTTGGGATTTTCTTTTATTACAATTGTACTATAAATTGAAATAGCTTATTAAATTCATAATAGAAAACATAAAAGTACTCTTTTATTTTAGCTCAAAAGAATCTTTCAAATATTTATAACCCTGTTCTACATAACGAAATCCTTGTTGAGATTTTTTGTCATTACAACTATACTATAAATTACAATAGCTTATTAAATTCGTAATGGAAAATAGAATAGCAATAATTGTAAAACATATGCATATGCCAAGTAGGAGATTCGTATAATTTTCCCGTAATTGGAATAGCTTATTAAATTTATAATGGAAAGTATAAAGTACTCTTTTAGTTTAGCTCAAAAAAATCTTTCAAATACCCATAACCCTATTCTACAAATTGAAATCCTTGTTGAGATTAGGGTCCTATGTTTTGAATTTTTTGTATTTAATGGTTGATACTATTGATTCATGTCTTTTCCCTTGATTCTACCCTATTTTACAGAACAAAATTGTGGTTGAGAAAATATAAAAATACTCTTTTCTTTTAGCTCAAAAGAATTTTTCAAATACCCACAACCCTTTTCTATAGAACGAAATCCATGTTGAGATTTTCTGTCATAGAATGAAATTCTTGTTGACTGTACTGTTAATCGGATAGCTTATTAAATTCATAATGGAAAATATAAAAGTACTCTTTTATTTTAGCTCAAAAAAAATCTTTCAAATACCCATAGTTATAAAATATATGCAGATGACGAGTATGAGATTTTTGTAATTTTCGTCTAATTGCAATAGATGGAAAATATAAAAGTACTCTTTTATCTTAGCTCAAAAAAATCTCTCAAATACCTATAATTGTAAAATATATGTCAGGTAGAAGATAAGTTAGTTCATTGTTCAAAATTTCTTTGATATTATTCTAGTAATATATCTACATATAATAATTAAAATTTTGAGAGGATAAATTGAATATATTTAAATTTGATCAATTTAATATATTTTACTTTTAACCTCATCAATACTTTAATTGTCATGTTCTAGTCTCAATATAGATTTTTAAATCACACTATGTGAAACTGTTTTTTAATTTTTTTTAAAACCATCTTCAGTAAACATTAACTTTCTCATTATAATTATATTCTGGAATGTCAAACATTAATTATCATCATCGAATCACCAGATTTATGGTTCAATTGACCCTGCAGAAAGAAGCACATACTCATTTGCTTCTCATGTTTAATATTCACAAAACCCCATCATATGGACTGTAGAAGATATAATTGTGCATGGTGCGTCCACATTCAAAAATTTATATTGTGTAACTGGTATATATGCAATTTAGTTAAACCCTGTAATTTTATTTTTGAAAGATTAATATAGCTATAAGGAGAAAGAAATTTGAAATGTTTATATTTCTTGATTTTATGATGGTGAAACAGCAATGGACTGAACTGTTTAGATGCTATATTTTCTCAAACCGGTTCAGAGCTATTACTTGGTAATTTGGCAATTGCATTTTGATCAGAATTTAAAGCTTATAGTTGAGACTTGCTCTATCATTAAAAATAGGAAATGGAAAGAGATCACTTTGGTGTTCAACTTTCCTCCGACAATTACGAGTGCCTCGTTTGTTTTACTAAAGGATTTTTTTAACTGCTTCACCAGTATGTGCAGGTTTACTTCCTTCAGCAGAAGGGTCCTCTGGTGCCATCACCAGTTATCTAGATAAAACTATATTTAATTGTCATTTCAAACTGTTCAATGTTCACATTAAGATTGTGTTTTTCTCACATAATTGTATACTTTCTGTTGTATAAGCAGTTTCACTCCCTTCGGTACCTCCAGCTTCCCATTCGCTGTCAGATACAGAATACACACATTCACCTTCGGAGAGTCCTGTAGTAGATATGAAAAAGCAGAAGATTGATTCTGCCCAAGTACTTGGAGGTCCTTACTTGTTACCAATATTTTAAATAATTCACTGATTAGGGACTGACCTTTGTATTACTACTGTAAACATTTGTACATATTAATAAATTTAATCAGAAATACAAATTTGTTGCAGTTGACCCAACATCATCTATTGGAAGTGTTGTTACTGGCTGTATTGATGGAAAATTTGAGCATGGTTACCAAGTCAATGTGACAGTTGCGACAGAGAAAATGAGGGGTGTTTTGTACCATGTTCATCCTTCCAGCACTGTACCACAGCATGCAACTGTATCTCCTTTTATGAATAGCATGGGTAATGAGCTCAAAGCCTCTGTCACGGAACATCAGATTGAACTTAGGCGGAAAAAGAAGCTAATGACCAGGAAGGATCCCAATGCACCAAGGCAGAACAGAACTGGCTATGAGGATGAAAAACTTGTATGTAAAAGACAAAATTAGTGTTTTACTTATAACCATATATACAGAATGTTTATATTGAGTTTATTTTAATTTGTTTTTTATGGAAGCCTTATCAAGAGCGTGGTATACAAGAAAAAGAGATGTGTGAATACTTGCGACTTTTTTTGTTGCAAACAAGCAACAGATTTTGTCCATATTTAACAAGTGCTGCCTATAGACTCAGCTTTGATTATCAAATTTGTCAATTAAATATTTAATGCAATCTGTGGCTCCATAAGCAAGTATTATTCCTGACTGTTGAAGAATTTGTTTTGTTCCAGGTTTGATTATTAATTTACACGGTTAGCTTTCCTCCTTTTTAGTGCAACCCTTATTTTTCAGAAGTATAATCTTTGAACAAGCGTACTTTTCAGACGAAAAAATAATTGTTTGCAAGATGATTTGTAATTGATTCTGAAAATAATAAGTTAAACCAAAGATTTGGTTTTTTATATTTTGTTTAGTAATATAGGATAGAATGGACTCCACCTATATTGGTCTTCACTGGCTTTATTGTTTAGCTTAGACTTCATATATGGCAAGAAAGAATTAGGAGGCCCTTTCCAGAAACTTCTATTTATTTAGCTCTTTTTCCCTGAACTGTCACTCTTTTTTGGTATTCAATTGTATTCGAGTGTAAATATTTTTTGCGTTACAAGTGAATGACATATAAGAACGTTGCATTTGCAGTATGAGTTTGGCCCATGGTGCTAATTAATATAAAGAATTATTATAAAATTCAACCGAGTAAATGCATCCAATATATTTATGGAAGACTTATAAAAGTAACCATGCAGCCTTAGTTTCTAAGCAACCATGTAAACCATTTAATGACAATATAACAGAAAGTTATAGTTGATTAAGGGATCACGTTAAAAATCTATACTGGGGCACACTGATAGAGATAATGTAGGCTCTCATGGTTTAACCATGGTATAAACTTCTTAAAATTCTGTGTAATGCTATGCTGTTTCAAGTTATCTGAATTGACAGAAAATTTTTGGGGATTATTAAATCACTCCAAGTGATAATAATCTAAATTCAGAAATGTATTCATATTGGAGATGACCTACCTAATAGTTGAGCACTCTAATTTTGAGCCTCTCAAAATAATGCATGACAATTTAAAATCACACCTTTTTTACAGTAGCTTACATAATAAGACCTCTTCTTATAATTAATGTTGTAGGTCCACATCATCAAATGATGCCACTTCAGTATGTTTTTTGTGGAGGTGTTCAAAAAGACCTCAAAAAGGGTCGATCAATAATCATGCATTAATTTATATTTTGTTTGTGTGCTAATGTGACATTACATAATTTATTGCTTTTTAAATCTAAATAATATATTCCATGCAATTATGAATTATCATGAATTATCAGATCAACACAAAACTTTCAAATCACAATTACTAATGCTCTACTATTAAAAATATTTAATTAAATCCATAAATACTATCACATCATTACATGTTCAAGGAACAGTCCTCTCCCCTAATCACTTGATACACTTAATTTTTATAAAAAAATTAATGAATATGTAAGTCATTTTCAAAAACTACAAAATAATTCTTACACTCTAAGTACCATCACAATCGATGTTACCCAGCTGTGTGTACAGTTGGGGTGTTCTCTATTATATTTTTTCTGTTTGTAATCTCCAATGCTTTCATTTGGTATCAGAGAGTCAAGAGAAACACAAAGGTTCGTTGACATGGTAGGGCTTGGAGAATCCAGTCTGAGGAGCGGATGACTGTATGTTGTCACTGATTGGTGGTAAATGTGAGCGTTTAGGTGGCATAGACAAAAGGAGTTTTTTGAATGCATTTAATTTTCCTAGCCTCTTTTGCCTGAGAGTGTGAAGAAGTGAGAGGAGCTGCTAGAAGAATCATAGTCATCTAACATAAATAAAGCCTGCGTGGGAAACAGAAAAATCAACGTAAAACTTTCTCATTCCAAACTCTACTGTATGTGGAAGGACACAGTTTTTCGAGGTAATTTATGAAAGCAGAGAGAAGAAAAATACATAAAATATGATGCGAATGCTACAGAAAATAATAACATTTTTTTTATTTTTATTCATAACAAAACATTTACAATGTCTCTCTATTTATAGAGGACTTCAAACATACGAGTCTGCAGATATTTATGAGAAAAAAACAAAACAAGAGTCTAAAACATAAAAGATATGTAAAACATGGAGAAGAGACTGAAGACGTGGGAACAATCCTGACATATATAGGCAATGTGGGAAACAGATTGAAATGTGGAGAACAGGTGGAGGATGAACCAACAAACTCTAGCAAATAGCTTTAAGAACTTGATAGCAAACAAACTATCTTTCAGTTCTGTTTCAACTGATTGCAGTTGTGGAAGATGACTATGCACGAGGAGAAATTAAACTATTTCAACACTCACCCTTAATTTCTACCTTAAGATGACTATGCACGAGGAGAAATTAAACTATTTCAACACTCACCCTTAACTTCTACCTTTTAACATCTTCAACATCAATAATTCCCAAATTCCCTCTTAGATGACAGCAATTATCAATTCATATTAGTCTACAACATGTGCAGCAGCTTTTCTTGACATATTTGTAATGTCTATTGGGCTCATTAAATATTGTAGTTGCATTTCTTGACTTTGTTGTTTTGCATTTAGTATTATGGTTGAGCTATTGGTCATTGTGGTTGTGTGCCATAACTCCTTTGTATTTCTGGATCTCTATAGAATAGATACCCTGCCTCTCGTCTTATCAAAGCAATTTGGAGTTTTTGCATATTATTTGTTCTGTGATCAACAGATCACCATTATTTGCCTTCATCTCACCATTATTTGCCTTCCTCTGTTATCAGAACCAGGTTCAAGAAAAATCCATTTCCAGAAGAGATCAGATAGCTGCATAAAGGAAGATCGTTGGAGAGTAGTGCTGATTGAAGATTGCAGACTGCTGGAGAAACTTGCGTGTAAATTTTTTCTTTCTTTTTGATTTCCATGCAAAAGTTTAAAAGAGTTTTTTATGAATTAAAACTCTACATCCTCGTGAGAGTTCATTTCTTAAAAGCTTTGACCTTTTATTTTTAAGCCAAGTCTTAAAACTTTAAAAGGCTATGGTGGAAATTAGTTTTATTTTTAAAAAAGGGATCATATAAGAAAACGGAGTTGTTATTTAGCATTATCTCAATTTTTTTTTTTGAATATTGAGATTTGTTTTTAAATCATAACAAGGAGGTTATATGAGAAAGTGATATATTAAGGAATAAGATTTTTTCTTTAAAGGATTATCAAAGTGTTCCTTCTATGTAAATTGAATATTATATAATTAAGTGCATTTTCGGTAATCTTCAAAAATCAATATAATATAAAAATTGTTTCATGTGTGGGGTCCTATTTGAAAGGAGAGAGAGAGTATCCATTTGTAGAGATCTCTCTAGGTTTTCTGTGTTGAGCCGCACATTACTCTTATGGAAAATATGGCAGGAAATGTTATGTCTAACATGCTAATTCACGTATTTGATGGATGTTAGTTTTAGGATCAGATTTACAATAGACAGAAATGCAACAATACAAGAACAAAGAACACAATAGGATACCCTTGTGAAAACCCTCCTTCTCGAGGGACAAAAACCCAACCACAAATATATCACTTATATATTGAAAGAAGAAGAAGCAATTTGCTTTACAATTGGGCCAACACTAGGCCGATCAAATGCAATGAATATAACACCTCTCTTAGATGCAAGGTATACACAATATTGATGAATTCTCCTTGATATAGATATACTCTCAGCAAATGATGGTCAACTATAGATATCCTTGATATCGATCTGCCCTAAACAACAATATAATCTGTTGTAGTTGTACGAATTCTTTGATAGCATGCAAGTGACTTTAAAATAATAATAATGATATAATGAAAGAGCAACACCTATATATACAACAAGAGATGGTGTTTCAACTTGAGTCGGCATCTTTCCTCAAATAAGACGTCCTTTAGTTATTGACTGTCAGCCTCAAGCAGTGTGTCTCATTAGTTAGGCGTTGATTCACCAAAGTCAGCCTCTAGAAAATATTTTGAATTTATATAAGGGAGAAAGAGATCTCTCGCCGCTACTTGCATCAACACTCCCTCTTAGCTACGGAGATATCTTTCTAGATATCCATTTCATGGAGTCTCTCAACATGACATCCACAATGGCTACACCCATTTGTGGAAAGTAGTTCATCATAGAGTCTCTCAACACGACGTCCACCATGACTATTCCCATGTGTGGAAAGAAACACATGTACAAGTGTCCATCATAGAGTCTCTCAACATGACATCCACCATGGCTACTCCCATGTGTGGAAAGAAACACATGTCCAAGTGTCCATCACGGAGTCTCTCAATGTGATGTTGTCATGGAGTCTCTCAACATGGCATCCACCATGGCTACTCACATGTGTAGAAAAAAAAAGTACAAAGGGTTCATCACGGAGTCTCTCAACATGATGTCATCATGGAGTCTCTCAACATGACATCTCATGTCAGTCTCACACATGAACAAGGGATCACACCTCATACTTCTCCATCTCAGAGAAATATACACTAAGAAGGGCTTTCACCTCATACTTCTCTGTCATGGAGAAATTGTGAGACCCACGAGTGATAGTTGATACTATGCTATTTTATTATTTTTGATAGATAGTATGATTTGTATATTGACTATTGACATTGTGTTTTGATGTAGACTGATGTTGTATGATGCTATTCATGTTATGATGTTTTGACATTAGACCTTGGATCTTATTTCATTTCATACTGTGATGATGTGATCATTAGACCTCATATTGGATATTATTTATGATTGTGGATGCTTTAATAGAATTAATGAAATTATGAATTTTGAATTATGGTTACTCTATAAAAGAAAGTGAATAAATATTATTAGGAAGATTTAATGATGATGAATTTATGTGACTATTATAACTATGAATTGATTTTCTAATGTGACGTAATTGTGATGGAAATTGTATGATGTGAATATATATGTTTTAGTGTCTTTGACTATATGATTTTATTGGATATATTAATGCGTGAAATTGAGTGTGTAGGTACAAATTCCATGGCCAATGGAATTGGATGCTGACTATAGTCCATAGAGAATATAATCTTATTATGTTGTAAATTTTGTAAAGTGGTTTGAGACTTGAGTGTTATTTCTTTTATTATATAGTTTTCTTTTATATTTTAGGTTGTATTTTATGTTAAAAGTTATATTTGAGGGTATGTTGGGAGTTTTATTTTTTAATTAAGTTAAAAGGGTTGAAAAAAAGTTATTTTATGTTTTTTTTATATTTTTTAAACCCCTAGGGCATTAAACTAAGGGTTAGGCACTTAATTCAAGTTATATCTCAAACTAAAATCAAGATATGATCTCTCAAAAAGGCCAAGAGATAAGGGTGATGAATTTGGATTTGAAATGGGTGGTAAATGGATCAATTTTATCAAGATCCTCATTTATCTTTAGTGCTTTAAAGCAAGAGTGGTTTTGGAAACAAATTTTTGAGAACTTTTATCTCTTTCTTTATTGATTGTTGAGGGGTTGGTTTTCTTCCAAAATTGAGAATTTCTTTTTTGTTTTGGTTTTTATAAGAAGTTGTTTTTGGTGAAACAAAGTCTGGAGGGAAAGCTTGGGCGCTTCCACAATTTTCTTCCTAGAAAGCGTAAGAGGTCCCTCTATGTTTTTTTTTGGTTGAATCTATCATTTTCTTAAAGACTGGGTATTCTATTGAAGTATTATTGTGTTGTTTATTTATTGTATTGGGTTTTATGGGGATGACTCTCTTAGATTTTGAGAGCTTCTCAAGTATGGGGTTGAGAGAGGATGAACCTCCAATGGGGAAAACTCCAACCTTTGAGAAGGTGGAGATTTTGGGTATGAGTACCCACATTATTGTGTTAGAGTAAAGGTTTTAATTTAATCATGTTGATTAAATTACCTTTATTCCTCTCTTAAGATTTCACTTTAGTTTGCATTTTGTGACATTTAATAATTATATTAATTATTAAATGTCTACCTATTAGGGTTTCTTTTAGGTTTGCACAATATCCTTTTATAAGGATTCATCATTGTATTTTTACTTCTCTCTTGGATGAATACATTTTTCAGCTTTCAGAGCACCCTTGCTTGTTTGTCTCCATCTCTTCTTTCTGTGACAGGTTATTTGCATGCAGGTGATCTTCGGGGTCTGTGAAGTTGGCTTTCTCAACTTCTACATGGTATCAGAGCTCCAGACCTGCTGCTTCCTGTTCAATTTCTGAAGAATTTGGAGCTTCGAGGGTTTGATAGGGCTTTCAGAAGTTCTTCAGCTAATTTGAGAGGGTCTTGGTGCAGTTTTCAGATCTGGTTTAGCATTTTTTACAAACGCATGCATCAGATCTAGCATTTTTTTTAGTGGATCTAGGTAACTCCATTTTTTGGGTGCATTTTGGGCCCAAACGGACCTCACAATTGGATTCAGAGCAGCCAAAAACCTATATTTTCATATAAGGCAAGACCAGTTTGGCTACAGTTGATCTGGGAAGCAAAAAAAAATTTGGCCCCAAGGCCGTACAGCCCCAAGGCACGCAGATCGAGGCAGAAAAATTAAAAAAAAATCAATTTTTTATTGATTTTTAGAGTTTTTATAAAATATTTTGCGCGGTTTTTTAAGGCAAGCAATTGCTTACCAAAATTGTCCGCCACCAAAGCCGCTGCTCGTGGAGCTTGCTCGGCCGCGGCGCCGCCGCCCACAGGCTAGGCCACCCACCGCCGGCCCCCCCAGATCACGCCCCGAGCTCCACCCACTGCCCTCCAGCTCCACCTCCCACCTCCGTGCCACCTCCACCACATGCCACCCGCGCCCAGCCCTGGTCGCCCAGCGGACCAGGAGCCAGTTTTTTTAGCCCCCAGGGCTTCTAAAGGATCTTATTGTGCTTTTTCGAGCTCTTTCAGTAAATCCGGTGTAAAATGGGCGTACGATCTCTGTTTTTTTCAAACAAGATACTGTTGGAAAGCTGATTCCGGCGCCGATCTGATGGTGTAGATCTGATTTTCAGTTTTTTCCGTTTTGATTCTGTTTTTCTCAGTCAAAGTCAGAACAAACTTTTTGCACTCCCGAAGCCATATCTTTTGCATACAGACTCCATTTTTCGTAAACAAATAGGCGTTGGAAAGGGGTTTCTGTGTTCTTTCTAGATCTATCATTTATTTTTCCAGAATCTGCACCAGGTACCTTTTATTTAGTATTTTGTGTTTTCACACATCTGTTAGTTACTTGGATGTTTCAGCACTTAGAAATGATTTGTTTGCATGGGATGGCATATGTTGATCTGATTTATCAGTATTGAGGTTAGTTAGTCTCATATTTTTAATTTGAAGAGTTATCATGGGTTTTTCTACTCACCCTTCAGTTGTATTTCTAGAACGGGGTAATTATGAGTCATGGGCAAAGGGTATACTTACACATTGTAGGTGGCTAAATTTGTTGCCTTATTTGTATGATCTCATACCTGAACCATCAACTTCAGAGGGAAAACTAGCTTGGGATATCATTAGAAATCACATAGTAGGAGTTATTTTGTCTAGTGTTGATTTTGACACTATGTGGGCTATATCGGGCATTGATTGTCCTCACTCACTTTGGACACGTCTTTGGGAGATCTATGGAGACCCCAGTCTTTCTCCATTCCCAGAGGATCCTGC
This sequence comes from Sequoia sempervirens, assembly GCA_007258455.2. Taxonomy (NCBI): domain Eukaryota; kingdom Viridiplantae; phylum Streptophyta; class Pinopsida; order Cupressales; family Cupressaceae; genus Sequoia; species Sequoia sempervirens. Next base: position 62,529,865 of record VDFB02271358.1, on the reverse strand, counting down.
TTCAGATTGTCTTGTACCCATTGGTTGGAGAGAGAACACACCTTTTGATCATGATACTTTAAAGGAACTTCAGTATTTAGACACCCTTCTATATTCTGATGAATCAGAGGATTGTCTCACAGTTCCTACTCTTCAGACTGAGATTATACTTGTATCAACATCTTCTCCTATTGTTCTTGATCAGTTTGATATTGCCTCTTCTTTGGCTCCTATTGATTCAGCTAAGCAGGACATCATACATCTTTCAGACATGGCTACTTGGGATTCTTATCTTGCAGGCATTTCGTCTTTGTTTGTAGAGTCCTATATTGCAGATCTGGAGGATTACTTTGAGGATTTTCAGCTCCTCTTTGTTGACAGCCATATTCCAGCTGTTAGCCCACCATTATCCGTGCATTCAGAGGTTGCATTTCAGAGTCTTCAGTTCAGTTTGGATTTGACATCTTTTGTTTCAGTTCAGACAGAGAGATTCTTCAGCATCCTATTATGGCACACATCTTGAGACAGATTGATTCTTCTCTCTTCACAGGGTTTCTTCATCTTTGTCCTTTGGATCCATTTCTTCCCAAGGGGAGGAATATTATATGCCGCTTCAGGATCTCTTTCTGGATTCTACCTCAGGCATCCATATGTGCGACAGGAGTTTCTTCATTGTGGGGGGGGCTTCTAGTCTCTTTCTTTTTCTCCTATGGAGACCATTGTACATGTACTTATATGATAGAAGCTGTCTATGGGGGGTCTTATGTTATCCACCTCCTATCCTTCTTATTAGTGCATTTATTTCTTTCATCTCTTTTGGAGTAGAGTTTTCCCATGAGGTTTTCTCTATTTCTCCACTTTATAGAGATTTGTTGTAATTGGGTACCTGATCAGGCCTTGTTGCCGGGACCCAAGTTTACTTTCTTGCATTGTAGTTACCTTTGCTTTCTTGCACATGTTTGTAACTGCTCTTTTGCTCATCTTAAGGGGGGTGTTAGAGTAAAGGTTTTAATTTAATCATGTTGATTAAATTACCTTTATTCCTCTCTTAAGATTTCACTTTAGTTTGCATTTTGTGACATTTAATAATTATATTAATTATTAAATGTCTACCTATTAGGGTTTCTTTTAGGTTTGCACAATATCCTTTTATAAGGATTCATCATTGTATTTTTACTTCTCTCTCAGATGAATACATTTTTCAGCTTTCAGAGCACCCTTGCTTGTTTGTCTCCATCTCTTCTTTCTGTGACAGGTTATTTGCATGCAGGTGATCTTCGGGGTCTGTGAAGTTGGCTTTCTCAACTTCTACATATTGAGTATGGGATTTTTTGGGTATGAGTGCCCATGTTATTTTGTAGAGTTGGATGGATGGAGAAGTGGAGAGAAGTTTTGATACTGTATAGATCTTTATATAAGTATACATGTTTTCCCATTGGGTATTGATATCTCCTAAGTCTCCCCCTTTCTTGAATCTTTGAGAAGATTCAATGTTCATGTGAATCCCTGGGTTTTGGGTGTTTTCTATATGTGTGTGTTTAATGTTGTTGCATGTTTGAAAATGTGTGTAACTCATTCCTTTGCTTGCCTCCAAACTCAGGGGTGACTAGTTTTCCAATCTAAGGTTGGGTGGTGAGCACCCCATTAGCTTCAGAAGAAACTTGTGTTACTCACGACCCCATTAGCTTCAGAAGAAACTTGTGTTATGTGTAGGTTCCACAAAAAAAAATTTAAGAGAGTTCCTAGTTTTGAAGAAGTTGCAAAAAGAGCCTATATGTGTTCTATTGTAAAAGTTATGGTAAACTACCATTTTGGACAGATTGTAAAAGTCATGTTTGACTGCTATATAAGTTTTGTAAAAATGTTGTAAAATTGTATGTGAAATTTTTTTGGTAGTACATCAATAGTGGAGATGTCCATTTTAGCATTTTGTTTAAAATGGTGGATATAATTACTATGTTTTACATTATTTTAATCTCATTTGCTATAGATGATGAATTATTAGTGTATCGTGCATTTGTGTGTAATATAGGTTTGCATTTGTAGACAAGCCAAATTATAGTTCTACCATAGTTCTGCCATAGTTCTTTGAATCTGTTCAGATAAAATAGTATGTATCATTCGACATCTACGACCAAAGAACACGGAGATAAGTTTGGCATGAATGTTTTTTTTGGACCTTCTATTAATTACACAGAATTTTGGAAAGACAAATTGTCTCCAGAAATGTTAGCCAAAACAGAAAAAGAAAAGAAGAGAAATGTGTGCTCTATTTTGTTTAAATCCTATTGTGGTTGTTTTCTGTCACAAAATAACAAATCCATTGTTTTTAAAGAAAATAAAAATAAAAAGATAGTAGGAATTAGAAGAAGAAAAACCGAAGTTGAAAGGTCGAATAAATAAAAATTAATGTATGAGAACCAAAAGTATCTTTTATTGCAGACTTGTACATCAAAAATAGCTATAGCAAATCATCTTATACCCATGCATGTGTATAGTTTTTTATTTGAATTCCCTTACCATGCTTGCCAGTATTGAAAATAAGGAACATTATTGTAAACACGCAGATTCAAACGAAAAATTATTGTAAAAAAAAAAATCTCCTGATTAGAAACACCCGGTGCCCAGCCTCATCTTGCCATAGAAACGTACAATAAACCAAAAAAAAAAAAAACATATTAGAATAGAAGAAGAGTACATAAAGCAACGGAGATTACAGCAGTTTTAACGGATGCACAATAAAACATGTTAAAGAATAAATTGAGATATAGCCTCTCCAAAATACAAAAAAATCTACCTCAGTTAATCATGCGTATCTAGACTTAAAAGCTCTTTTATTATTAAAATGATGGGAGAATCGATTCCTCTTCCCCCTGAAAAGGAGGGGGGCATATAGAAATTTAATATGACTAAGTTAAAAGTACTATTAACTTTATTTTAGAGGATAGCACTTTGCGAGTTAGGCTTTAAGTAAGTAAATTATATTAGAATGAATGAACATATGATGTGTTTGTATATTATAGTAAGTAAATTATATTAGAATGAATGAACATATGATGTGTTTGTATATTATATATTGATTTTTAATTATTATTTGTTTAACCATTGGTTTTATCATTTTTATTTGTAGGAAAAAAAAATATAATAACTGTTCAAAAAATGGGGTCAATAAAGCATGTTTTTCTTATTTGTTTTTTTTTTTTTAAATAAAAATATGATAAAAGATTTATATAATATAAATATAAATATAAATATATAAATATAAATATATGTAGAATAGTCCAAATAATACAATAATAATCAACAAAAAAGTGTATAACCTCAACAACTTTATTCCCTTGCAAACATGCCCACAAAACACAAACATTAAAGAGAACCCCTTGACAGTTGACCCATATAGCGTGATTGAAAATTGGAACAATAAAGCATTTGGAATATAACCTGATCGAAAATGACACAATATAGGCTGAGCTAAACAATAAAAATGTCAAAAACTACATAAGGTCAAGGATTTTTTTCCCTACTGCCAACATATCCACTTAATGCAACCATAAAGAGAGAGCCACAACATATATATATATATACATATATATATATATATATATATATATATACATATACATATATTGCTGTAAAAATATACCCAATATAGTCTAAGACAAAAAACAATAATCAATAATACCTACTGTAACCAAACATAGAATCAACAACATTACTTATTTTATTTTGTTTCAACCATAACCACAAAACCAAAGCCATAAATCAAACAACTTTGGTTTCAACAACCACCCGCATGCCAAAAGCTACAATATAGTGCAAGGTATACAATAACAATAAACAAACAATCCATAACCTCAACAATTTTATTCCGTTGCACACATACCCACAAAAACGCAAACATTAAACAAAAACCCTTTGAAAATTGACAATAACAAACCCATAGAAAAAACACTCCTTTCTCAACATGACTTCCTCCAAAATTAAAACAATACGCCCTTTTCAACAACACCTTCTCCAAAATGAAACAACATAGCTTAAGCAACACAACTATGATTGACAATCCACAATAGAAGCTAACCCAAAGCATATAGGGTTCACTATTTTATTCCATTGCAAGCATAACCACAAACTAGAAGCCATAAATCAAAAAACATCATAGTACCAAATCCATGCAAAACCATACACAGAAAACACAAACCATAAATCACATGACATATTTGAAACAGTCAATAGTACCTTATGGAAAATCAAGACAATTACAATCGAAAAACATCACAGTACCAAACCCATGCAAAACCATATGCAAAAAATGCAAACCATAAATCAAACAACATATTTGAAACAATCATCAATACCTTATGGCAAATCAAGATAGTTACAATCAGAAAAAATTGCATAAGGTCAAGGATTTTTCTCTATTGCCAACATATCCACTAAATGCAAGCCACAAAGAGAGACCCACGAAAACTTTATATATATATATACATATTAAAATATACCCAACATAGCCTAAGGCACAAAACAATAATCAATACCTAATGTAACCAAACATAGAATCAATAACATTAATTATTTTATTCTTTTCCAACCATAACCACAAAACGAAAGCCATAAATTTTATTCTGGTTAAGGATTTTTTCCCGTTGCCAACATATCTACTAAATGCAAACCATAGAGACAGCCATGAAAAATTTATATATATATATAAATACATGTAAATATCTACACATATATACATATATGCATATATATACATATTAAAATATACCTAACATAGCCTAAGGCAGAGAACAATAATCAACAATACCTAATGTAACAAAACATATGATCAACAACATTACTTATTTTATTTTGTTCCAACCATAACCAAAAAATGAAAGACATAAATCAAACAGCATTGGTTTCAATAGCCATCCAGATCTAGAAAGCAATAATATAGCTTGGGCTATCGATAAGAATCAACCAAAACTCCATAACCTTAACAATTTTAATCTTACCTATATATATTCATATTAAAATATATGCAATATAGCCAAAGGCAAAGAACAATAATCAATAATACCTAATGTAACCAAACATAGAATCAACAATAATTAACCAGAAAATGAAAGCTATAAATCACACAACATTACTTTTAATAGCCACCCACATGCAAAAATCCATAATATAGCCTGAATTATACAATAAGAATCGACAAAAACTCTATATCCTCTACAATTTTATTCTATTGCAAACATAGCCACAAAACACAAACATTCAATACAAACCCTATAATAACAAACCCATACAAAAAACACTCATTTCTCAACACAATCTCCTCAAAAATTGAAAAAATTCAAAAATTGAAAAAATACAGCCTTTTCAACAACACCTCCAAAATGAAACAATATAGCTTAAGCAACACAACTATAATCAACAATGCCCAATGTAAGCCAACACAAAGTGGATACGATTGACTATTTTATTCCATTGCAACCATAACCACAAAAGGGCAGCCATAAAACCAACCATCCTAATATAACCATACATAGAATCAACAACATTAATTATTTTATTCTATTCTAACCATAACCAAAAAATGAAAGCCATAAATCAAACATTGGTTTCAACATCCACCTAGATCTAGAAAGCAACAATATAGCCTAGGCTATACAATAAGAATCAACCAAAACTCTATAACCTTAACAATTTTAATCTTACCTATATATATTCATATTTAAACATACGCAATATAGCCTACGGTAGAGAATGATAATCAATAATACCTAATGTATCCAAACATATAATCAACAGTGTTAATTATTTTATTCTATTCCAACCATAACCAAAATACGAAAGCTATAAATCAAGCAATATAACCACCAACCACAAATCAAACAATATTGCCAAGGGTTTCTTCCACATGGGAAAAATATTATCACAGGTGATACTTTTCTTTTGCATTTCCAACCATCTGCCCTTGCCAAAAACACATAATAACCTCCACCCACCTTTTAGAAGCTGCACAAAGCTTAATCTAGCTTACACCCTCACATAAGCTTACCCTTGTCACTCAAGGCTCTCATATCAGGTATAGCAATAGAATGACATGAAACAATGCCTCATAAAAAATTTACCGTTCATTTTGTTCCATGAGACATTAAAGGGCAGTTGTTTTTATGATGATCCCAGTACACACAAAGCATACAATAATTAATGTTGACGTGAATTTGCGTTTAATTTCTGTAGACTTCTCTATCAACGTGACCTGACAAATGCCACCCTATTCCCAAAGTAGCCAACAACCTCCTCTGCCACCTTTTTCGTAGTTATCAGAAGGCTAAAAATCTGGGAGGCTAACAAAAATCCCGACCAAGTTATAACCCACCCGCCACCCTTCTCTAACCACGTGACCTGACAAATGCCACCCTATTCCCAAAGTAGCCAACAACCACTTCTGCCACCTTTTTCCTAGTTATCAAAAGGCCAAAAATCTAGGAGGCTGACAAAAATCTCGACTGAAGTTATAACCCACCCGGCACCTTCCCACCAGTTGTCGAAAACTTGAAAAATATTGAAGCTAACGAAAATTCTGAGCAAAGTTGACACAAATAGCCTATGGGCTAAAAATATTTAAGAAAGCTTAACCATAAGAAAACAAACATAGAATCAATTATATTCAATGCCATAGAGCCTACCTCAATGGAAATATAAAAAGAAATCAATTTAATATTAATCTAAATGATAGATCACATAAATAAATTAAAAGAAAAGATCAATGAAACATAGTCTACAACGAGCATCAATAAACAAGAAATTACTGATATTCATTTATATAAAACATGGATATTCAGTTTACAAGAAGGTAACTAGTAAGCCAAAGGTATGTATTCACTAATCTTTTACAAAGCACTTTCCTTTCGAAATTTTTAATATGGGACAAAAATCTAATATAGAAGCCCTAATTTTTGCAACATTTATACTTCACTTTACAAAAACACAAACTGTTGTAAAGAAAAACCCTAATACTATGACCATTGATAAACAACCATTGATAAACAAGAACAACCATAATGGGGAATAAGGCTTATATGTAATATTCAAATGACTCTGGCGATGAATGCTAATGTGACGTTCACCTCTTGACCACTACAAAAAAGAGGGTGAAGAGGACACTAACACTAAGAGTCCTTAAAAGCATGAAAGGCGGATAGCCATTTAAATTTTGCTACAGGAACGAGTTAATAAAACTGTTTTAGAAAGTCAAAGTTCTTGGGGGAGTGGTTCACTCTCACCCAGATGGGTCAATGCCAAAACCCCTTCAAAATAGCAAGAAATCTCTTGGGCCAAAGATGACACCACAACCTTTGGCATTTGCTAACATGGTAATGCTCCAATGACCCGAGAAAACCCTCAAGGCGGTTATCAGTAATCAACCCATAGGCCGCCAACTAACTCTTTCTAGAATAGAGGAAGAAGGGTGGATCTATATCAAACAGACGATGTTCTTCAGCCATAAAAATACTGAAACAAACAAGCAAACGATATGGCGCACTAGTATCAATAAACCTTTCTCAGAAGGGACTAAATAAAGTGATGGCCGAAGAATAACCGTACCACAAATATCTAACTAAAAACCCGCACATGCTGAGGTTCACAGTAAATAACTATCTGGACTCAAGCTTCACCAGTATCATGAGCATGAGGCCTCATATCAGGGCATGCGAAAATCATGAAAATGAAAGACAAGAACTACATAAAAGTGGCGATAGAAAACCATAATGGTTATGGTATAGGCAATGTCACATCGGGTAGAGCTGGCCAATGAAACTAAAACCCTAGACAAGTGGAAGCATGGTAAATGAAACCTAAGTTGGGTCCCTTGCACAATAATCAGATCGATATGCCTTAATGTGAACTATTAACATAAAGGTAAAATAAAAAATCAATTCGCGCGTCTTCCCTATGTTGTGGGCGTTACCCTATGGTAGCGACTTACCTATCAAAATAATAATAATAATTTAATATTATTAATTATTTAATTATTCATTAGTTTTTTCTTTCATAATTAAATAAGTTTTATTTATTTAATTATTTTTCCAATTTTTACTATTAAATAATTATTTTAATTATTTAACACTTTGTTCCTTTTTAATTAAATTTTTATTTTAATTAAAAGTCAATATTTTCTCTTTCTTTTATAATTAAATAATTGTTTTAATTATTTAATTATTCACTTTCCCTCCTAAATTAAATAATTTTTTTTATAATCATTTAATTTACACCACAACCTCTTTATCTGTGTCATCATTATCCCTTCTCTTTATTTGTGCCATTCTTATCCCTTCACATCTCAATTAATTTCCACCTTTGATAAGGTTTTATTACCCTTTAATCTCCACAATTCATCCCTAATGAAACCCTATTTTCTCCCTAACCCTATTTCGTTGCTTCTCAAGCAATCTTATCCATTGATTTTCATCATTTGATCTTGACCCTTCATTTAAATTTGGTTTTCTATAAAAGAGACCTATTGCTTTCATTTCAACACAAGCTAGCTAGATAGAACTAGAACTACTAACCTTGTTATAAAACAAAATGGAGAAGAGCAATGAACACGATTCAACCATGGCATAGAGATTGTTGGTAATATTATTTTATCATTTGATATTTCTATGTTCATTTGTGCTTCATTGTTGAGATTTTTTTTATTACAACTATACTTATAACCCTATTCTACAGAATGAAATCTTTGTTGATATTATGGAAAATAGAAAAGTACTCTTTTATTTTCGCTCAATTTTTTTTCGAAGACCCATAGTTGTAAAATATGTGTAGATGACTTGTAATTTTCCTATAATTAGAATAGCGTAATAAATTCATAATGGAAAATATAAAAGTGCTATTTTATTTTAGCTCAATTTTTTTTTCAAATACCCATAATTGGAAAATATATGCAAATGACAAGCAAGATTCTTATAATTTTCTTGTAATTGGAATAGCTTATTAAATTCATAATGAAAATATAGAAGTACTATTTTAGTTTAGCTCAAAAAATCTTTCAAATACCCATAACCCTGTTCTACAAATTGAAATCCTTGTTGAGATTAGGGTCCTGTGGTTTGAGTTTTTTGTATTTGGTGGTTGATACTATTGATTCCTTCCTTTTCCCTTGATTACCCTATTTTACTCAAAAGAATCTTTCAAATACCCAAAACCCTATTCTAGAGAATGAAATCCTTGTTGACTATACTGTATATTGGAATATCATATTAAATTCATAATGGAAAATATAAAAGTACACTTTTATTTTAGCTCAAAAAAAAATTTCAAATACCCATAGTTGTAAAATATATGTAGATGACAAGTAGGAGATTTTTGTAATTTTCCTCTAATTGCAATAGATGGAAAATATAAAAGCACTCTTTTATTTTAGCTCAAAAAATCTTTCAAATACCTATAGTTGTAAAATATATGTCAGGTAGGAGATTCTTGTAAGTTAGTTCATTGTTCAAATTTTATTTGATATTATTCTAGTAATATTTCTACATATAATATATTTGGACAAGAAGTATTCATCTAAGTTAATACTAAGTATATTTTAACAAAAAATGACTAAGCCTCATCTAAGTTGTAATAATGGAATTGAAACATGATAAATAGTTTAGAATAATAAGTTTGATTGGTTTGTTATCATATAATAATTAAAAATTTGAGAGAATAAATTGAATATATTTAAATTTGATCAATTTAATATATTTTATTTTTAACCTCATCAACATTTTAATGTCACGTTCTAGTCTAAATATAGAATTTTAAATCACACTGTGTAACTATTTTTAAATTTTTTTTAAAAGAATTTCAAAACTTTAACTTTCTCATAATAATTACATTCTAGAATGTCAAACATTAATTAACAACATCGAATCACCAGATTTATGGTTCAATTGACCCTATAGAAAGGAGCACATACTCATTTGCTTCTCATGTTTAATATTCACAAAAACACATCATATGGACTGTAGAAGATATAATTGTGCATGGTGTGTAACTGGTATATCTGCTATTTAGTTAAAGCTTGTGATTTTATTTTTGAAAAATTAATATAGCTATAAGGACGAAGAAATTTGAAATGTTCATATTTCTTTAGTTTATGATGGTGAAACAGCAATGTAGTGAATTGTTTAGATGCTATATTTTCTCAAACCGGGACAGAGCTATTATTTGGTAATTTGGCAATTGCATTTTGATCAGAGTTTAAAGCTTATAGTTGAGACTTGCTCTATCCTAAAAAAAGGAAATGGAAAGAGATAACTTTGGTGTTCAACTTTCCTCCGACAATTACGAGTGCCTCGTTTGTTTTACTAAAGGATTATTTTTATCTGCTTCACCAGTATGTGCAGGTTTACTTCTTTCAGCATAAGGGTCCTCTAGTGCCATCAGAAGGTATCTAGATAAAACTATATTTAATTGTTATTTCAAACTGTGCAGTGTTCACATTAAGATTGTGTTTTTCTCACATAATTGAATACTTTCTGTTGTATAAGCAGTTTCACTCCCTTCGGTACCTCCAGCTTCCCATTCGCTGTCAGAGACAGAATACACACATTCACCTTCGGAGGGTCCTGTAGTAGATATGAAAAAGCAGACGATTGATTCTGCCCAAGCACTTGGAGGTCCTTGCTTGTAACCAATATTTTAAATAATTCATTGATTAGGGACTGACCTTTGTATTACTACTGTAAACATTTGTGCATATTAATAAATTTAATCATAAATACAACTTTGATGCAGTTGACCTAGCATCATCTATTGGAAGTGTTGTTACTGGCTGTATTTATGGAAAATTTGAGCATGGTTACCTAGTCAGTATGACAGTTGGGACAAGGAAAATGAGGGGTGTTTTGTACCATATTCCTCCTTCCAGAATACAAATGAAAGTACTGCCAGATGAATGTGATGGCTGGAAGAATTATCCAAAGAAAGTATATAAGATTAATGATAGTAGAAACACAATCTAGAAATCTCTATTTTGCTTGAAAATTTTCCAAAAGCTCCCAAAAGTACTGGGTATTAGACTATTTAGTCTAGTATTACTGCTGGATCTATTTGAGATCTGACCAAAAAAAACTAGTATTGTCAATAGATCAAAGGAGATTATTAGACAAATATATCCTAACAGAGCATAACAAAACCCTGGGATCTGAGAGAAAGTAAATACATAATAAAAAGTAAAAGCATGGAAAAGAAACATAGTAGTACATTTTCTCTCTGCGTTGTACGGCATCCTTTTATCTCTATCGTTGATGACGAGGGGGAATGTTGTAGAGTCGTGTGGGATTTGGACCAGGACTCCAATGACTCAAACGGATCTTCAATCTAAAGGGCCCAACTCTGCGCCCGTCCATGCCTGCCTGGGCTCGCTTTGCATCTGCCGCATGAAAGAAAGTTATAAACCTAATCCCATGCTTATTCGGGCTGATCGCCACTTCTTTTATTGTCCCCATACAAAAAAAGAGACATTCTGTAAGAAACAATAAACTACATCTATTTGATATGTCAGTTTGATCAACAAAGATAAACCGAAAAGAAAAAATCTACATGTCATATGCTTCGAATATGTCTCGGAAAAGGTTGTTCGATACTGTGGCATCAACATTGAAACGTCCACAGTAGCTTTCAATGTTGATGCCACAGTATCGAACAACCTTTTGCGAGACATATTCCAAGCATATGGCATGTAGATTTTTTTTTTCGGTTTATTTTTGTTGATCAAACTAACATATGAAATAGATGTAGTTTATTGTTTCTTACAGAATGTTTGTATAGGGGCAGTAAAAGAAGTGGCGATCAGCCGAAATAAGCATGGGTTAGGTTTATAACTTTCTTTCATGCGGCAGATGCAAAGCGAGCCCAGGTTGGCTTCGACGGGCGCAGAGTTAGGCCCTTTAGATTGAGGATCTGGTTGAGGATCTGGTTGAGTCATTGGAGTCCTGGTCCAAATTCCACACGACCCTACAACATTCTCCCTCGTCATCAATGATAGAGATAAAAGGGCGCCGTACAAAACAGAGAGAAAATGTAGTACTTCTATGTTTCTTTTCCATGCTTTTACTTTTTATTATGTATTTACTTTCTCTCAGATCCCAGGGTTTTGTTATGCTCTATTCCGATATATTTGTCTACTAATCTCCTTTGATCTGTTCAGAATACTATTTTTTTTTGGTCAGATTTCAAATAGATCCAGCAGTAATAGCATACTAAATAGTATAATACCCAGTACTTTCAGGGGTTGTTTGATCTGGAAAATTTTCAAGCAAAATATAGATTTCTAGATTGTGTTTCTACTACCATTAATCTTATATACTTTTTTTTGGATAATTCTTCCAGCCATCACATTCATCTGGCAGTGCTTTCATTTTTATTCAGCATGCAACTGTACCTCCCTTTATGAATAGCATGGGTAATGAGCTCAAAGCCTCTGTGCGGAACATCACATTGAACGTAGGCGGAAAAAGAAGCTAATGACTAGGAAGGATCCTAATGCACCAAGGCCGAACAGAACTGGCTATGAGGACGAATAACTAGTTTGTAAATGACAAAATTAGTGTTTTATGTACAAAATGTTTATATTGAGTTTATATTAATTTGTTTTTTATGACAGCCTTATCAAAAGGATGGTGAAAAGAAACATGGAGCAGAGGAGAAGAACAAAACAGAGTAAAACTCTGAATTGAGCTCTGTAGAGTTTTTCTCGTTACTTACAATTTATAGGCAAATACATATTAAATTCTTCCTCACTGTAGATTGTTGCTAGTGGCAGCACGTGGTCGTGTATGGACTATCCTGGATGGTTCTGGAGAGACTGTTCGTTGGTCTGTGCCGACAGCCTTACAATAATTAATTTACCTCCAACACATGGTATACAAGAAAAAGAGCCCTATAGAAAAGAGATGTGTGAATACTTTCGACTTGAGGCTCAATGTGTGCTGGTTGAAACCAGCAGTTCTCCGAGTAGTCAAATCACAACAACTTAAACAAGGACTCATACCGTACCAGTAGTAGGTAGTGTTAAGTACATCCGGACTGTAAGTTTGTGGACATTAAATGCACTTTTCTTTTAGCAAACAAGCAACAGATTTTGTTCATATTCAACAAGTGCTGCCAATAGACTCAGCTTTGATTATCAAATTGGCTAATTAAATATTTAATGCAATCATGCAGATTTTGTTCATATTCAGCAAGTGCTGCCAATAGACTCAGCTTTGATTATCAAATTGGCTAATTAAATATTTAATGCAATCTGTGGCTCCATGAGCAAGTATTATTCCGGACTGTTGAAGCATTTTGTTTTGTTCCAGGTTTGATTATTAATTTTTTCGCTAAATAGTAGTTTACCATTCATGCCTTTATAGGCAGTAATATTACAATTGCTACACGGTTAGCTTTCCTCCTTTTTAGTGCAACCCTTATTTTTCAGAAGTATAATCTTTGAACAAGCGTACTTTTCATAGGAAAAAATTATTGTTTGCGACGTGATTTGTAATTGATTTTGAAAATAATAAGTCAAACAAAAAATAAATAGACCTCACTTCATTCCTACTCCAATATTGGATAGAATGAACTCCATCTATATTGAACTCTTGAACCCCACTGTCTTGTTTAGCTTAAATTTCATAGCTTATCATTGTAATGTCCCCATATTAGAGACATAAAAATGCACATAATTTCTTGTTCATGATTAGATCATTTTAGGTTTCACATCTTAGGAATAAGTCAATTCAAAAGGCATTATCGTCTAAACCATAAATTAACATGGTCAATTATGACTTCTTCTCCTAATTGGAATAGAATTTCGCCTTGTCTCCTCTTTCCTAGCCTCATGGGACGGCGATTTACTATGTTAAGGGACGCGTGAACGCATCTCAAAGTGGACTCCCTCAAAGTGTTCCACCCATCTTGGGATCATCCATCAGTGGGCGATTTACCAGCTCTTCCATAATGTAGACACATATTCTGTTCTTACATATTAAATTAGTGTCACAGATCCATTATTCATACTTTAGCAATAATTGATAACTCAGATATACAAAGCAGTTATCCATGACTAATAATATATGTAATTGTATATCAAAGTAAAATATATCATACTACAAGAATAATAAACATAATATCTCATACTTATCTGACGGCTGCTATACTGACAACTGACAAGCACTTAGAAGATATCATTAGTATGAATCAAATAAATAAGAATCTGTTTTCCCTTTGTATATTAAAGAATCATAATTGCTTATAAGGTTCAATAATTGCTGCAAGCATCATTATTAAATAATCATAGATAATAAATATTCATTCTATATAATCACTCCTTTAATTATACCGATTGATATTTATACATATATAATTATTTATCTGTATTGATTGGTATTCCTATATTAATTATTCTTTCTTATATTTATTGGTACTCACGAATACATTTATATAATTTTTCTTCATTTATATTCTACTCTTATCTTCCACTCAAAAGTATATATATATATACTTACTCTTTCATATTATTCACTTCAGATCTAATCTATATCTATATATATATATAAAGTACACTAAGCTTAACATTCATTCCTTCTTAATTTACATTATCTTAATTTACTAATCAATAGATATATATCTATATTTATTTACATTATCTTAATTTACTAATCAATAGATATATATCTATATTTATTTATTCCTTATTTTCATTTTATTCTGAGTTTGTAAATCAAACATTCATTGTCTGTTTTAGACAGCCATTACTCAAATTTGAAAGGAAACTCTACTTTACCTTATATACATGTATATACCTTGCTTTCTGCCCTGCGTCAGATTTTGGAGAATATTTCTGACAGAATGTATTCCCCTTTTTCCAGCATTCACTTTTTCCTCTTGCTACGGTGATGACCTCTTCTTGTCTTCTCCCATTCCATCTAACTTCCACCCGAAGGTGTGCAGCCACTATTATTTCTTTTTATTTCCTTTTCCCTTCTATTCGATGCCCCTTGGAAAGATAACCTCTTTCCTTATATAGCCAATCCAGCATTATGCTGGGACGTGTCTTTTTCCCTCTACTCCTTGGGAACCGATGCCTTTTTTGAATGCATCCTTTTACTTTTGATGATCGCTGGTCTTAGAGGTTCGATTGTTTTGGTTATGCATTAATTAATTATATTTTCTGAGTTTCATAGTCAGCATTTTAATTGTAATATTATCATGCTCATAACCATAATAATGGCTATAATTAAAATATAATTATCATTATAATTGTAATTCAGATTATATTTACTTATATTAGTTTCTTGATTATTCAAATTTCCTTATGAATATTGTATTATATGTTATATTTATAATATCATTATATGTTCATATTAATTTTAAATACTTTAATATCTATTATATCATAATAATTTTTTATGACGTTATTTATTATATTCATTGATATTTTCTTGGACACTTATGTAATATCAAATGGTTAACTATTTTATTTATGCTTCTTTATTATCTAAATGTTTCGATTTCAGGGACATGACAGTCCACCCTGCCCAAGATTGCTTGTCCTCAAGCAATCACAAAAACATCCTTCACTTCAATAGTCATAGCACTTCAACTCAAGAAGTAGTTAGGTGAACAAATTTTAATTAATCTTTTAAGCATAAGTCACCAAGGAGAAATTTTGTTTGAAGGCACATCTGGAATGAAGCAAACACCTAGAACTACTTAATGAAACATAGTTGTCAGGATATTTGTGGGATACACATACGTCACATAGTGAATGCAATAAGTCACAAGATAAAAATAAATTAGATACAAGGTATGCATATGAATACCAATCTCAAAGTATGCACATGATCACACATAAATCATAATGTAAGCCACAAAGTAATCACTTGAAGGCAATTGAATACACATAAGTCATAGTGTGCACTTGGATACACTTGAATACATAGGTCATGTAGTATACACTTGAATGCACATAATACATGAAGTATAAATATGTGCGTAAGTCGCATGGATACGCAAGTCATAATATACACTTAAAACCTCATGAATTACAAAGTAAAGCAAACAACCACGTATCTCAACCAAGTAGCTCAAGTGAGCAAGCCACTAGCTTAAGCACACAGGCAAGTAGGTCAAACAAGCAAGCAACCAGATCAAGCACACAAGCAAGTAGCTCAACCACATAGGCAAGTAGCTCAAGCACACAGGAAAGTAGCTCAAGCAAGCAAGCAACCAGCTTAAGCACACAAGCAAGTAGCTCAACAAGTAAGCAAGAAACTCAAGCACACAACCAACCAACTTAAGCAACATGATAGGCAACATTTCTAACACTTTCAGAGTCTTTAAGCATAAAACAATTATAAGAACACATAAGTGTTTGACGATACATGAAGTAACACATAGATACTTGTCATACATAGAGTGTAAATATGAGGCACGAATACATGTAATACATAGAGTATACACAAGAAGCATAAAGCATATATGCGAATAATACATGAAGTATACACATGAGTACATGAAGTCACAAGGCATTTATATGAATACATGTAAAGTATACACTTAAATACGTAAGTTGCATGAATACATGTATACACACAAGTCACAAAGCATGTATTTTACAAAGCATACACTTGAATACATGTAAGTCATAGAGTATACACTTGAGTACAATTGAAT
The DNA here is from genome assembly GCA_007258455.2 of Sequoia sempervirens. Lineage (NCBI taxonomy): Eukaryota > Viridiplantae > Streptophyta > Pinopsida > Cupressales > Cupressaceae > Sequoia > Sequoia sempervirens. The sequence goes on along the minus strand of VDFB02271358.1, from coordinate 62,513,188 downwards.
ACAAATAGGCCACAAAGTATACACATGAATACACTTGAATACAAAGTATACACTTGAATACAAAGTCACAGAGTATACAAATACAAAGTCATAGTGCATTCACTCGAATACATATACAAGTCATATACAGTTGAATACAATACATCTCAAATTCAAATACAAGTTATAGAGTATGCACTCACATACAAGGTCATAGAGTATACACTCAAATACAAATATAGATCATAGAGTATACACTCGAATACAATCGCAATTCATAGAGTATACACTCAATATAATCACAAGTCTTAGAGTACACACTCAAATACAAATACAATCATAGAGTATACACTCAAATACAAATTCAATCATAGAGTATACACTTGAATACTATTGCAAGGTCATAGAGTACACACTCAAATAATACCAATCATGGAGTATACACTCGAATACAAATACAATCGAATGAAGTATATTGTCAGACAATTGGGAAGGGGATTCGGCGCATCCCATACTACACCGTGGACCCGTCCACCATCCCAAGGTCATCAAACATACACATGAGAATGAAGCATACACGCAAATACACATAATATGCAAGGTATTCATATGAACATATGTTACAAGCATACACATGCGTCACAGAGTAGTCCTTTGAGTACATGTAAGGCACACATAGTATATATAGGATGGAAGGAACATGCTCTGATACCACTTGTAATGTCCCTATATTAGAGACATAAAAAATGCACATAATTTCTTGTTCATGATTAGATCATTTTAGGTTTCACATCTTAGGAATAAGTCAATCCAAAAGGCATTATCATCTAAACCATAAATTAACATGGCCAATTATGACTTCTTCTCCTAATTGGAGTAGAATTTCACCTTGTCTCCTCTTTCCTAGCCTCATGGGATGACAATTTACTATGTTAAGGGGCGCGTGAATGCATCTCAAAGCGGACTCCCTCAAAGTGTTCCACCCATCTTGGGATCATCCATCAGTGGGTGATATACCAGCTCTTCCCCTCCACAAATGCACAGTCCATTTTGAGTGCTAGCAAGAGAGTTTGAGCTCGAAATCTATTCTTCAGGGTAAAATCATAATAGCTCAATAAGACACAATAATTACAATAAGAAAAATTATTGTGGCTTTGACAAATAACATTAATAATGTAGACACATATTATGTTCTTACATATTAAATTAGTGTCATAGATCCATTATTCATACTTTCGCAATAATTGATAACTCAGATATACAAAGCTGTTATCCATGACTAATAATATATTTAATTGTATATCAAAGTAAAATATATCATACTACAAGAATAATAAACATAATATCTCATACTTATCTGACGGCTGCTATACTAACAACTGATAAGGATATCTAAAATCCCGATCTCATTCTCCTCCTAATTGATCCATCTGCCCCTAACACTTAGAAGATATCATTAGTATGAATCAAATAAATAAGAATCTGTTTTCCCTTTGTATATTAAAGAATCATAATTGCTTATAAGGTTCAATAATTGCTGCAAGCATCATTATTGAATAATCATAAATAATAAATATTCATTCTATATAATCACTCCTTTAATTATACCGATTGATATTTATACATATATAATTATTTATCTGTATTGATTGGTATTCCTATATTAATTATTCTTTCTTATATTTATTGGTACTCATGAATACATTTATATAATTTTTCTTCATTTATATTCTACTCTTATCTTCCACTCAGAAGTATATATATATATATATATATATATACTTACTCTTTCATATTATTCACTTCAGATCTAATCTATATCTATATATATATATATAAAGTACACTAAGCTTAGCATTCATTCCTTCTTAGTTTACATTATCTTAATTTACTAATCACTTCAGATCTAATCTATATCTATATATATATATAAAGTACACTAAGATTAGCATTCATTCCTTCTTAATGTATCTATATTTATTTATTCCTTATTTTCATTTTATTCTGAGTTTGTAAATCAAACATTCATTGTCTGTTTTAGACAGCCATTACTCAAATTTGAAAGGAGACTCTACTTTACATTATATACATGTATGTACCTTGCTTTCTGCCCTGCGTCAGATTTTGGAGAATATTTCTGAAAGAATGTATTCCCCTTTTTCCAGCGTTCACTTTTTCCTCTTGCTACGGTGATGACCTCTTCTTGTCTTCTCCCATTTCATCTAACTTCCACCCGAAGGTGTGCAGCCACTATTATTTCTTTTTATTTCCTTTTTCCTTCTATTCGATGCCCCTTGGAAAGATAACCTCTTTCCTTATATAGCCAATCCAGCATTAAGCTGGGACGCATCTTTTTCCCTCTACTCCTTGGTAACCGATGCCTTTTTTGAATGCATCCTTTTACTTTTGATGATCGCTGGTCTTAGAGGTTCGATTGTTTTGGTTATGCATTAATTAATTATATTTTCTGAGTTTCATAGTCAGCATTTTAATTGTAATATTATCATGCTCATACCCATAATTGTTGGAATATTAACCCTAACTGCCGCCGTCCCCGCCAACCACTGCCCGCTATATCGCAATCAATAATTTAGCCATTGCGATACCGCGGGAAGACTTCCGTAGTCTTTTTGTTTTATCTCAACCGCCTGATGTCACCTTCAGCCTATGCCCGCTATATCGCAATCAATATTATATTCATCGCGACACCGCGGGAGACTCCGTAAAAGTTTGTTTTATTTTTAACTGCCGCAGTTTAACCATTGCGATACCGCGGGGAACTATGGAGAAAGCTGCCACCGCTAGAAAGTTTTGGAGTGCGAAAGAATTAATATTTAAGTTTTAATATTATGAAAAGGACATTGTATTAAATGCATTTTGACGGGGGAAAATTAGTTAGGTGATTTTGAATTTTAAATGTTTTTTCGGGCTTTCTCATCCATGAAAATCTTTGCAGCATATATTTTGTAATTGTAATTTACTTTTGACTTAAGGAGAATGAGAAGAAGGTGAATGTGAAGAAACAGAAAATTACGAGCAGCAGCTCTGAGTGTTAGAAAATAATATTTTATGTTTTAAATTTTTACTGTGTGTGTGAAAATTCCTCCTCTGCCTCTGGCCTTCAATAATAATGGCTATAATTAAAATATAATTATCATTATAATTGTAATTCAGATTATATTTACTTATATTAGTTCCTTGATTATTCAGATTTCCTTATGAATATTGTATTATCTGTTATATTTATAATATCATTATATGTTCATATTAATTTTAAATACTTTAATATCTATTATATCATAATAATTTTTTATGATGTTATTTATTATATTCATTGATATTGTCTTGGATACTTATGTAATATCAAATGGTTAACTATTTTATTTATGCTTCTTTATTATCTAAATGTTTCCATTTCAGGGACATGACAATCATTGCGTACCACACGCTTTAAGGTTTGGGGTTGAAATAACTGTTTCAATTAATATAAATTATATACAAGATCCCTTATTGCAAGAAAGAACTAGGAGACTAAAAGGCCCTTTCCAGAAATTTCCATTTGTTTAGCTCTTTTTCCCTGCATTGTCACTCTTTTTTAGTATTCAATTGTACTCGAGTGTTAATGATTTTTGTGTTACAAGTGAATGGCATATAAGAACGTTGCATTTGCAGTATGCGTTTGGCCCCTGGTGCAAATTAATATAAAGAAATATTAACCAAGTAAATACATCCAATATATTTATGCAGCACTTTTTAAAGTAACCATGCAGGCTTAGTTTCTAGGCAACCATGTACAGCATTTGATGACAATATAACATAAATACATTGTTGATTAAAGGATCATGTTAAAAATCTATATTTGGGCACACTGATAGAGATAATGTAAGCTCTCATGGTTTAACCATGGTATAAACTTCTTTAAGTTCTGTGTAATGCTATGCTGTTTCAAGTTTTCTGAATTGACAGAAAATCTTTGGGGATTATTAAATCACTCTTTGGGCCTTTTATGCAGTTAAAACCTTGTCCTGTCCAGCTGATATTTGCACAAGGTTTCAATGTGTTGACAATTAATTAATTTTGAATTCCAAATATTACCTGTACCTACAGGCAAATATGATCCTGTTGATGTTAGGATCAACGAACCAGCAGCTATATATTTTTTTTTTTTTTTTAGGGCTTAAATTTTCTTTGAGCTGATGTTCAAGTCTGTATAATGATTGGCTAGAATCTTAGATGACATGGTACTGCTCTGAACTCGAACCACACATTTGAAGCACATTTTACTTTTGAGGGAAGCTTTTTAAATATAATGTCGGGTTTCAGAAATATTCAAGTGTGACAGGAAAGAATATTTACGCTTTGAATTATCCTTTACAAGTGATGGTCTGAAAAAATCGAATGCTGCCTAGTTTTCAAATTATAAATCAACAGTGTATGCTAATGTCAAAGCTGCCAAGTCTCTAGCAATAATCAATCCTTCTCTGTATGTTGTAGTTTCCCCTGTGTGTTAAAGATCTTTTAAATTTTTATCCCCAGAAAATAGAAAAATCTTTAAAATTGTATCCACAAAAACAGCAATTGTAAGAAGATAATGAAACCCATTGGTGCTTGATGAGCCCATCATTGATTTGCCTGTAGAATTTTAGAGGGTTATTGCTTACCTAAGCTTCAATTTTAGACATACTCCCAAAACTAGCATTTAAAGAGTCTCTAGAACAAGTCAAAACTAGCATTTAAAGAGTCTCTAGAACAAGTCAAAAAATAAAAATCAAGCATGATGGATTATCATTACTTTTTCCTAAATTTTAAATTTATTACTGCAAGTGATTAGGTATTAGAAATGAGAAGTGTAGTTCTGGCATATGCTATCGGTTATTGTAAAATTTGATTCGTTTACATTGCATCACATAAACTTATTGAACTCGCATATAGAGAGTGTTTGATTAGTAGATCCATTTCAATTTAAAAAAATTAAAGTTCAAATATTAAAATATCTTGTATTGTTTGAAAATGTATTTATATGGGAGATGATCTATTTAATAGTTGAGCACTTTAATTTTGTATTTCTCAAAATAATATATGGCAGTTTAAAATCAGAGTGTTTTTACAGTAGCTTACATAATAAGATTTCAAAAAGCATAGACCAATAGTCGTGCATTAATTCATGTTTTGTTTGTGTGCTGATTTGAGATCACATAATTTGTTGCTTTTTAAATCTAAATAATATATTTCATTCAATTATGATTTATCATATCAGCACAAAACTTTCAAATCACAATTAGTAATGTTCTACTATTAAAAATATTTAATTAAATCAATAAATACTATCACATCATTACATGTTCAAGGAACAGTCCTCACCCCTAATCACTTGACACATATAATTATTATAAAAAATATAATCACAATCGAACGCAGCTGTGTGTACGGTTGGGGTGTACGCATTGTTTGATAATAAACATTGTGTAATCATTGTAGTTAATAAAACAGCTATTTATGGGTGACAACAGCTATATACATTTGTATGAACGATCAAAGTGAATTGAGTTTTTCGATGTAAATTTATGTGTTTTGTATTACCTTTTTATGTTTGTAATCTGCAATGCTTTCATTTGATATCAGAGCGTCAGGAGAAACACAAGGTTCGTTGACATGGTAGGATTTGGAGAATCCAGTCTGAGGAGCGGATGACTGTATGTTGTCGCTGATTGGTGGTAAATGTGAGAGTCCAGCTGGAAGAGACAAAAGGAGTTTCTTTTTAATGCATATATTTTCCTAGCCTCTTGTGATCTACCATAAATAAAGCCTGCGTGGAAAACAGAAAAATCAACGCAATACATTTTTTTTGTGGTAATTTACTCGTTGGTACAAGATATATTGATCATGATTTGAAATTATTGTTTGAAAGATGAATGAATGCAAGAGTATGTGGAAGTAGGCATAACTGCAAGGAAGGAATGGATATGAGTTTAATTATTGTATTCTAGAAATTGGTATGAAATAAAAGAGTCACAGAAGTGTTTTAAGGGAGTTTCTATTGCGTGTAGATGATCTGTAGATCATCATTAGACTTTGTTTTGGTTGTTTGATATATTTTTTTTAAATTGTGCCTGCGCGTTAAAATTTGTACGGAGAGAAGAAGTTTATTCACAGTATTTTCAGATTAAGGAAATAATAGAAGGAAGGAAGTGCCATTTTTAAGGGTCAATAAAAGGAAATGCTGTAGACTGTCAGCTGGAGACTGTCCGTTACCTGTAGTTTGAAGATATTTGGATCAAAATTGAAGGAGTTGAAATTAGAATTGTTGCAGCCACAAGCAATGGTAAATTTTATTTGATTTTTTACATTACAGTTTGGAAGTATGAAAATACAAGGATGTTGGTTGGTTTGTTTTCTTCTTATTGAAGGGTCGGTCACAAAGATCTTGACCGGAAATCTAAGATATGGAGGGTTACATTTTATAATGTGTGATTTTGGAATCTTAAATCTGTTGGAAAGGACTGTGATATCAGTATTTTGTTGCATAGGAGAAGTATGTAGAAGTTTGTTATTCTCAAGTGTACAGTTTTTGTTTGTGTTTTGTGCAAGATTGAGGAAAAGATTTGCACTTTTATGTTGTAATTTGTTTGGAAGAATAATATTTCCTACAAACATCGAAATGAAGTTCTGCTGATTGAGTGCAGCGTTACATCTATTTCTAACACTGCTCTCTAATGGTTGGGAAATTTTTGAATGCATTTGAAGTGTTGTAGGTATTGTAGCATGGGTTGAATATGTAGTGGAGTCTGCGATGATGGAGTGAATCAAAACGATATATGGCAAAATGGAAAGCAGAAAATAGTCTTTTGGTTCAAGTTGTTATGAATTCGTTCACTTTCAATCTTATGCATTTTAAGCATTTGGTAATGTTGGTATAAGGAGAAACAAGAGTTTCTTTTTGTTGTTTATTGGTAATTGGAATCTGTATTCAGCATTGAATTTGCAAGAGTAAGTGTGTTTTTCGAAGTTTGTAGAGATTTGTAACTTGGAAAGTGTTTGGTAAGGGAGATATAAGGGGGGAATTGTTAGTAAGGGTATGTTGTCTATAAAATGGGAAAAATTGGCAAAAGGATTAAAAATGAGTATTCTATTTTAAAAGAAGAATTATTGGAATTAAACACTCTGATTCTATTTTACAAGCAGAATTATGGGAAGTTAAAAAATCTAATTCTCTATTGATAGTAGATATTAAGGAAGTCCAAATGAAAAATAATGAACATTTGTGTGAACTTATTAATCATAGAGATGAATTGTTGGATATCCAAACAAAAAATGATGAATTTTTAGCTAAATTGAAATTGTTTGTAGAAATCCAAACTAAGAATAAGAATGTTGAACTTAAAAAACAATTGAAAGGGTTAGAAGAGAACATTGGACTACAAAATGATGAGATATTTTGTTTGAAGGAACAAAGAAATAAACTAAAATCAAAACCTTTGGCTTGTGATATTTCTTGTAACATAGAAAATTTATGTTTTTTTTTTGATCAAACAACTAGTTTGTGTAATATAACTCAAGTTATTTTTGATTAAAAGCATGAAGATGAACATGATCGTATTCTTGAATGTGAAAAGTCTTTTAGTTCTACTAAGAAAAGTGTTGGTTTCAAAATTATGCAAAGAATGGGTTATATAGGTAAAGGATTGGGTAAACATGCATAAGGGATTACATAACTAATTGAATCAGTTAGGAGGCCAAAGTATGAAAGTTTGGAATATGTTTCAGGAAAAAGGAATGGTGTTATAGATTCTAAAGAGTATGTTCAAAAAATACACTATATGTAGTGTGTTCATTATCATAGGAATGGATATACAATTGAAAAGTGTTGGAATATAAATCCTTGTCATATTTGTGGTTTAACAAATCGTTGTGAGAAGTTGTGTAGGCATAAAAAAGACAAATGTATAATGCATACACATGAACTATGGATGGAGTACATTGGGTCAAGTTGGAAGAAAATTATAGGTATGTTGCAAAGGTTATACATGTTGGTGTTTTTTCCAGCTAAACCTTGAAAATCCTCTAAAGGATAGCTAGTCCTTATGCTCAAGAACCTCAATATTAGTGGCCAACTAACGGGAGATGTATTTTACACTTTTCTCCCCTGCACTTTAGGCTCTATTAAATCTAGGAGGGTAATCCTACTCATGCTTTTATGAATTTATGGAATCAAATGGCCATGTACAGATAAATTTCATACAATAGCTCAATAAATGAAGTGTATTGAAGAAGCTGGCTACTCCTTAAAAACACTCAACATTTGGAGCATAAGAATAGATAAACTTAACATAAGGTAACAACAATTGCAGTTCATCTTAAAAATTTGTTTATAAATTTGATTGGTGATTCCATCCATGGTTTTCACATAGAAAACACACTAGAATAGTGCCTTGTCCATAATAGACTCAAGGTGAAATAACCTATTGGTAATAGCCTGAACATAAAATTAGTGACCATTTAAACCATTATTGCATTACAATAATGAAGTCTCTTTAGGACATGCCTGCAACATTCTTATAGATCCTAAATGCAACACAATATATTCAACACTTCACTGAAAGCACATTTAATCTATTCTTTGAAAATAATTCATCAATCTAAACATTTATTGCAGTAAATATGTAACAAAAACCATTATAATCCTTGATTACTTTGATTAAAAATATAATGCATACATTCTGGAGACATTACAATATGACATTATTCATCATTTACAAATTGATTTACTTGCCATTAATAGAAATGAATTACACCATTTGAACTTTGAAATTTAAAGAACTCCTAACCTAGAGATAACTTTGTATAGAAATTACAATAAATTCTCAACCTGGAGAAACTAGAACCCCCTCCCCAAATGAAAAGGAAGAGTAAGAAGAAGAAGCCCTAAAATCAATTTGCAGATCCTTCATCTTTCATTGATCTACAATACAATTTCATTTAGAAAATGCTTCATTACTCTCCATTTTCCCTCTCTTCAGTCTGTCTTCACTTAAGCATCAGATTTTTTACCATGAAAAGCCTTTATTCTCTTTTATCTTACCTTGTAGTTCTTTTTCCCAACACACACAACTTCTATTTTATCATAGCAAAAAACTATTTATTTGTGAAGGATTTACTTGGGTAAAAATATTTATTTGTGAAGGCTTTACACGGGTAAAAGCAAGAAGTTAGGTACTGTGAGAGGTAAAACCTTACATTTATCAAAGATTGACAAATATAGAGAAATCTGTCAAAATTGAATAAATGAGATAATCACTCTCCTTATGAAATTGTTGAGCAAATGTAAGGGGAACAATAGCATCATCAAACTTACATGAAATTGAAGGCTTTACTCGGGTAAAAGCAAGAAGTTAGGTACTTTGAGAGGTAAAACCTTACATTTACCAAAGATTGAAGATTGACAAATATAGAGAAATCTGTCAACATTGAATAAATGAGATAATCACTCTCCTTATGAAATTGTTGAGCAAATGTAAGGGGAACAATAGCATCATCAAACTAACATGAAATTATAAACGAGATAAGCATGAAATCTATTCCTAAATTACTCAAACATCATCTCATAGGGGGATTGGTGCTACTTTGATGTGAAAAGTAGCCCTTTCCCAACCCCTTTAGATAAGCTAAATGATGAAATTGCTTATGAAGTGCTATGAAGATGATATGGATTCAAATGACAATGATGTATTTGTGCCTAAGATTGTGGAGATGAAATGCTAAGATTGTGGAGGATTTGTTGAAGAATGAAGCCTTCTATTTATAAAATATCAAATGCCAAGGGATAAAGATTTGACCAATGAGAAGAGGCCACTTGTCAACTTGTGATAGGTTGAGGAATGAGCATATTTTTGTCAATGTGCCAAAGAGGGGGAGATTCAAATTTTAATTTGACCGTTAAATGTTGAGTTTGGCCTTTGCAGGAGACATGGAAGAGCCATGTAAGGGCTCATAAATGCTTTGTTGGATGTACATGTCAACTTGTTTTTGCATTCAAATTTGAGGGAATATTCCTCAAAGATGCCATGTTGAGGGAAAATGATGAATTTATAAATGAATTAAAAAATTTTATTGGTGCAAGTGGGAAAAGCTAGAGGATGTGATGGGTGATTAGATTAGGTTAATCAGGATTACATTAACTTAGATGATGTTAGATGTTTTGACCCATTTGATTTAGATATTTGGATTTAAATTAAATTAAAGGGAGATGAAAGGTGATTTCAGTTTTAATTAAATAAAGGTTTGATTTATTTAATTAAAATGATGATGATAGGCTTAAATTAAATAAAGTTAATTTATTTAATTTAAATAAATGACCTTAGGAGATTGAAACTAATGAACTTGATTTACCTAATGAATGGATGAATGTGAATTTGATTTAATGAGTGGATGAATGTGATGCTATGCTAATTTCACGTGTCTATATTTTCCCCCTCTTTGAAGCAAAGTACTTGCTGCATTGGTTGAAAGAATAAACTTGTCATGATCAAAAATCAAATAATTTTTGTTTTTTTTTTCGAATGCCCTAGCGGAAAGAAGTACATTGGTACATTTCCCCTTGAGAGATTGAGTGAAAGATTTGATTTGAGGGTCGATCTCACGATAAAGAGGTTCAAAATGGATGGTTATGATGATGATGCAAATGAGATGGATGATGTGATAATGCCTATATGATTATGCATTGGATGTTTTATGTAGATGCTTAGACTAACAAATCTATATTATGATGATGATGCAAATGTAATGCATGTGAAATGATCGTTGTTTCCTATTATGTATGATATGAATGATATGTGGTATGCTGGCGATTTGTGGATGCAGGATGGATGCATGATGGATGCATTCGTGATGTTATGTTAGCGTGGAGAGAAGAAGAAATGAGATGATGACAAGAGGATCCAACAAGTCCATGATCTGACGAGACTTTATTAGGGATGATGATGATGATAGATGATGATGATTTTCTTATTAAGGATTGGGATTTTAAAAAGGGATACTTACCTTATGTTTGATAACACACATAAGCACGATGCATCAAGGTATAAAGAACCAAGATGGCATTGTACCTAGTGCGATGGACTTTGACTCGACAAACAAATAGGAGTATTCTTGTTGACACTTGACATACAAAAAACTTGCTAGGACGTACCTAACAAAACAAGTATTCACCAAGTTATATTACAAGAACATCCAACAAGCACAGCAAAAAAAAAGATAATGATCGTTGACTGATGGACTTTGATAGGAATGATCTTTCTTTGTATTTTTTGGCATCTATTTGTATTTGATTTTTTTGTTATGCTTTCCAGCTTCTTTTTCTTTGATAATGTTCTTCATACTTTGATTCAATTATTTCTTTTGACATTCGTCCCAATTCATGGATGGGGTGATGGGTGGATGAAGATTCATGATGTGATTGGTTGTAGTATTGGCATCGGTTTCATCATAAGGACTCTTTGTGCTCCCTATGTTGAAATTTGTACTAGATAAAGTTGCCCCTAGTATAGTGGTAGTATCACCTTCTTTCCTTAATTCTGCTTGTTTTGAGATGTCTTGCTTAGTAAGAACTCTCTGATAAATTACCACTATAGATGACATTTCAATTTGCTGCTCTGCTAACTCTAGATTATACTGTTCTATTTGACTTGTTTCCTTGGGCATATAATGGTGGATATCCGCATACCTAATGTCCTCAGTATGAATTTTGGATATATTTGATCCTAATGTTGACAACTTAGTCTGATTGTAGGAATCAATAACCCACTCTTTCTATGTAATAATGTCAGGAGTAAAGGAATCTTGTTCTAAATGAAGATCATCTATGTGTCCATCTACAGAAAGCATCTCATGGGTAGATGGATGAGTATTTGCATCTTGTATAGATAGGAGAGTGTCCATTAGATCATTATAGTATCTTGGAGATATGAATTATTGATCATGAATAATTTAAGAGTTGCTTTTGACATGCTTTGGATCAATTTCTTGACATGGATCAATTTCAAAGGATGGATTGCTTATAAAGGGTTCTTGGATGTTGTCATTAGACATGGTAAGTAGTTCAATATCTTCAAGTGTCAAGTTCAGGGTTCCTTCAGTATCTGTAACCATTAGGTCAAAGGATGTCAACATGTCTTGGAAAGGACCATTTCCAGACCTTGGTGAAAGATGTTGATCATGCTTTGGAATAAATTCTTGAGATATGTTCTCTAACTCATTAGGTGATGTATAGACATTTTCAACATGATCATTGGTCGATGGATCGTGCATTATGTCAATAGGATCAAATAATCCTAACACTCCTTGAAATAGATCACTAAAAAGTGGATCTTGATCTATGGTGAGTTGATCATCGGGTGGGGTAAACACATCTTCAATGTGCTCTTTGATGGATAGATCTTGAACATTGTTTTTAACAATTGTGGTGGAGGGATTTCCAATGTCTTCAACCATAGGGTCAAATGATGTTGACATTTCTTGAATTGGATCATTGTCAAGTATTGTTGGTGGATTTTGATCATGATTGAAAAGTCATTCTTGACCTATGTTGATTTTATCTTCGAACAAGATAGAAACATCTTCAATGTGCTCTTTGATGGATAGATCTTGATCATTTCTTTCATCAATTGTGGTGGGGATATTGTCAATGCTATCACCAGTGGTTGAATGTTCATCGTTATCCCCAATAGCTATCATTTTTCATGTTTGTGATTATGTTTGTTGGGTTGCTTGAGAGGCTTGGGCAGCTTGAGAGGCTTGTTGCACTTGCTGAGCTTGTGTTGCTTGTTGTGTGGCTAGATATTGTTGGGTGGCCTTTTGGTAGGCCTGGTGATCTTTTAGCACAATGTCATATTGTCTTGTTGCATTTGGTTTTGGTGGTAGTGGTGGTGGATTCAGAATTGTGTTGGATGTAGTGACAAGTCGTTGAGATGCGCTTGGAGTGATCGTGATAGTGAGGGGTTGAGATGTGATAGGTATGGGAGTGGTGGTTGGGATGATTGAAGTGATAGGGATGGTTGGAATGACTGAGGTGATAGGTCTTTGGGAGACCATGTTTTGATTTGTTGGGATAAACATTGTTGCTTGATTGAATACCATCTGTTGGTGCGATGTTGATGGTATATTCAAAGGATTTGATGTGATAGCTTGGTTAGTGTTGGGTGAATTGATTTGGATGGAGTGATTGGTGCTAGGTAAACGGGGAATCCCTAAACCAAGGAATGATGTTGATATGGGTAATGGTGGTGGAGATGTCTCTTGGCACAATGACTCAACTATTTTGGTAAGTGTAGCAATTTGATCTTGATTTCGATCTTGACTCCCTTGATATAGTTGATTTGGTTTTTGTTCAAGCAGATCTGGGTTGCATACTTGTGGTATTTGAATGGGATCATGAACAAATTGATTTTGTTAAATGTTTTGATTTGGGGTGATGTTTAAATTTGGCATGATAGGTTGAAATTGAACATTGTTGATGTTGGGAATCACATTTCCTTGTTTTAGGTAACTTTGATTTTGCATGGTGTTACCTTGACTTGGACTAATGCATGGATTCGTTATCATCGTGTTTGGATTTTGAACAACATTTGAGTGATTCACAAACATATTTATCCTAAATTTTTTTGGATTCATGTTTGGTAATCTTGTACTTGGTATATTCACTTTTGGCATGTATGGATTCAATGGGATGACCTTGTTCGTTTGAAGGCTCATGCATTGATTGTTCGATTGGTGGATTTGTAGGTTTGGACTTGGATTTAAATCTACCATTGGGAAAGGTGTCCCAAACTTTGATTTGGGCATACTCACATTTGTTGTACTATTGACATTTTCCGAAGGTAATGATCCCATGTATGGTTTGTATAGATGTGAGTGTTGATAATTAATCAGCGTTGTAAGGATTCGATAGTTTGGTTGACTTGGATTACTCAGGATGTATGGATCAAGTTTATATTCCATGTTCCTCTTGTGTTTTGACCTTGTTATAAAAGTGACCTCTAGGGTGTTTCGGACAAATGATGAGATGAATGATGAAAGGGGTGAATGATATGGGTGTCAAACTTTTTAGGAACCTTGGATCAATGCTAGAGTTAGGGTTTGATTTTGATTGGTTTGATTTGGATAATGAACTTGTAAACCCTAAGATGTTAGATGTTATCTTAGGATGAACTTGTTCAAAGGGGTGCTAATTTAACTAGAGGTATGAGAAAGGATGCATTCCCATACTTCTAACTAAACAAGGTGATTTTGATTTTGATGATTTACCCAAGTCTAGAATGATGTTTCCAAGGCTCTAAAGTTGTTTGGTGGGATGAGATGATAAATGTTTGGGATGGGTGAAATGTTTGATTTGATCCTAAATGAACCTAGGAAGGACTTGTTTCCAAGACCAAAATAGTGAAGAACATGCCTTTCTCTAAAATTAATTCAAAATCAAAAGATCAATGCTTGCATGAAAACCATGCGACCAAAAGATGCCAAGCACATATGTGGGGTCGAATTGATTTAATCTTTCCTTAAAGGATTATTTTTACCAAAAACACACTCTTGATTAGATTTTGAATCTAGATGTCTAATATCTCAACTTTTCCCTTATCCCGCGAAGCGTATTATGTGGAAACCAAGGAAATTTGAGGCAAGAGTTACCTATTGTTGACCTTAGTAGGAGAAAATTGAGATGAAATCCAAATACTTAGAAGCCTCTAAGGATAAAATCCTAAGGGCAAGCAATAGCATGTGAATTCGTTCAAGCATATTTTCTTCTCCTAAAGGGTTGGAGATTTGATGCTCATGTTGAATGTTGGTTTTCCAATGTTTTCAATCAAAGCACTGTGTTTTCAAACTGACTCACAAGCAATATAACATCCTAGCTCAATTGGTATGTTTTTATTGGTGGGCTTTCCTCATGCCCTTCGTACTAAAAGAGATGATTTTACATGCAACCAAGGAGAGAGTATAAAGGTATGTTAAGAATGAAGTCTTAACCTCTATACTTTAACTAAGGTTGGACATGGCAAGTAACTTCTTGGAATCTAAGTTCCAGTGCACCACTTTGATAAACTCGTTGAATGGATCAGTTGGTCACTACAAACAAAGGTTTTTGTTCAGACTTTCCATTCATGGAGATTGACCCATACGACAAGAGTCCCTTTTCAGATCCATCTCATCAAAGCCAACCACGTGATACTGGTGTTTACTCCAATACCCACATTTATATCCGGGTTGGAAATACTCTTGGCTTTAGAGTGTTACCGGTTGAGTCGTTCCTTTGGGTGAGTACTTTTCCCCCAAGGCAGGCCCTCTAAGATAGACAAAAGTGAATAAACATATTCATAGTTTGATCAACCTTCATTTGGAAACAAAAGGAGAACACATGCAATAGGTTTACTCACACTCAAAAAGTGTGTTGTTCAATTTTAGTTCCCAAAATGAAGTGTGGAAGCAATCTTTTATGCAATTTAATGTCACCAAAAAGAATTTTGATTCTCAAGATCACCGTGAAGTGCGAGAGAAGTGCATATGTCTTTTTAAGTGAAATTACTTTGCAAAAAAGATTACAAAAGCACAAGAGCACTTGTTCATTTTAGCGTCAAAGTAATGATGAATTCATTTTAAAAGCACCAAGCTAAATGTGAAGTTTTTTTGTTCAAATTTTAGCCCAAAAGTAAAGACTAGTCAATTTCTAGGGTTCAATTTTTAGACCAACTTTGAAAAGATCAAGACAGTGATTGATTTTAAATCCAAATTGAAAGCAAGTTGTCCTAAAAAAAAAATGAAATCAAGAAATGAATGCCTCAAGTTATTGCAATAAGCATTAAAAAATGCTTTTTCCGAGTTCAAGTCCCCACTTTCTGGTTCAAGTTTGTCATTATTTGATTCCTACGTGAGAGCAACCATCATCTTTTCTTGATGCCAACCTACAAATATTACAAAGCTAAAATCTTAGAAATGAGATTTATTGCAAGGAATCATTTGAAATATTTAGTATTAAAAATGAAAACACAATTACTCAAGTAAAGATAGATTTTAGCATTCCCCAAATGAAATTTGAATTCAAATCATGTGAAAGATGTAGCATTAAAAACATAATTCACTCTCTGTGTATGGCATCCTTTCTCTACTTGCACAATATATAGAATTTTGAAAAAGAAGTAGATATAAGAATATCCCTACTTGATTTAATTCAATGTCAACTTTAAGCACAAAACTGTTGGGTTGATAGCCAAATTGAATTTGGCAACAACACTAGCAAAAATTGTTGACGTCAATAAGTTTTTGTAACTCATGTGCTAAACTGCTTTATACTATTTCCAATTCCCATTTGCCAAGTTTTCAAAAAAAAAACAATTATGCTCTAGTAAGAGAAAGCATATCCAAAATTTTAAAACATCCGAAGCTTGTATTATGGAAACCGACTTGTATTATGTTGATAGCTTTAAGCAAAAAGTCAATCATAGTAAAACTAGTAAATGTCCAGCGATTTAAAAAGCTGATTAGAATTATTGACTAAGTCAATAGTGAAGTGTAGGAGATCAGAAAAACCACATTGCAACAATAAAAGAAAAATCTTATAGAAATCAGATAAAGGAAAAATTGTAGGCTCTAATAAATATTTCCTTTGTTGTTGCAACAGTGCCTTAAACGCTGGTTTATTGCTTTAAATGTGATAGATATTGGATAGCAGCTACACCTGCAAAACTTGAAGTGGTCATTAAAGGCTAAGGCACATTTATCGAGAAAAAACTAGTGAATTTGAAATAACAATTAGATTCAACACTAATTTATAATCATGTTATTCAAAAACCACCAAAATAAAGAAACTTTCAAGCTAATGTGTACCAACGACTCGAAAATGCGATTGGCAGGTGTAAAGCCAAGTTATCAAACCTTTCCCAGTATCCTCGTTTCCTGCCTCAGGATTCTCCACAAATTATGTCATGCTTGTCCAACATTGCAATCTGTCAGCACCATATAGATGGAGGACATCACTCTAGTACTTTGGGTAGCTACTATTTACACTTTGCTAAAGTAGGTGAAATTGTCTAGGAGATTGTTGATGGGAATAAGAAGTCAAGCTCTACAGAAATGGCTGGAAACATAGGTTTTTCTATTGATAACTTGAATGAACCTCTTGATTCTCAGTTTTGGCTGCAAAAGATAGTGACGCTTTGGGGTGATAAGTTTTATCTTTCAAATATTGTAGTCACAACTTCCCTAATAAACATATATTCAAGGTGAGCATGCCTAGACCATGCACATGAATCATTTGATAGAATGCCTTAGAGAAAATGTGATCTCAGGGAGAGCCATGATTGCAGGGTACATGTAAAATGGATTTATGCAGGGGATTTAGACACTTTCAAGCAACTAAAGTTGGCCTAGGATTTGGGAAATGCACAGATTCATCATTTTTGCTTCCTCCATTGCTATTACAGGGGTCATATTTTCTCGATGCAGTATGGTTATCTTTAGTCAAAAGGGGTCAGTATTGATAATCACATAGCCTCTAGAATGATGTCACGCATCAGGTGAATCAGGTCCCCCAATGGCTTCAATTCCTGTGACAAGGACAGAGGCACAAAAAAACTATTCTAGAAAGTAAAAAAGACTTGGCAGCCAACCGATGAATTCTTGCTAACCTTGCATCTTTGTATACTTAACAACTGTAAATCCCAACGCATGAAAGACTTGGAGAAACTATCGTGCTTTCCAAATGAAGTTACCATGCTTTCCCGTCATTGACTGTAAGATCGGCATTGCTTTGTCTTTGAGACGTGATCAGATGGTGGCTATCTTGCGAGCCTTGAGAAGGCGCTTAGATTTAATCGAAGAAGCCCTCCTTCCAGCGCCATTATGTGGATGCTAAATCTGCATTAGGCTAAAAAACAAACAAACATGAGTACCATTAGTTAAACCAACCAAACCGAATATAGCATCCCTATGAAATAATTGATCATGTTATCTATGCAAAAAAAGTAAGTTATCAAAATAAACTAAGTGAAATAATAAGAAAACAAGAGTCAAATTCTATCCCATAGTGGATTGGTGCTTCTATGGAAAGAAGCCCTTTCCCAATCCTTTGCTAAGCTCCATGATATTGATGATATGAAACTGTTTTGAAGATGATATGAGGTGGGAAAAATCAGTTCTCAATTGAAGAGAGTGACTTTGCATGAGATTGTGGAGATGAAATGCTAAGATTGTGGAGGATTTGTTGAAGAATGAAGCCTTCTATTTATAAAATTCCAAATTCTAAGAGTGCTCAAGAGAGAGAAATGTGGGATAAAGATTTTACCAATGAGAAGAGGCCACTTGTCAACTTGTGATAGGTTGAGGAATGAGCACATTTTGGTCAATGTGCCAAAGAGGGGGAGATTCAAATTTTAATTTGAGAGTTAAATGTTGAGTTTGACCTTTGCAAGAGACATGTAAGAGCTAGGTAAGGGCTCATAAATGCTTTGTTGGATGTACATGTCAACTTGTTTTTGAATTCAAATTTGAGGGAATATTCCTCAAAGATGCCATGTTGAGGGAAAATGATGAATTTATAAATGAATTAAAATGCTTTATTGGTGCAAGTGGGAAAAGCTAAAGGATGTGATGAGTGATTAGATTAGGTTAATCAGGATTAGATTAGCTTAGATGATGTTAGATGTTTTGACCGATTTGACTTAGATATTTGGATTTAAATTAAATCAAAGGGAGATGAAAGGTGACTTTAGTTTTAATTAAATAAAGGTTTGATTTATTTAATTAAAAGGATGATGATAGGCTTAAATTAAATAAAGTTTATTTATTTAATTTAAATAAATGACCTTAGGAGATTGAAATTAATGAACTTGATTTACCTGATGAATGGATGAACGTGAATTTGATTTAATGAGTGGATGAATGTGATGCTATGGTAATTTCACGTGTGTATATGTACACTTTAACACAGCACCAAACATAACTTTAAAATTTACCCCTCAACATGGGCCCACCATGGCCTAGCTCCAACATATCATGCATCAGTGAAATCAATGAGAATGGAGATAAATATGTAATAATGAGCAAAAAATAAAATGAAGCATTGAACATCGCTAAAGAAATGAGACATGGGAGACCATTTATGATGATGGGAAATGGGAAGCACACACCATTGTGCCATTGTTGAAGTATGAGGGGAATGTCAAGGTCCTTTGGTGATAGGCAATAGAAAATAGAGAAACCCATAGTCACCACCAGATTCACAATAGTAGCTCCCTCATCATTCATGACTAGTGGCAGCATCAACTACTTGAATTGGACTTTCAACATTTGATGACTTTGCTTATTTTTATGTTTTTGTGAGCTATGGCAGTATCATACAAATGTTTGTAGAAGTTACTATGCTTTCTATTCTCGGTCATAGAAGAGTGATTGAACTCCTTAAGTTTTTTAGTGAGGAAAACTTCCCAACGATGCCTTTAAATAATCTGAACCATCATGCATCACTGTAATTAACTTGAAGTTGAAGATGTTTTCAACAATGAGCAAAACTGGTGATAGGATGAAACTCAGACACGTGGCCCTTCACCCAACGGGGAGTCAACCTCATAGGTAAAATCCATCCCACCTCATCCAATGGTCATAATTTCATTATCATAGTGACCAAGTATCTCATGAAATTTATAGAGGCTATCCCTATGATGTACATTATTGGTAAAAAATTATCTAAATTAATCCTTAGTTACATCATTTATTTGCATGGTGTCCCAAATTCTATCATTACTAATAACTAGTGTCCATTTAAGAACCAAGATGTTCATGAATTATGCAAAAAAATTCCACATCCAATACCATGTTAGGAATTGTATGCAAAAAATATCAATTAAATACAAATAAAGATTAAATAGAGGAATGGAAAACATAGAAATAATAACAAGAGAAAATATTTAATGTGGTTCACCCAAACTTGCGCTACGTCCACCAATAGAGAGTCCAATATTATTATCCAGTAAATCAAACCAATTACAACCAATAATCCTTGCAACTCAATACCATTGAAAATGCTACAATACAATGTCAACAGAAACCCTAATCCTTAGGCTTTTTATCAAGACTTATGCCGGTTAAAAAAATAGGGTTTTTTATGTCAGCCAATAGAAAAAATAACACCCAACGTCTTTATAAAATAATAAAAAATTATGAGGTTTTGGGGGCACTGCCCCTCGACCTTGCCTTGTATCACGTTAGGGAGCATGCCAGGGGAACTGCCCCTTGACCCCATCTTGGGGGCACTGCCCCCAAACCCTCGCAAGGGGTGCTGCCAAATCTGAGTCAACATAGCCTTTTAAATCAGTATTAGAGTCACCAAAACATAAAAATTTATTGGATGTATCTCTCAAGTACCTAAGAATCCTTTTTACCACATTCCAATGCTCAACATTAGGATGACTCATATACCTGCTAACAACTCCTATAGCATGTGCAATATCTGGTCTTGTGCATGCCATGAAATACATTAAACTACCTACAGATGAAGCATTATGTACCTTGGAAATTTTTTCTTTCTCTATTTTCTTTGGATACATATCCTTAGTCAATTTAACATGACTAGGAAAAGGTGTGCTGACAACTTTGCAGTTTCCATATGAAATCTCTACAACACCTTCTCAACATAATTAGCCTGAGATAAAAAATAAATAAAAAATTCCTATCTCTTGTAATCTTCATACCAATGATTTTATTTGCTACCCCCAAATCCTTCATAGAAAATGAATTTGCTAATTGTTGTTTTAACTCCCTTATGTGATCCAGGTTAGAGCCTGCTACAAGGATATCATCAACATATAAAGATAAGATAATGTATCTATCATCATCTAACCTCTTAAAATAAACACAATGGTCTGAATTACACTGACTGTAGCTTTGCTCAACCATAAAACTATAAAATATTTCATAATGTATCCATATATATTTTCTCTTCCAAATCACCATGGAGAAAGGTTGTTTTAACATCAAGTTGTTCTAAATGCAAATATTCAGTAGCCACAATACTTAAAAACATACAAATAGAATTCATTTTACCAACTGGAGAAAATATTTCATCAAAATCAATACCCTTCTTTTGTGCAGATCCCTTTACAACTAATTTGGCTTTAAATATTTTATTTCCTCCATCCTCCTCTTTTAGCAGGCTATAAACCCATTTATTTGGTAAAGCTTTTTTACCTGCAAGCAACTTGCATAGTTCCCAAGTCTTATTTTGCAACAAGGAGTACATTTCTTCTTCCATTCCATGCTCCCACTAAACCTTTGTATCCACCTACATAGCTTCATCATAACATTCTGGTTCACCAACATCAGTTAATAAAATAGAATACAAAGAGGGAGAAAATCTTTCTGGAGGTCTACTTATCCTTGAAGATCATCTAACATTCACTAGATTTTGTGGTATTTGTTGTTTCTATTGTTGTGGAGCATGAGGAGCCGCTAGAACATTATTGTTTGGTGTATCATCTAGCACTACATAATCATTTTCTTTCTTCTCATGTTGCTACAACTGATCTTTGTACAACACTTTCTCTTTAAATATGATTCATCTAGAATACCACAACCCAAAGGATTAGAGAGACCTCTATTGATTAAATAAACAATAATGTTTACAGCCTCCACCCACATGTTTAAAGGCAACCCAACATGCAATCTCATAGTTTGTGCATGCTCCATTATTGTTCTATTCATGCACTCAGCCACTCCATTTTCCTCTTGAGTCCTTGGAACTGTTTTCTACCTATGAATAACATTAGAGGAACAAAATTCTTTAAACTCTTTGTTGTAATACTCACCACCATTATCAAATTTGAGACATTTTAAGTTTTTACCTATCTCATTCTCAACCAAGCTTCTCAATTTCTTAAAATTGTCAAATACATCATATTTCTGCCTAAGGAAATAAATCCATACCTTCCTTGATGCATCATCAATAAAAGTGACATAGTACCAAGAGCCACTGAGAGAAGATACTTGAGCTGGTCCCCATACATCTGTATGGACAAGCTCCAATTTCTCATCTTTCCTTTGCTTACCATCCTTAAGAAAACTAACTCTCTTTTATTTTCCATACACATAAATTTCACAGAACTCCATATTAACACATTTTAGACTTGGTAAAACATTCTTTGAATGAAGTAATTTAATAACTTTTGCACTCATATGCCCAAGTCTATTATGCCATAGTGTTGATTTAGAATCCATAGCAACTGTCTAATTTTTTGCCTGCTAAACTACAACAACTATTCCTGAACATTGATTTTTATCTGCAATAGCTAAAGTAGAAGGAACAGTATGACCTGTACAAAGATATAAGGTGCCTACTTTCACACCTTTTGTTACCACTCAGGCACCTTTTGTAACCTTCCAATTTTTATCACTAAATGTAACAACACAACCCTCATCATCTAGTTGCCCTACTAAAATTACATTTATTTTCAAATTTGGAACCTTCCTTACCTCATGTAGTAGCCAATAAATCCCATTCTACAACTTAGTCTTGATTCTTCCCTTTCCAACAATCTGCCAATGTTCATTATCTCCCAAATTAAACAACCCAAAATCCCCTTGGACATAATCAATAAAATAACTTATATAGGGCATAACATGAAATGAAGCCCCTGAATCTAACACCGAAGAGTCATCAGCATTATCAAGGGAAATAATCAAAGCATCCTCATTAGATTTATTACTTATCACATTTTCCTCTTTATTGCCTTACTTTTTGTCTCCTTTATTTTTTTAAGACCAACAATATTTCTTTAAATGCCCCAGCTTACAATAGTACCAACAATCCCTCTTATCTCTAGATTGGGACCTCTTGTCCTTTGATTTTCCTTGTGACTTCCCACAACTTCTAGAATTTTTTCCTCTCTCCTTTTTTTTGCCCCTGCTTTCAGCATTCAAAACATTTCCTGATGTGGATGTTCCACCTGAGCTATTTCTACAAATTTCCTCATTTAAATTAACACCAACAACATCATCAAATTTCAATGTATTCAAACCAGAAATAGAATTGCTAACAACCATTACCAAGCTATTCTAGCTTTCTGGAAAAGAATGCATAATCAAAAGAGCCCAAATTTCTTCATCAAAGTTTACATTTACAAAAGTTAATTGACTGGTAACCATACTAAACTCATTTAAATGATTGGAAACTAACACACCTTCTACCATTTTCATATTAAATAAATGCTTCCTAAGAAATACCTTATTTGAAGCGCAAGGATTTTCATATAACTTCGCTAGGGTTTCCATCAACTCTTGAGTTGTCTTTGATGTTGTAATATTGAATTCCACCAATTGTGCTAGGCATAAACAAATGGCTCCTAGTGCCTTTCTGTCTAAAATATTTCATTCCTTATCACTCATTGTTGTCAATTTCTTTCTTATTCCTTTCAATGGCCTGCATAAATCCTTCTGATAGAGATAATACACCATCAACATATTCCATAATTGATAGTTCTTCCCATTGAATTTATCTACCTTCAATTTACCCTCATCCTCAATTGCTCCCATTTAATTTTGAGACTCCCACTCAACTATGAGACCTTCCTACAAAGGATAACTTAAAAAAACCCACTTTGATACCATTTGTTAGGGTTATAAAGCAAATATCTAATAGTTAAATGTAGATTTGATCATTAAAATAGAGAAATAAAACACATAAAATTATAGTAGAAACAAGACAACATAGAGAATTTAATGCGGTTCACCCAATCCGGGCTACATCCACAAAACCATAGCCATCCAATGATTTTAGGGTTTTACAAAGTCAATTTTTTTTTTCTTTTTTAGTGATGAAAAGAAAAAATGGGAAAAAAAATTCTCAAAGGCTACCAGCCCCCAAAAAAATTGGACCTCGGTGAGGATACATGAAGGGTGTACAATATAGCATGATCAGTCACCACATACCAACAAATAGGTAATTTATGATTCCTTGTAAAAGTGTTGTGAAGTGTTGTAACCCACTTTCACACTTTTCTAGGATATTTTTAATATAATTTACTTAAATAACCAATTTTTATCACTTACCAAGCCTTATTTCAAAGTGTTGTAAAGTGTTGTAACAAACTTTCACACTTTTCGAGGCTTGTCATCAATAATTTAACTATTTCTTATGCTTAAATGGCCCCTTTATACACTTACACACCGTACTTAAGTGTACTTTTGAGAATAATTTCATTAAACATTATTTAATACACTTTAATTCTTGGTACCCACTTAAATTCGCCACTTGGGGCAACTTAGTTCCAATTGGCTCAAAAATTAAAAAATATTTCAAAATTTTGGTGGTATATTATTTTTTAAGACTTGCGCTCAACCTGTGATGAGGTATTTTGTATAAATTTTGTATAATAATGTATAAATATAGGGTTTTCCTCTCATCTTTTTCATCTCTTTAATATCTCCTCAATTTTCCTAATCATTCAAACAATTATCAAGCATTCAAGAATTCCAGTCATTCTCAAGCATACATCTGTCAGAGCTTCTTCTTGCATATCTCTAGATTTATACTTCAAGGGTTTGGTGAGTTACAGCATTGCATGTTTTTCATTCGTCAATCTCTTTTCATTTCATTTTCAAGGGTTTAATTACCAAACTATAGTTTGATGAAGGTAAACCTCTATTCACTAACCCTTAACACCTTTTCCCATCTTTGCATGTGTTTTGCAAGCCTTGTGTGCATATTTGTCAAAGAGCAAGGTGTGAAAAGTTCTCAACAATTCATCAAAGTCATTAAAATTCAACAAAACCCTAAAACAAGCTTGGAGAACACCTATAGGTCAGATTGTAGAGATTCATATCTAGAAACCTGTTAAGAGCTAAAGCATAGACCGAGACCTACAAATTACATCTTTGAATTCCACAAAATTTTTAGGTGGATTAATTCATCATCAGTGGTAAAATAGCCCCACTTCTAGGCTTGAAATGTGGTTGATGCAGTTCTCGGTACCCTTTTGGCTAAAACCTATTTCGGTAGAATTTTCTCAAAATAGGACTAAGTCACCTAGTTTGGCGTAAGTGTCCTACTTGGATTCAATAAAGAATTCTAAAGGATTCCAGAGCTCCTCTCCATCACATTCCAGTTCCTAGGTGGACCTCTTCAGTCTCATTAATTTATGTTACATTTATTTTATATTTTTAGTTCATTTTGCATATCATAATGTGTTTTCAAACAAACTGCATCTTCATAGTTTAGCATTAATAATCCATCTCTTTTATTAGTTCTTTGTATCTAGGACATTCTATTTAGACATATTTCAATCATATTTGAATTAGTCTTGAGTGAACCATAAAGATTTTTGGGATACCTCTCTCCTTTTAGGTGCAAAACCCTAGAAGTGTAAGAGAGCCTCCTATTCCAAAAACATAGGGTTTATTTTGGTGAAATTGACTTTTGAACATCATATTTCTAATTTTAAATGCATTTACATCTTAGGACTAGCTTATATTGGCATTTCATTGCATTTTACATTGTTTAAATTGCATCCTAGGGTTTCTAAGTTTTCATTAGTGAAAAGATCATCTAGCTTAAATTTTTGCACTTCTTTTCAATGAAAAATAATAAAAAATTTGCAATTCCATATTGCATCTGCATCTGAAAACCTAAAAATCATAAAATCAATTTAAAATTTTTGATTTTTTTTGAAAAAATCACGACCTAGACTCATTTGCCACCTTGGGCGACTTAGATCATTTGCATATTTTACATTGCATTTTCTATCATTTCTAGTTCATTCTCTGCATTTCTATTTTTTTTATTACATCTTTGTTACTATTCTCAAATTTTTTGTTTCATTCACTTTCCTACCTCTGAGTTTGCTTTCATCATGGATATGTATTTTAATAAGCTTTGGATATCATTAAAATCCTTAGTTGACATGTCAAACTATGCCTTTGGAACTGGTCCTAATGACATTGAACTTCCACATGCTCCTTCAACTCCTCATGCATATCCTTGTGACAATGACATCACTAGAGAAGATGATGATAGCATGAATAAGTTCCTAAATGACTATCTTAATAACCTTGAAGCTAATTCATCCTTTTATCCTTGCATTAAACAATAAGACCTTCCTACAATACCACCTCCTGATTTTTTTAGCTAGTTACATCCTGAAACAAACGACGAACCTAAGTTCCCTACACATGCTAAACCTAGTTCTTCTAAACACACATTGAATCAACCATTTTATGATAATAAAGTGACCAATAGTCCAATCAATCTTGAAGAAACCTATGGCAAAGGTTTTACCATTTAGAGAAAACAAGGATGTGACAAAAGCATTTAATATTTCATTCATCAACTCTTAGAACAAAAATCAAATGATGAAAATACAATGAGATTAGGTTATCAAAATACCTCTCATAACAACAACCCTCCTATAAATAGCTACAAATTTTTGATGATGGCATGGTGATCTTTGATTCCCCTCCTGATCTAAATGCCCTTCTTCCTCAAGAGCACCCCTTGACTGATAACAATGAAAAGGATGCAAGGATCACTTTGGGTCCTCCTCCTTCCATTGAAGAAAAGGGTGAATGTAGCAAACACAAGAGGTCTTACAAGTTACAAAAAGTCAAGTTTCCTCTCCATCCACCACCTGAATGTGAAAGGAAATTGCAAATAATGTTAAACAATGGACTCATATTATTACCACCTATGAATAGGTTGGTGATATATCATAAAGATTCCAATGTTCCAATTGCACATATCATCACGTTCTTGGAAATAGAAGTGATGAGTGTCATCAATTGAAAGAAATATTGAGAAACTATCATTTTGATGGTGATAATTGCTATCCAATAATGCCATAAAACAATCTCCAACTCCTTGTCATGTCATAGTTGTAGAACATTCCATTCTCATTATTGCATGACCTTTCCCATCACTTACCTTAGCTCATTCTTTCCTTGCACCCAGTGGGGACAAGAAGTCGCTAGCCTTGACCTAGTAATGCATTTTCCATTCCCCCTTAGCTACATTATTCACCTTCCGCTTATACCAACTAAGAATGGGAGGTGGATGACTTGCTCGATGGTTGACTCGCATTTTGGTTACTAGTCTTTTGCATTTTCATTTTCTCTTTCTTTTGTGTGTTTGCATGTGTGTAATGTGATCCCCCATGTTCTTTTGATTGATGTTCTCTCTCTTTGTAGCATTCCCCTCTTTGTACCCTAATTCTACTATATGTCGTACGTCGCTTTCGCCTTTTTCTCTTCTTGTGTTTTCCTTTTGGGGATGACACAAGGCATTGAGACATTCATTTCTCTTTCATGTTGAACCAAAAGGCTATTCTTTCTCTTTTCCTTTTTCTTTTGTATTTTTCTTATTTTTTCCTTTTGTGGATGATGCAAGGCATTGAGACATTCATGTCTCTTTCATGTTGGCCAACAAGGATTTTTATTTTTCTTTTCCTTTTATTTTTTGTCTTTTTCTTGTGTTTTCCTTTTGGGGATGATGCAAGGAATTGAGACATTCATGTCTCCTTCATGTTGACCACAAATTTTTTCCTCTTTATTTCACTTTTTATTTTTCATTTAGGCTTGTGTTTTCCTTTTGGGAGGATGCAAAGTGTCTATACATCCTATGTATCTTCCATGTTGACTCAAAAGGTTCTTTCTTTTTGTTTTTTTTTTTCGATCTCTTTGTGTCATTCTTACATGTATTTGCATTTTGAAATGATGAAAATTCCAAGCTCTCTAAAAACATTGTAGCAAATAGCATGTTGTACCCAAATACATAAATCCCTTATGTTTATGTATAGCTGTAGGCCTCATACTTCCAGTGCAATTGTTAATAAATAATAAATTAAATATAGCCAATGGCTATTTAATTTTATTGGATACAATTTATGAAGTGATGCCTTCACTTGTATTTATTTATGTTTGTTAAGGCTAACATCATCTAAAAGATCACCATCTTTTGTTAAGTCACACCCCTTCATTGGAGGTTGACTGTGTATCTTGAAGGGACATATTTTATGGAGACCTTCTCATCGAATTGTATATAATAGAGGTGTTGTTTGTTCATTTGATCATCCATTACATTCAGAAAAGTCAAGTGTGAATTCATCTACAACAAGAGTTCGATATTGGAGTTCAATATTATTCTTCATAGAGATCGATCTTATTCTTCAAGAAGTTTGATATTATTGTTTTGAGATTGCATCAAGTGTGGTGATGATTAATTCAGCCTTGTGATTGGCCTCATTGTAAAGTGAGTTGTTTTTTATCATTCAATATGTAAGTGATTTATTGTTGCTAGATTTTTTCTCCCTCAAGTTGGAGGGTTTTCCTAGGGTATATGCTGTGTCAAATTGTTTAAAATTGTTCTATATCTGCTTATTTAATTTCTGATCCTAAAAGTAACATGGTGTCTGAGTTGGTTTAAGTAAAATCATGATTAAATTTATATAAGCAGCATTAACTTCCTCTCTCATTCTCATCTTTGTGTGTCTATCTTATCTACAAAATAGTGAATGGACTTAAGGTTGAAGATAGACTCGATGGTGCCTCTAACTTCACCTCTTAGAAGTTTAGAGTTCTTATTGCATTGGAAGAAAATGATATTATCAAGTTCAGGGAAAATGAGGTACCTGAACATTCCGATGAGACTGAGAAGACACAATGGAGGGAGAATGGCTCAAAGGCCAAGAAGTTATTGATTGATTATGTGAAGGATCACCTTGTGCCTATTATCTCCAAGTTGAAGCAAGCTAGAGAGATGTTCAAGAACTTGGAGGGATAATATGAGATCAATAACACCAAAAAAGCTCTTGCATTGAGGTAACAACTTCATCACATCAAGAGGGAAAAAGGAGATTCAATCATCTCCTTCTTCATGAAGATCACTAATTTGAGAGATCAACTTTGTGCCATTGGTAGTATGGTTTGTGATAAAGACTTAGTCAGGTTTGAACTTAATGGTCTTCCTCAATCTTGGGAGCCATTTATCCAAGGTATCAGTGGAAGATTGAAGCTACCGAATTTTGATTGACTTAGGGCAGATTGTATTCAAGAGGAATCAAGATTGGTAGTAAGAGGTAATGGATGAAGTTCTAACAATGAACAAAATCATGTACTTGTTGCTCAAACATCAAAGAGGAAAGGAAGATAATGAAGAAAATAAAATTTCAAGAGGAACACAGACAAAAGATTGGATGGTGCTCCTAAATCTAAGAAGAAGAAAGATCTCTCCCATATACAGTGCTTTAGATGTGACTAGTTTGGTCACTATGCTAGAGATTGTGCAACAAGACCAAAGAAGCATGCTTCTACTGATGAACCCAAAATGTGCTCATAGTTTGGATATTATGATAAACTTTTAATGCCTTTACTTTTGTTATTTGTGGTTGTTTAAAACTCTTTTGAAACCTTTTATGGGGATATCCTATAGCAAAACAATTTCATGTTCCTGCAACTTATTGTGTTGTCTTGACTACATTTATTACCCCGTTGACTCTCTAAATGACTGGTATATCACATATAGTTTTTGAATGATGAAATAGATTTAAATGTGTGATTAATGAATGGATATTGTGTATGTATCATGCGTCTTTTCTTTCACATCTATTACCTTGTGTTTCGCAGGGTTGTTGAAGAAAGTATGATCGAGTCAAGCACAGCCGATCTCGGCCTTGCAGTAAAGTCCATTTCCTGCATGACAAGAAACAGAGTTTGTTGTTAAGTTTCCATATCAACAAAGCAATGTATACCATTCTATTTTCATGAATAAATTTTGATGAAGTTCTAAGTTCAGCACTTGTGTAACCAGTAGATGCTTGCTAAGGGGGCCCACTTAGTAAGTATCTGTAGTTAGTTAGTTAGCTGTTATTTTCTGTTGATCATCATTTAGCTTTCATCTTTGAAGTTTCCATACAAACTTAGTCTTGTATTACTCCTGCAGCATCAGGAATCCATCGCTGTGCCTGTTCCTGCAGCAAAAGGCCAGTTCATAGTTTTTGTTTCAGTCGTAGTTGTTATGGTTTCTATTTTAATCAAATCATGGTTGAGTTAAAATAACTTTGCATTACCTTTCTATAGCGTAGATAGAATTCCTTCCAAGTATTTATTCCTTTTAAGTCGTGACCAAAACTATTTGAAGTATACATTCCCTAGTTTGACAAGTAAATGAACATCCATAAAGAGATATTAGTCACCTGCTGGAATGTCCAATTCCCAGGAAAGGTTTTACTGTGATTTTCATATCCTTTTGTGGGCGCAACCATTTTTAGCACTGTTTCCGGGGAAGGTGTCAATCTAAGAACTTGCTAAAGTCATTGTTAACAGTAATTTTGTTAGTTGTTTAAGTATTTTCAAGTTTTTTTTAAATACCATCTATTCTATTGCATGCATAGAAGAAGAAGAGATGCACTGGGAAGGTTCTCCCTAAAAACCTATTTGTTGAACTACCATTTAACCCAGCTGACGCAGAACCTGAGGAAAACCCATTCGCTCTGTTATTCCAGCAAGCTAATATGGCAAATAACCCACCTAATCCACCTCCCACTTTTGAGTTTCCCATTGTTCCCCAGTGAGATACTGACAATCTTAAGAATATACCTTCTTCACTACTTCCAAAATTCTATGGCCTAGTCATGGAGGACCCTGAAACTTTCCTGTTTGAGTTCGATATCCTATGTCGTAGTTATGACTATACCTCAGATGCTCACAAACTGAAATTGTTTCCTTCTACCTTGAAAGAAGGAGCTCTCAGATAGTTCATGAGTCTCAGAAGAGGTGTTGTAGATAGTTGGGTAGCCATGCAAACCAAATTCCTTGAGAAATATAAGGAATATTGTAAAAGTGGTAGTAAGGGAGATGATATATTTAGGATTCAACAGAAGGAAGATGAAAGTTTGGAGGATTATATTTCAAGATTCCTATTTTCTCTGAAAAAGAACTCAAACCATACTCTCAATGAAGACTCTTAGAAACTACTTTTTCTAATAGGGATTAGTGATGTCTGTATAGATGCTCTGGACCTGATGAGAGAACGTGATATAACCCAACTGCCTTGGGATGATATTAAGAAAAATATGTCTTAATTACTCCCAAGCAAATGTGAAGAAGGGTAGAGGTTATCAAGCTATAGTGGGTAAGTCTTCTTCTGGTGGAGTTTTCGGGATGGAGATAACAAATTTGCTGTCTAACTTCAAGCAAGATATCATTAATAATATGGCTACACAATTAGACACTGTGCAAGCTTGGAAGAAACATGAGGCAACCGAGGCAGTTTTGGCTGAGTTATGTCCATACTGTAGATAGAAGAAACGTGACTACAGATACAAGATGGTGGCTAATCTGGAAGCTAAGCAATTACCTACTAACTTTAAGCTAGTAGAAGGTGATGATGATAAAGTGTTCTTTGTTGCACAAAGGAGACCATGGGTTCAAAGACAAGGTATGCCTCAAGATCCTTTGACTTTTGGTAATCCTTATTCTAGCTATAATAATCAATGGCAACCTACATATGGACCACCTCCACCTTGTAATACATCTCAACCAAGTTGGCCTAATTATCAGACCCCACAATGGAAAACTCCTCAAGGAGGTTGGCAGCAGCCACAAGGACAATGGACCCCACCTCCAGGTAACAGGCAGCAGAATCCTCAATGGAGAGGTCCTCAGCAATGGCAAAACTAGTCCCCTAGGTTCCTGTAGCTTCCACAGCCACAACCACATGCCCTCATGCCACCTCCTGTAGCACCTACCACAAATACTGGCCCTCAAAAACAAAGGCCTATGCCTTCCCAGTCGTTGCCAAATCCCAATAATAAGCAACAGCAGCAGCCACAACAGCCTATGTATCTTGCTGAAGCCAACCAATATCAAGGTTATGCCTTAAATGTTAATGATATCTATTTAAGGTCTGGAACCACTCTACCTGCTCCACAACCACCTCTAATTACTAAAATACCAAATTCTCCTCTTGAAGAATCTACTGCACCTACTGTTCCTACTGAGCATATGCCTATAACTGATACATTTTCTAAGGAGCTTGTTTTGCAAAATCAAGACAAACCACCTTTTCTTCAGAGGTTGCAAAGTACTGCATTTAAATCCATGGAAGAACCCACTTTTGACATTTTGGATCAGCTCAAGAATGTTCAAATTCAAATCCCTTTATTTCAGGCTATTAAAGATGTTCCCATTTTTAGAAAAGCTATTAAAGAGGTCTGTTTTAAGAAGCCTGGATGGAAGAAAAAGGATCCCCAAACAATTCATGTCTTAGGGAAATTGGCTGATATAATGTTGGGAAATGCAATCATTCCAAAGTATATTGACCCTGGAAGTCCTGTAGTGCAAATACATATAAATGGCCAAATTGTGAAAAATGTTTTGATTGACTTAGGTGCTACCATTAATGTCATGACAAAGCATACTATGGACTCCTTGAACATTCTAAACATTAGGTCTACACCTATAGTTCTGCAGCTTGCAGATAGCTCCAGAGTCAAACCCGATGGATTGGTGGAAGATGTAATTGTCACTCTTGAATCTTGGGAGTATCCAGCT
Source organism: Sequoia sempervirens (assembly GCA_007258455.2). Classification (NCBI taxonomy): domain Eukaryota; kingdom Viridiplantae; phylum Streptophyta; class Pinopsida; order Cupressales; family Cupressaceae; genus Sequoia; species Sequoia sempervirens. Next base: position 62,480,635 of record VDFB02271358.1, on the reverse strand, counting down.
GATTTCACAATATTATTAGTTAAGGAAACTTTAGGAGGGTATCTAGTTATACTTGGTAGACCATGGTTAGCCAATGCTGATGCTTTTATAGGATGTCATTCTGGAGATATGACCATTTTTGATGGACAGTCCACAAAAAAATTTGCTTTGTATCCGCCTGCTAGACCTCAACCAGATTTGTCCCAACCTGTTTGGCCAGATGTGGGGGAAGAAACTGAAGAATCCAATTCGTTGGTTCAATTAATGATGCTTGAAAATGATCCATTCTCACAACTTCAGAATGAGGATGCCTTACTTTTTTAAATTCTACAGTTTAACTCTGATACGGATAGTTCGTCCGATCCAAATAGTAGCCATCTACAATATTTCCTACAGCAACTAAATTCTGAGAGTTCGTTGCCTAAACTTCCTACAATTTTTCATAACTTGCTTCCATAAGAGGTACAAACATCACCTATAGATTCTATGAGTAATCTCACTAAGCAGATAGAGTTGTCTCTAGGTCACTATTTGAATATCAATAGGTCTACACCTACAGTTCATTAATGTCATGAAAAAGCATACTATGGACTTCTTGAACATTCTAAACATTAGATCTACACCTACAATTCTGCAGCTTGCAGATAGCTCTAGAGTCAAACCTAATGGATTGGTGGAAGATGTAATTGTCACTCTTGAATCTTGGGAGTATCCAGCTGATTTCAGAATATTATTAGTTAAGGAAACTTTAGGAGGGTATCTAGTTATCCTTGGTAGACCATGGTTAGCCAATGCTGATGCTTTTATAGGATGTCATTCTGGAGATATGACCATTTTTGATGGACAGTCCACAAAAAAATTGGCTTTGTATCCGCCTGCTAGACCTCAACCAGATTTGTCCCAACCTGTTTGGCCAGATGTGGGGGAAGAAACTGAAGAAGCCAATTCATTGGTTCAATTAATGATGCTTCAAAATGATCCATTCTCACAACTTCAGAATGACGATGCCTTACTTTTTCAAATTCTACAGTTTAACTCTGATACGGATAGTTCATCCGATCCAAATAGTAGCCATCTACAATGTTTCCTGCAGCAACTAAATTCTGAGAGTTCGTTGCCTAAACTTCCTACAATTTTTCATAACTTATTTCCACAAGAGGTACAAACATCACTTGTAGATTCTATGAGTAATCTCACTAAGCAGATAGAGTTGTCTCCAGGTTACTATTTGAATATCAATAGCAAGTTGTCACAATCCCAATAGGCTATCTTATTAAAAATGCTACAAGACCAGCATAAAGATTTTGCATGGAAATATGAGGACATGCAAGGAATAGATCCTTGAATTTGTACTCACAGGATCTATATCAAAGAAGATTGTTTACCAGTTAGGCAGCCTCAAGGAAGAGTAAATCCAACACTTAGAGAAATAGTTAAAAATGAGCTTCAAAAGTTGCTTGATGTTGGTTTTATTTACCCAATCTATGATAGTCAGTGGGTTTCTCCATTAGTTATTGTCCCTAAGAAAGGTGGAAAATGGAGAGTGTGTGTAGATTACAGAGAGTTGAACACTACCACTAAAAAAGATCACTTTCCACTACCGTTTGTAGACCAAGTACTCGACTCACTGTCTGGAAAAAGCTATTTTACCTTTTTGGATGGTTACAGTGGATACAATCAGATAAAAATTGCCCCTGAAGATCAAGATAAGACCACTTTTACCTATCCATGGGGAACATTTTCTTACTCGCTCTTGCCTTTTGGTCTATGCAATGTGCCAACAATATTTCAGAGAGTAGTAATTAGTATCTTTGCTGATATATCTCATGACTGTATGGAGATTTATATGGATGATTTCACTACCTATGGAGTCACATTTGAAGAAGTACTAGTGAATTTAAAAAAAGTATTGAAAAGGTGCACAGAGCAAAATTTGTCTCTAAATAGTGAAAAATGTTTTCTAATGATGGAAGAAGGTATTGTTCTAGGCCATCATATTTCCAATAATGGAATTCAGGTTGAACTTGCTAAAATTGAAGTTATTCATAATTTACAAACTCCTACAAAACAAAAGGATGTCAGAAGCTTCCTTGGCTATGCAGGGTATTATAGAAGGTTTATAAAAGATTTTAGTAAAATTGCCAGTCCACTTTATGCCTTATTAACTAAGGATTCTCAATTTGAGTGGACGAAGGCCTATGAAAAATCTTTCCTGCAACTAAAAAACTTGCTTACTAAAGCCCCTATTCTTCAAGGTCCAAAATGGAATTTTCCTTTTCACATACATGTTGATGCCTCTGATTTTGGTATAGGGATAGTCTTAAGTCAAAAAGAAATTTCAATTGATCATGCTATCTATTTTATCAGTAAGAACCTTCAAGGCCCTGAGCTAAATTATACTGTTACAGAAAAGGAATTGCTCGCAGTAGTGTATGCTTTGAATAAGTTTAGGCATTATGTCACAGGTTATCAGATATTTGTTCACACTGACCATGCAGCAATCAGGTATCTGATGAACAAACCTGCCATCTCTGGTACATTAGCAAGATGGCTCCTATTGTTACAAGAATTTGACATTACAATCATTGATAAACCAGGAAGAGCTAATGTTGTGGCTGACTTTTTATCAAGACTTCAAATAGCTGCACCTGCTAAACACGAGGTCATTGATGATAGGTTCCCAGATGAACACTTATTTTCTATTGCTGCACATACTCCATGGTATGCAGACATTGCCAATTATCTAGCAACAAGCAGAATATCGGCTCACTTTTCTCCAAAAGAAAAGAAATTTTTAATAGAGAAAAGTTTTAACTTTTTATGGATTGCAAATTAACTGTTTTATACTGGACCTGATCAAGTGATGCGCAGATGTGTAAGAGAAGATGAGACTTATGATATCTTGCATGCTTGCCATGTTGAACCATGTGGGGGACATTTTGCAGCAAAGAGAACATTAATGAAGGTTCTTACAATAGGGTACTACTGGCCAATGTTATACAAGGATGTTGTGGCGTATACAAGGAAATGTGATAGATGCCAACATATGGGAAGACCAACCAAGTCAGATGAAATGCCATTATATCTATAGGTAATAGTTACCCCTTTTGATAAGTGGGGAATGGATTTTGTAGGACCAATTGATCCACCATCAAATGGAAAGTCATACATTCTAGTTTGCACAGATTATGTAACAAAATGGGTTGAGGTAAAAGCTATGACTCATGCTAGAGATAATAAGGTTGCTGAATTTCTGTATGAACAAATTTTCACTAGATTTGGAGTTCCCAGAGAGCTTGTAACTGATCAGGGAGCACAGTTCACATCCAATTTGATCACTGCACTAATGAATGACAATAAAATCAAACATAGGAAGTCCAGCCCCTATCATCCCCAAGCCAATGGTCAGGTGGAGGTTATAAACAGGGAAATTGAGGTGATTCTAACAAAGACAATGTAGCTCCATAGAAAAGATTGGAGCAATAGACTTCCTGAAGTAGTCTGGGCCTACAAAACTACATGGAAGACAACAACTAAGTTTACACCTATTGAGTTGCTTTATGGGAAACCAGCCATGTTGCCCATAGAATTTGAGCACAAAACTTTGAGGACAACTCTTGAAATCAATATGGGAATATTTGAAGCACATAAGGAATGACTCCTGGAGCTAAATGCTTTGGAAAAAATGAGAAAAGCTGCCCTGCAGCATACCGAAGCGGTCCAATAGCAAAGGAAGAAATGGCATGATCAACACATCAAAACAAGACAATTTTTTGCTGGTGATTGGGCTCTATTATATGATTCCAGATATCAAGAAAACCAAGGCAAGCTCACAACACGCTGGCTTGGTCCTTATGAAGTTGAGAATGTGTTCGACAACGGAGCTATACAACTAGCGACAATTGATCCACTCCATTTCAAATTACTAGTTAATGGCCACTCACTCCGGTTGTACCATAAACCAGTATCGAAGGAAGAATTCATGCAGCAGTTCATTCAGGATCCTCTCACTACTCTTCTTACAGCTGAAGGCTTTAGCCTTTCTCCTGCAGCTTCACCATAATTTTGATAAAAATATGCTTATAATAAAGGTTTTCTTTTTAAGGAAACCATGTTTCTCCATTCTCATTTTTCGCCACATCCCACTTCTTTATCTTCCATCCATCCATCCCATCCATCCATTACATCCCACTTCTTTATGATTTTTTTTGGTTTTTTGAATATTTTTGTGTTTTTCTAAGATTTTATGAATGTTTTTGGATTTTGTGTCTCAGGGGCTGATGAAAGATTAGCCTTGCCTACATTTAAGCTTAGAGACGACATAGTTTAGATACCATGTTTTTGATGTTTTGTTTGACTTTTTGACCTGTTTTTGGATTTTTGATATGTTTTGAATGTTTTTGGATTTTTTGATTTTCTGATATTTTTGGATTTTTTTGATTTTATGATAATTTTGGATTTTCACATGATTTTGACAATTTGGATATGGTTATGCATGATGATATCAGTGCTTTGTTTTGGTATTTTGCTAAAAACCAAGCTAAGGTTGATTGATCAGATCGATGGATTGATGATGATAACATTGTTGAGGATACACAACAATGTAAGGATAGTGTTAAGCAACATGAGGATTGGGAAGGATATCCCAAGATGATGAAGGATTGATTGAATTTGATTGATGAAGATCGATGATGATAACATTGTTGAGGATACAAAACAATGCAAGGATAGTGTTAAGCAACACAAGGATTGGGAAGGATATCCTGAGGTGATGATGGATTGATTGAATTCGATTGATCAAGATCGATGATGATAACATTGTTGAGGATACACAACAATGCAAGGATAGTGTTAAGCAACACATGGATTGGGAAGGATATCCTGAGGTGATGATGGATTGATTGAATTCGATTGATCAAGATTGATGATGATAACATTGTTGAGGATACACAACAATGCAAGGATAGTGTTAAGCAACACAAGGATTGGGAAGGATATTCTGAGGTGATGATGGATTGATTGGATTAGGATTTTGAAGCTTCGTTTTGGAACAAAATTATCTTAAATGATTTAATGTGACGTTGAAGCACAAATTAGATGTGACTGATATTGACTATTTGGATTGATGTTTGATGAAAGATCGATATGCCTTAATGCTAAATCAAACCTAAGTTGGGTTCCTTGCACAATAATCGGATCAATATGCCTTAATGCTAATTGTTAACATAAAGAAAAAATCAAAAATCAATTCGCACGTGTCTTCCCTATGTCTTTACCCCCTCTTGTAGCGACTTACCCACCATAATAATAATAATAATTATTAATTATTTAATTATTCATTAGCTTTTCCTTCCATAATTAAATAAATTTTATTTATTTAATTATTTTCCACATTTCCCTCTACCATTAAATAATTATTTTAATTATTTAATTATTCACTTTCCCTCCTAGATTAAATATTTTTTTATTTATAATTATTTAGTTTACTCCATAACCTCTTTATCTATGTCATTCTTATCCCTCCTCTCTATCTGTGCCATTCATATCCCTTCACATCTCAATTAATTTCCACCATTGATAAGGTTTTATTACCCTTCAATCTCCACCATCCATTCCTAGCTAAACCCTATTTTTTCCCTAACCCTATTCCATTGCTTCTCAAGCAATCTTATCTATTGATCTTCATCATTTGATTTTGACCCTTCATTCAAATTTAGTTTTCTATAAAAGAGACCTCTCGCTTTAATTTCAACCCTAGCTAGCTAGAGACAACCATAACTACTATCTTTGATATAAAACAAAATGGAGAAGAGCAATGAATGCGATTCAATCATAGCATAGAGATTGTTGGTAATATTATTTTATCATTTTATATTTCTATGTTCATTTGTGCTTCATTGTTGAGAATTTTTTTATTACAACTGTACTATAAATTGGAATAGCTTATTAAATTTTATATTTGTGCTTCACCAGTAGGTGCAGGTTTACTTCTTTCAGCACAAGGGTCCTCTAGTGCCATCACCAGGTATCTAAATAAAACTATATTTAATTGTTATTTCAAACTGTGCAATGTTCACATTAAGATTGTGTTTTTCTCATATACCTCCAGCTTTCCATTCGCCGTCAGAGACTGAATACACACATTCACCTTCGGAGGGTCCTGTAGTAGATATGAAAAAGCAGAAGATTGATTCTGCCCAAGCACTTGGAGGTCCTTGCTTGTAACCAATATTTTAAATAAATCATTGATTAGGGACTGGCCTTTGTATTACTACTGTAAACATTTGTGCATATTAATAAATTTAATCATAAATACAACTTTGATGCAGTTGACCGAGGATCATCTATTGGAAGTGTTGTTACTGGCTGTAGTGATGAAAATTGGAGCATGGTTACCTAGTCAGTGTGACAGTTGGGACAAGGAAAATGAGGGGTGTTTTGTACCATGTTCCTCCTTCCAGCACTGTACCGCAGCATGCAACTGTATCTCCCTTTATGAATAGCATGGGTAGGGAGCTCAAAGCCTCCGTCACGGAACATCAGATTGAACGTAGGTGGAAAAAGAAGCTAATGACTAGGAAGGATCCTAATGCACCAAGGCCGAACAGAACTGGCTATGAGGATGAAAAACCTGTGTGTAAATGACAAAATTAGTGTTTTACTTATAACCATATATACAAAATGTTTATATTGAGTTTATATTAATTTGTTTTCTATGACAGCCTTATCAAGAGCGTGGTATACAAGAAAAAGAGTGCTATAGAAAAGAGATGTGTGAGTAGTTGCGACTTCAGGCTCAAGGTGTGCTGGTTGAAATCAGCAGTTCTCCGAGTAGTCAAATCAGTAGAACTTAAACAAGAACTCATACCGTACCAGTAGTAGGTAGCGTTAAGTACAACTGGACTTAAGTTTGTGGACATTAAATGCACTTTTCTTTGTTGCAAACAAGTAACAGATTTTGTTCATATTCAACAAGTGCTGCCAATAGACTCAGCTTTGATTATCAAATTGGCTAATTAAGTATTTCATGCAATCTGTGGCTCCATGAGCAAGTATTATTTTTAGTGCAACCTTATTTTTCAGAAGTATAATCTTTGAACAAGCGTACTTTTCATAGGAAAAAATAATTATTTGCAAGGTGATTTGTAATTGATTTTGAAAATAATAAGTAAAACCAAAAATTTGTTTTTTAATATTTTGTTTAGTTATAGGAAATAGACGTTCCTTCATTGCTACTCCAATATAGGATAGAATGGACTCCATCTATATTGGACTCCACTGGGTTTCTTGTTTACCTTAAATTTCATAGCTTATCATTGCGTGTTTACCACACGCTTTAAGGTTTGGGGTTGAAGTAGCTGTTTCAATTAATATACATTATGTACAAGATCTCTTATTGCAAGAAAGAACTAGGAGACTAAGAGGCCCTTTCCAGAAATTTCCATTTGTTTAGCTCTTTTTCCCTTCATTTTCACTCTTTTTTAGTATTCAATTGTACTCGAGTGTTAATAATTTTTGTGTTACAAGTGAATGACATATAAGAACGTTGCATTTGCAGTATGCGTTTGGCCCCTGGTGCTAATTAATATAAAGAAATATTATAAGATTCAACCAAGTAAATGCATCCAATATATTTATGGAGTACTTTAGTTTCTAGGAAACCATGTAAAGCATTTAATGACAATATAACAGAAATTTATAGTTGATTAAGGGATCATGTTAAAAATCTATATTTGGGAACACTGATAGAGATGATGTAAGCTCTCATGGTTTAACCATGGTATAAACTTCTTAAAGTTCTGTGTAATGCTATGCTGTTTCAAGCTTTTTGAGTTTTCTATGGGGATTATAAAATCACTATTTGGGCCTTTTATGCAGTTAAATCGTTACCCTGTCCAGCTGATATTTGCACAAGGTTTCAATGTGTTGACAATTAATTAATTTTGAATTCCAAATATTACCTGTAAATATGATCCTGTTGATGTTAGGATCAACAAACCAACAGCTATATATTGTTTATTTATTTTTTAGGGGTTAAATTTTCTTTGAGCTGATGTTCAAGTCTGTATAATGATTGGCTAGAATCTTAGATGATATAGTACTGCTCTAAACTCGAACCACACATTTGAAGCACATTTTACTTTTGAGGGAAGCTTTTTAAATATAATGTCCGTTTTCAGAACTATTCAAGTGTGACAGGACAAAGAATATTCACGCTTTGAAATATCCTTTACAAGTGATGGCCTGAAAAAATTGAATGCTGCCTAGCTTTCAAATTATAAATCGACAGTGTATCCTAATGTCAAAGCTGCCAAGTCTCTAGCAATATTCAATCCTTTTTCTGTATGTGGTAGTTTCACCTGTGTGTTAAAATCTTTAAAATTTTATCCACAAAAACAGCAATTATAAGAAGATAATGAAACCCATTGGTGCTTGATGAGCCCATCATTGAATTGCCTCTAGAATTTTAGAGGTTTATTGCTTGCCTAAGCTTCAATTTTAGACATACTCCCAAAACTAGTATTTAAAGATCTCTAGAACAAGTCATATTAAAAAAATAATAACAAATCAAACATGATGTAATATCATTATTTTTTTCCTATATTTTAAATTTATTACTGCAAATGATTAGGTGTTAGAAATGAGAAGTGTAATTCTGGCACATGCTATCAGTTATGGGAAAATTTGATTCGTTTACATTGCATCACATAATATATTGAACTCGCTTATAGAGAGTGCTTGATTAGTAGATCCTTTTCAATTTTGAAAAACTACAGTTCGAATAATAAAATGTTTTGTATTGTTTGAAATTGTATTTATATGAGAGATGACCTATCTAATAGTTGAGCACTCTAATTTTGTACCATTTTAAGAATCAACCAAGTAAATGCATCCTATATATTTATGGAGTACTTTTTAAAGTAACCACGCAGCCTTAGTTTCTAGGCAACCATGTAAAGCATTTAATCACAATATAACAAAAATTTATAGTTGATTAAGGGATCATGTTAAAAATCTATATTTGGGCACACTGATAGAGAAATATGTAATCTCTCATGGTTTAACCATGCTATAAAATTCTTAAAGTTCTGTGTAATGCTATGCTGTTTCAAGTTTTCTGAATTGACAGAAAATCTTTGGGGATTATAAAATCACTCTTTGGGCCTTTTATGCAGTTAAATCCTTAGCCTGTCTAGCTGATATTTGCACAAGGTTTCAATGTGTTGACAATTAATTAATTTTGAATTCCAAATATTACCTGTAAATATGATCCTGTTGATGTTAGGATCAACCAGCCAGCAGCTATATATTGTTTATTTATTTTATAGGGATTAAATTTTCTTTGAGCTGATGTTCAAGTCTGCATAATGATTGGCTAGAATCTTAGATGATATAGTACTGCTCTGAACTCGAACCACACATTTGAAGCACATTTTACTTTTGAGCGAAGCTTTTTAAATATAATGTCGGTTTTCAGAACTATTCAAGTGTGACAGGACAAAGAATATTCACGCTTTGAAATATCCTTTACAAGTGATGGTCTGAAAAAATTGAATGCTGCCTAGTTTTCAAATTATAAATCGACAGTGTATCCTAATGTCAAAGCTGCCAAGTCTCTAGCAATATTCAATCCTTTTTCTGTATGTGGTAGTTTCGCCTGTGTGTTAAAATCTTTAAAATTGTATCCACAAAAAATAGCAAAATCTTTAAAATCATATCCACAAAAACAGCAATTATAAGAAAATAATGAAACCCATTGGTGCTTGATGAGCCCATCATTGAATTGCCTCTAGAATTTTAGAGGGTTATTGCTTGCCTAAGCTTCAATTTTAGACATACTCCCAAAACTAGTATACTAGCAGTTGCACAATATTCAATGAGCAACGGAATAGCCGATAGGCACAGACCAATTAATTACCGATAAAGTTGCACACCCACTCCTAACACCGCCTAGTTTAGATACCTATAACTATCTCTAACGTCAAGCTCAAACACACCTATTTTTATGCCCTTGCCATCATGTATTCATGCAACGCATGTATGTCTAGCGGATAAACAGTTAAACTTGTTCATAATGCTTAATGATTCATGTAGAAAGGGGTGTTTGTGATAAGACACACCTCAAGGGACTATTGTTGTCGATCAACTATCTAAGAGTATCTTGCTCTATTCACGGTTCATAACCAAATTCAGATTGTCTTTAACAAGAAAGAATTCAATCCTTATTCCACTTCTACAAATTGCTCAAACACACTTCTATTTTTTTCCAATAAAGTTGGGCATCCCTACTAACATGGGCTAGATACCTGCAGCTCTCTATGTAACATCTTGCTCAGACTCACAGACTTTTAAATTTTCCAAAGACACAATTAGTTTTCTTTTATAATGAAGACCAATTGATAAAGAATCCATTAATATCAACTGTTCAACATTTTTTTATTAAGTGAAGATTGTACCAAATAAATACAACCCCACAAAAGCCCTTCTCACTTCACTAAAAAAAAATCGTCAAAAATAAAAGATAAACATGGTATGTAAGTAACAATGAAAGAGATCTGAATCATTCAAAGAGATCAGCAAAGAAACAAACAGCTGATAGATTTTCAAATACTGCATCTGTCAAAATGAATTTGAGTACACAAATATTGAAAAGGATCAAAATCTCTGTGGTTCATCAAAGATAAATGAAAAATATCAATGTCTGAAACCACACAATCTGTTTGAAGAGATTAAAAAGCTATCCATGTCAGAAACCCACAATGTATTTCATCGCAGATAAACAGAAATTCAAACAAACATTGAAATTTTAACCACCCAATATAGTTCATCAATGATAAACTACAAGTAGAGAAATACAAAACATAAAAATGTTAGATAAATGAAACACAACATACAGTAAGAAGATTAAAGTAGAACAAAGTTTTGTGTTAGAAACTGAATAGTGTTTTTCATTGATGCCAGAAATAGAGCTGCCGATGCTCTTTGATTCATACATTCATCCCCAAACAGAGTAACGTTTTCCTTTTTACAAAAAAGAGTCTTTCATCCAGCTACAGGGAAGCTTCCAGAATATATCTATATTTATGGAGGTCTATAGACATTAGAAGGAGGTTCGAGATAGTTCCCATCACTGACATACAACATTTAATAGCATCACTTATTTCTTATCAGTTAGGTGTTAGAAATCTCTAGAACAGCTTAGCTTGTAGAATTCACTAGAACATTTATTTAATATTGTTGCCAGTAACATTTAATGTTTGGCAATGCTGTAGAAATTACCATACTCCAATAAAAAAATACCATTTCTACCGTACTCCAATAAAAAAATACCAACTTTATTCAGGAAAGACTTAAAACTTGTAAACGGAAAATTAAAAAGATCAAAATTTAAAATCACAAAAAGTGGTTTATCCAAAACTCTTCAGAGTAAGAGAAACTCAGAAATTGAAAAAATACAAGTCTCATTCGTCAACGATAATTTACTGTACACAGTAACTAAAAAGATTTACATTTTAAACCACACAATGAAATTGGGTGCACAGAAATTAAAAAAAGGCTTACATCTCATTAATCAATGATAATTTTCTGTACACAGAAACTGAAAATGACATTTAAACCATGTAGTATAACTCAACAGAGATAAGACTGATTGCATAGAAATTAAAAAAAATCTCTATCTTGAACCAAAAGAATGTAGTTCAGCAAAGACAAAAGTGTGTGCACAAAAAATTAAAAAAATCTCTTTCTTGAACTAGAAGAATGTAGTTCAGCAAAGACAAAATTGTGTGCACAAAAATTGTAAAGATCTACATCTCGAACCCCACAACGTATTTCATAAAAGATAAATTGTGTACACAGAAATTGCAAAGGTCTACATATCCAACAGAAGTACACATATCATCAAAGACAAGATTTTGCACGCCCCCACATTCAAAAGATGTAGAAATTATGTACACAGATGCTGCAAAGATCTAGATCTCCAATAGAAGAACATGTTTCATTAATGAAAAATTATGCACACCCACATTCAAAAGATCTACATCTTTAAACTAAAAATGGGTTCACCAAAGAAACTTACAAAGAAACAAGAAAAAGACCTACATTTCAAACAACACAGAAATTTTAAAAAGTTCCAACATTTTAAAGTGTTCAATGAACTCATCTGAAACAAACTGCCTATAGAGAATTTCAGAAACCAGAAAGATCTAGATGTCATTCATCAGCATTAAAACTCTATACACGGAAATTGAAAAGAATTGCAGCCTCAAATACTACACAATGTGGTTCCACACACGGTTGCTAAAATTTAACACGCACAAATGCACAAATTGGAGATGGGAACACGGACAGAGTGGCATTGAAGGGCTCCACGACTGTGTACGACACCTTTGGAGATGGAAACACGGAGAATGTATCATCATGCAATCAGGATACTCCTCTCTGATCTTCGATATAAGCAACGTCCCCATTCCAGATCTCGTGCCTCCTCCCAGAGAATGGCACACCTGAAACCCTACAAGTAGGGGGAAAAAAAGTAAGTAGAGAAAAAATAAAATCAGTGTTGCAGATCTAGGGTTAGTAAGACAATCGAGGGGCTTAAAGATTACCTTGCAGGCAGTCGCAGTTCTCAGCCTCCTTGCGCACAATGTCCAAGACAGCATCAATGAGTTCGGCGCCTTTTCAGCCATTAATGGCACAAAATACCCGTTGAACGGATGTTTTGGCTTTATGGTCGTGGGATTCCCACTGGCGTCAGACTGGGGGAAATGCCGGTGGGGTTCCTCCACGTAGAATAGCCTATCGGCTAATAAAGAGTCTCTAGAAAAAGTCATATAAGAAACAAAATTAACAAATCAAGCATGATGTAATATCATTATTTTTTCCTATATTTGAAATTTATTACTGCAAATGATTAGGTGTTAGAAATGAGAAGTGTAGTTCTGGCACATGTGATCAGTTATGGTAAAATTTGATTCGTTTACATTGCATCACATAAACTTATTGAACTCGCTTATAGAGAGTGTTTGAGTAGTGGATCCTTTTCAATTTTAAAAAACTACAATTCAAATAATAAAATGTTTTGTATTGTTTGAAATTGTATTTATATGAGAGATGACCTATCTAATAGTTGAGCACTCTAATTTTGTACCATTTTAAGAATCAACCAAGTAAATGCATACAATATATTTATGGAGTACTTTTTAAAGTAACCATGCAGCCTTAGTTTCTAGACAACCGTGTAAAGCATTTAATGACAATATAATAGAAATTTATAGTTGATTAAGGGATCATGTTAAAAATCTATATTTGGGTACACTGATAGAGATAATGTAAGCTCTCATGGTTTAACCATGGTATAAACTTCTTAAAGTTCTGTGTAATGCTATGTTGTTTCAAGTTTTATGAATTGACAGAAAATCTTTGGGGATTATAAAATCACTCTTTGGGCCTTTTATGCAGTTAAATCCTTAGCCTATCTAGCTGATATTTGCACAAGGTTTCAATGTGTTGACAATTAATTAATTTTGAATTCCAAATATTACCTATAAATATGATCCTGTTGATGTTAGGATCAACCAACCAACAACTATATATTGTTTATTTATTTTTTAGGGGTTAAATTTTCTTTGAGCTGATGTTCAAGTCTGTATAATGATTGGCTAGAATCTTAGATGATATAGTACTGCTATGAACTCGAACCACACATTTGAAGCACATTTTACTTTTGAGGGAAGCTTTTTAAATATAATGTCCGTTTTAGAACTATTCAAGTGTGACAGGTTTCTTTGTCCTGTCACACTTGAATAGTTCTGAAAACTGACATTATCTTTCTTTTTTTCCTTTTTTTTTTTTTTGATCAGCAAGAGGTAAGGCCAAATTTTATTAATATAGCTACTATCAAAGGATCTTACATCTTATATTACAAGATAATCATTATAAGCGTATACTCCAAACCAAAACAACAACTGTTCTTGACAGGATATAAACATCTGAAAGAGCTCTAGTAGACATAATTAAGTCCCAACCAGTGTTGTGGCCAAAGGAACAAACTATCTCTTGCAAAAATGGCCCCAATAACAAAGGACCATGATCATCAAACATAGCTTTACTGCCACCACCTCACCACTTTACCTTCCGTTGCAATCTTCGATAACTCATCTGCTTCCAAATTTGCCTCCCTATATACATGATTAATAGTAAAGCAATCAAAATAATCAAGAATTGTCAGTATCCTTTCTAGTAGGGATTTAAGTCTCTAGTTAGGTGTTTCAGACATTCTCACTACATTGATAGTGATAGTCGAATCTCCTTCAATTTCTAACTTGTCAATTCCTTTCTTTTGGCATTCAATCAGCCCAATGTATAAGGCTGTGAATTCAGCTATGTTATTTGTATCCTCTTGAAGGGGAACAAAAATCTTGCCTTTAATGGGACCACTACTATCCCTATTGATACATCTTGCCCCTGATGGACCAAGATTACCTTTTGAAGCTCCATCAAAGTTCAGTTTCAACCATCCAGTTTTAGGTGGATTCCATGTTGTTTGCTCTTTCTTCTTATCTCTTTCCCCAAAAAACATGGGGACTTTAAGGCCTGCCCAATTAAACCTCATTTTTCCATCACACTCAGTAAAGACTCCTTTTGTCTTGAGTCTTGTTGTGCATGTTTTGCACACATGCCCCACCGTAGGCAGGGACCCCCTTTTTTTCTCTCCCGAAAGGCTGCTTTGCTCCTGTCTTGTTTTGTGTGCCCTATTTCTAAGCCCAAATTGGTCATGTGCCATCAAACGATCAAATTCCTCTACCCAAATTCATGTACTTGGGGTATTCAAATCTGTGGAGAAATGAGGTCATTCGTCCCCTATTTTTCCTTGTCTTGTTCTTGCTCTTTGGAAACGTCCGTGGACCCCCGTCGGTCTGATTTCCACATTATTGATTTTGAGGCTAACTTTCTGGTGGATTTGAGATGTGTTTGTGGTCCCTAAGTGAACTTCCAAGGTTGCGTCAACGTTCGGTTAAGTTTTGGTGGTTCCGGAGCTTCGTCCCGCTTTGGCTGTTTTGGAAACATCCATGGACCCCTATCGCTCCCGTTTCCTCAATTTTGACTTTGGGGGCAACATGTTTTGGCTTTGGGATGTGTTTGAAGTGTGTAAATGAACTGCCAAGGTTTTGTCAACATTCCGTTAAGTTTCGATGGTTTTGGAACTTTCCCTCTCAAATTCCCTTCCTCCTTGGCTGTTTGAAAACATCTGTGGACCCCTATCGCTCCTCTTTCCTCATTTTCGACTTTGGGGTCATCTTTTTTGGTGGATTTGGGATGTGTTTGGGGTGTTTCAATGAACTGCTAAGGTTTCGTCAAAGTTTCGTTAAGTTTTGATGGTTTCAGAACTTTCCCTCTGGAATTCTCTTCCTCCTTAGCTGTTTGGAAACATCCGTGGACCCCAGTCGCTCCCGTTTCCTCATTTTTGACTTTGGGGTCACCCTTTTTTGGATCTAGGATGTGTTTGAAGTATGTAAATGAATTGCCAAGGTTTTGTCAACGTTCCATTAAGTTTCGGTGGTTTCAGAGCTTCGTCCCCCTTATTCCATTTTGGAACTTCCGGTGGCTGCATCCTTCCCGGCCTCCGGAGCCCGGCCCCTCCGTGGCCATTTCTGGGGTTCTGCCTCTCCATCGCTGTTTTGGAACTTCCAGCGGCTACCTCCTTCCCATCCTCCGGAGCCCGGCCCCTCCGTGGTTGTTTCCGGGGTTCCACCTCTTCGTCATCATTTTGGAACATCCAGTGGCTGCCTCCTTCTAGGCCTTCGGAGCTCAGCCCCTTCGTGGTCGTTTCTGGGGTTCTGCCTCTCCGTCGCCGTTTTGGAACATCTAACGGCTGCCTCCTTCCCGGCCTCCGGAACTTGGGCCCTCTGTGGCCGTTTCCGGGACTCCGTCCCTCCTTAGCTGTTTTGAACATCTGGGAGTCTGCCTCCTTCCTGGCTGTTTTGCCTTCCATCCACTGTCTGCCTTCTGACTTTCTTCCGTCATCTTTCTGCCCTCTGGCGCTCGCACCCTTGAAACATGAATTAATGTTTATGGTCCAAATGAACTCCAAATATGAATATCAAGATATTTTGATGATGCATGGATAGATCTAAGAAGTATTTTGTAGGTTTGACTGACATTTTCCTTAACTCATGTATAAATGCACTTACGACACTTCGTGTTCGCAGGAGTCAAGAAGCCTTTCATAGGTCTATCAAAGAGGCCCATTAAGGGAGTTGTCCTACCTTTTTCCAGATGATGATTTCTAAGGAGCTTTCTACCCGAATTAAGAGCCACCAATCCATTGATGCCAATCGTCGACAGATTCGTTTTGATCAAAGGAAGACCACTGCAACCACATTAAGCAAAAGACAACTTTTAGGTAGTTTTAGCTATAGTGAAAAAGGAAATTAGCTAAATGACAAAATTGCTACAGTAACTAGCACTAGATGACAAAACAGGGAAAAGACAAGTAATGTATTTTAAATTGCTAGATATTGTGGGGTAGGTGAAACCCTAATGTAATTGAATCTGATCCACTCATTGTAATTGAATCCTAGCCATTCATTTGAGCTTTGGAAAACTATAAATAGGGGCTTTCCCCTCATTTGTAGGGGTTGGAGAATTGATGTAAAGATATTCTGCAGCAATAGAAAGCAACATTGCATGATTTATGGGTGTTCCTTTTGAGTCTGCTCTTTATGTATGCCTAGTTCACCTTCCATGTTAGTTTTAGTGTTAGTTTCTTGAATGGGAGTGGTGATAGTGTTTGTTGTTTTAGTATTTGATGGATTTCCAGTTCATGGCTTTTGTGGTTCATTGATGATGAGTCACTTTGCAAAGCTAGTATGAGCTCACTACTTCATTGCTGCAACTTAGTTCAATTACATGTGCATGATGTGCATATGCAATTTGAAAATCTGCAGTCCTTAGAAGATTGCACTAGTTTTGTGTAGCTGTAGATTTCTCTTGGTCAAGCAAAACTCAGTTTAGGAAATTTGTCTACTTTAGAAGCCACCATTGTTACTGTCCATTCATAGCTTAGGATTATAATAGCTTTCTTAACCCTTCTTCTTTTGCTGTTTTTTTTAATCCTTGGTTAGAGTAGGACCCAAAGCATCACCATGAAGCTAAATCTGATGAATTTGATGAGTTTCAACTTGCTGTTTTGAGTGGACAGCCACTGTTCAGTCACTTTCAGCACTTTGAAACTGCATTTGCAAACCCAACTTCCATGCTTTGTAACTCATCCGTAAGTCCGCCTTGTGATTCCAGCAAATCGCATAAAACAACTAAGATATTCCAAGCACTATCAAGACCTAACATTAGAGACCTTGGGATAGTGTTCTGCAATCTAATTGTGGAAGATTGTCTTTCAAGAGAGGTAGTGTATCTATGCATTACCTGTGTTGAGAAGTGCATAAAAAACACATCAACAGAACTGGCGCTAGAAGGAGGGCTGACATGTTGGGAATACAAAGCTGAAGGTTGGAAGTGATTTATTTTATGCCCTCCTCCTCCTAATGCCATCAACAGAACTGGCGCTAGAAGGAGGGCTGACATGTTGGGAATACAAAGCTGAAGGTTAGAAGTGATTGATTTTATGCCCTCCTCCTCCTAATGCCATCAACAGAACTGGCACTAGAAGGAGGGCCTGACATGTTGAGGCTACGAAGCTGAAAGTTGGAAGTTGAGAAAGGAACATTCAGGAAGAAATCTGAGATAGGGAGATCTCTTTCAAGGCTAAAATTCAAAAAAAATGAAGGCAAGTAGAAGTTGAGTCCAAATGGAGTAGCATTTGGAAATCAACATCACTCGGCTGCATGCAAATTTGAATAAGAGATTGAAGAAGCCATTGCAGCAAATTGTGTTGGCGAATAGATGTCGGATCCATTGCACTTGCAGGCATAGTGAATTGGGGTGTCTAACATTCTTGGACAAAATTGAGAAGGTCTTACGGGGAGAAATTCCCTTTTGGGAAATATATCAGCCTTTAGCCCTTGCAGACTCAGAGGAAGAATTAACAACCATGGCAGCCAAGGCATTCAAGGAGCTGATCCAGGAAAATTTGAGCAGCAAGGATGGACCAAGATTGGAGGAAATATTAATGTCTTGTTGGTGCAGATTTCACAATGCACCCCACTCCGAATTCACTTGCTCGTCATGCACAAAAATCATTGCTCAAGCTAGGGGTTGTTCAAACAAGTTGGAGCAGTCAACTCTCAATGAGGAGAAGTTATCCAATGAGGCAGAAGAGTTGTCAACATCTGGAGGATAGTAAAATAAAGATGAACCAAGAAATTTGACACAAGTTGGTGTTGGGACAATAGACATGGAAAATGAAAACCAAGAGGGAGGAGCTAAAATTTTTGGGACAGCAAGGTGCATTGATGAAAATCTGATTGTAACCAGTTTAGTAGGCTTTCCCTCCATTGAAGAAGAGTAGTCCTCCACTCAAGAAGAGGAACAAATGGCAATTGAAGATGAATTGACAGAATTTGCAATAGCATATGCTAGGACAGCCAACACAAATGTTGAAAATCAAGAAGAAGAGGAGGCTGAAAGCCTTGGGGTAGAGAAGGAGATGGTAAAAGCATAAGAAAAAATAGATTGGAAGACTTCTCCATCTACAATGACAGTGATCAAGAATCTAAAAATGCAGATTTGGAGGAGGGGGAGCAACCACTCACTGCGGCTGTCTACCATCATGCTTCTTTTTCAAGTGATGAGGACCCGATCATGGATAGATATGGCCAGCTCATCTCCAGATTAGCAAAGGATTGGTTAGAGCGAAAATACCAAGTGGATTTGGAAGTTCTACTATTGCCAAATTGGTGCAGACTTCATGATTTATCACACTGTGAATTTGCATGCAGACTGTGCCAATAAGTCATCAAGCAAGTCAAAGAATAAGCAAGGCAACCAAGTACCCGACCTCCTCTACTTGCTACCCATATCGAAAAAGTAGACCAAAAGTCTGAATCAAGTGATGACTCAGTTGAAAGTGGTCCTCAAGAGGATGTTGGGGCAGCAATACAGTCTCAGACTACAAAGCGATGAAGTATATCAAGTGGGATTGCTGTCCACTAGTCATCAAGAAGTTCTTCCTCTTGAAGAGTAGTTATGTGCCATGGACGGTGGGATTTTTGGTGAGTCTTTGGAGGGAAATTATGCAGTAGACTTTAGTCCCCTTGATAAGGTTCCATCAATTGATGACTTCTTTCCATTAAGAGCTGCACTACGGAGGTATGCTCATGTCGAGGAAGAGCACATCCCAGAAGACGGTAATGACGAATACATACTCCTTGAGCCCTTGAACAATGATGCACTAGAGTTTCTAGATTGGGAGATGAGCTCCTTCTCCATTTATAGCGATCATGACCAAGAGGAAACAAGTGGGCGCCATGAGGAGATACATGAACAACAAAAAGAAGAAGACAAAGGTGGAGGTGCTGAGATAGCTACTAACAGAGATGAAGCACTTGACCAACTACGAAATGCAAATTGATTCCTTCCGCCATGATTGCTGCTAATCCTCCCTCATATTCACATGGCTGCACTAGGATAGATTCGCATATGTCATCGTCCCATGACACTGAAAATCATGAAAATAAGGTTGACACTTGGGAAAGTAGATGGGACAGCATGCTACCCCTTGAAGACAACAATCAAGAAGAGGTTTTGGCAATGAAAACCTAGGTAGATGAGGTGTACTTCCTTGAGGAACAACCAGTGGAGGTTGTGGATCCCATTGGTAGATTAAAATAGTTGTTTGCTGCCCCATCCTCCCAGCCTTACGAAAGCTCAATGTCTGAAGTGATGCACCATCCACTGCGCCTGCCCGAAGCTGCCAATGCAACAATCAAGGATGTTGTGCTTGCTCTCAACTGTCCAATGCTGCCACCTCCGTGTGACGACATCCAGGTTTTATCCTTCCTTGCCCCTATTATTTCTCATAATTGCACTTATTATTTTGATTATGGGAACGAGAGAAAATGAACATGTTTATGGATTAACCATGGGTTCAACGAGCCTCCTCAATTGCTGATTTTTCATGATGACATGATTGAACTTGAGTGCTGCAATGTTAAACTGTTTTTTTTCTAAATATAAAGACAAGTTTGCATGGTTAAGAACAATAATGATTGCCTATTTGATTGTGCATGCATTACAAAATCCAATGAATGTTAATGTTGGCTTGCCCTACCTAAACATAGTGCTTTTTAAATATCTTTGTACATAGCCTGTTTTGAGTAGTATAAGTTTCCTGTAAATACCTCACTTTCTTGCTTTCCTTAGGTTAGTTGGTTTGTGTAGGTTGCTTGCTTCATTTGTTTTTTATTTTCTTTTTCTTTGTTGTTGCTTTGCTCGGGGTCCCTTTGCTTTTAGCTGGGCACATTTGTGCGCACAACAACCATACTTATTGACTGGGGTTGTTCTACGTATTTCTTTGTCAAACTCTAATCAAGTTTTCAGAGTGGATGGTGAAGGTCTTCTGTTAGTGTCAACTGATCTAGGTGTTTGATTCAAAGAGGATAAGTTGTTGGTTTAGTCTGACTTTGACGTATTCTGAAATCTTATAGCTCTTACACATCTTAAGAAGTTGACGGTCACTATAGGTCCTTTTGTAAAGTCTAGTTAAGTGAAAAATCTAAAATTCTGCTTCAGTGCCACTGTGATTCTCAGCGTTGAGCGTGAGCTTCAATGCTTGCGGGTTGAAATAAAAGAGCTGAAAAGAGAAAAAAAAGAAAGAAAGAAAATATTGAAAATTAAAAGAAAGAGAAAATTCAACTTTTCAGGGGTATCCGAGCAACTCTACCGGGGCTATGGACGCCCGACTGACAGTAGAGCAATGTTCAAGAGAATCACAATGATAACCTCGTCGGGGCTATGGACGCCTGACTGGCAGTGAGGCAATGTCCCAGATGCTTTTGGAGTTAGAATAAACTACGTAGCTTAACTTGACGGAGCTTGGGTTCCTGTAGCAACTGAAGGATGGGAATTAACGCAATTACACACACTTGGATTTTCAACATACTGAAGGTTGGGTTAGCTAATGGTTTTGATCCTTTGGTTGGGCATTTGGTTTGTTTTCCCTAGCGTGAAGGTCGGAACTAGAGATTATGGGTTCGTGATTCCAGTTTGTAATCAAAATGCTCAAGAGCATTTCCCCAGCAAGTCGCCATTTGTTGTGCATGTTTTGCACACACGCCCCGCCGTAGGCAGGGACCCCCTTTTTTTCTCTCCTGATAGGCTGCTTTGCTCCTGTCTTGTTTTACGTGCCCTATTTCCAAGCCCAAATTGGTCATGTGCCATCAAATGATCAAATTCCTCTACCCAAATTCACGTACTCAGGGTATTCAAATATGCGGAGAAATGAGGTCATTCATCCCATGTTTTTCCTTTTGTCTTGTTCTTGCTCTTTGGAAACGTCTGTGGACCCCCGTCGGTCCGATTTCCACATTATTGATTTTGAGGCTAACTTTCTAGTGGATTTGAGATGTGTTTGTGGTCCCTAAGTGAACTACCAAGGTTACGTAAACATTCGGTTAAGTTTTGGTGGTTCCAGAGCTTCGTCCTGCTTTGGTTGTTTTGGAAACATTTGTGGACCCTAGTCACTCCCATTTCCTCAATTTTGACTTTGGGGGCAACATGTTTTGGCTTTGGTATGTGTTTGAAGTACGTAAATGAACTGCCAAGGTTTCGTCAATGTTCCATTAAGTTTTGATGGTTTCAGAACTTTCCCTTTGGAATTCCCTTCCTCCTTGGCTGTTTGAAAACATCCGTGGACCCCTATCACTCCTGTTTCCTCATTTTTCACTTTGGGGTCATCCTTTTTGGTGGATTTGGGATGTGTTTGGGGTGTTTCAATGAACTGCTAAGGTTTCATCAAAGTTTCGTTAAGTTTCGATGGTTTCAGAACTTTCCCTCTGGAATTCCCTTCCTCAGCTGTTTGGAAACATCCGTGGACCCCGGTCGCTCCCGTTTCCTCATTTTTAACTTTGGGGTCACCCTTTTTTGGATCTAGGATGTGTTTGAAGAATGTAAATGAATTGCCAAGGTTTCATCAACGTTCTGTTAAGTTTCAGTGGTTTCGGACCTTCCTCCCTCTTTTGCTATTTTGGAACTTCCAGCGGCTGCCTCCTTCCGGGACTCCGAAGCTTGGCCCCTCCATGGCCATTTCTGAGGTTCTGCCTCTCCGTCGCTATTTTGGAACTTCCGGCGGCTGCCTCCTTCCCGGCCTTCGGAGCCCGGCCCCTCCGTGGCCATTTCTGGGGTTCCGCCTCTCCGTCACCATTTTGGAACATCCGGTGGCTGCCTCCTTCCTGGCCTCCGGAGCCTAGCCCCTTCGTGGCCGTTTCCAGGGTTCCACCTCTCCATTGCCATTTTGGAACATCTGATGACTGCCTCCTTCCCAGCCTCCAGAACCCGGGCCCTCCATGGCCATTTCCGGGAGTCCGTCCCTCCTTGGTTGTTTTGAACATCTGGGAGCCTGCCTCCTTCCTGGCTGTTTTGCCTTCCGTCTGCTGTCTGCCTTCTGGCTTTCTTCCGCCCTCTGGCGCTCGCACCCTTGAAGCACGCATTAATGTTTATGGTCCAAATGAACTCCAAATATGAATATCAAGATATTTTGATGATGCATGGATAGATCTAACAGGGAATTTGTAGGTTTGACTGACATTTTCCTTAACTCATGTATAAATGCACTTACGACACTTTGTGTTTGCAGAAGTCAAGAAGCCTTCCGTAGGTCTATCAAAGAGGCCCATTGAGGGAGTTGTCCTACTTTTTTCTAGATGATAATGATTTCTAAGGAGTTTTCTGCCTGAATCAAGGGCCACCAATCCATTGATGCCAATCGTCAACGGATGCATTTGATCAAAGGAAGAACACTGCAAACACATCAAGCAAAAGACAACTTTCAGGCAGTTTTAGCTACAGTGAAAAGGGAAATCAGCTAAATGACAAAATTGCTATAGTAACTGGCACTAGATGACAAAACAGGGAAAATACAAGGAATGTATTTTAAATTGTTAGATATTCTGGGGTAGGTGAAACCCTAATGTAATTGAATCTAATCCACTCATTGTAATTGAATCCTAGCCATTCATTTGGGCTTTGGAAAACTATAAATAGGGGCTTTCCCCTCATTTGTAAGGGTTGGAGAATTGATGTAAAGACATTCTGCAGCAATAGAAAGCAACATTGCATGATTTATGGGTGTTCCTTTTGAGTTTGCTCTTTATGTATGCAAGGTTCACCTTCCATGTTAGTTTTAGTGTTAGTTTCTTGAATGGGAGTGGTGATGGTGTTTGCTATTTTAGTATTTGATGGATTTCCAGCTCATGCTTTTTGTGGTTCATTGATGATGAGTCACTTTGCAAAGCTAGTCTGAGCTCATTACTTTATTGCTGTAACTTAGTTCAATTACATCTGCATGATGTGCATATGCAATTTGAAAATCTGTAGTCCTTAGAAGATTGCACTGGTTTTGTGTAGCTGTAGGTTTCTCTTGGTCAAGCAAAACTCAGTTTAGGAAATCTGTCTACTTTAGCAGCCACCATTGTTACTGTCCATTCATAGCTTAGGATTAGAATACCTTTTTTAACCCTTCTCCTTTTGGTATTTTTTCTAATCCCTGGTTAGAGTAGGGCCCAAAGCATCACCATGAAGCTAAATCTGATGAATTTGATGAGTTTCAACTTGCTGTTTTGAGTGGACAGCCACTGTTCATTCACTTTGAGCACTTTGAAACTGCATTTGCAAACCCAACTTCCATGCTTTGTAACTCATCCGTAAGTCTGCCTTGTGATTCCAGCAAATCACATAAAAAAACTAAGATATTTCAAGCACTATCAAGACCTTACATTAGAGACCTTGGGATAGTGTTCTGCAATCTGATTGTGGAAGATTGTCTTTCAAGAGAGGTAGTGTATCTACGCACTACCTATGTTGAGAAGTGCATAAAAAACACATCAACAAGTCTTAATGCTATTTTGTTGTTTATTGTTTCCACAATTGAGCTTTCTATCATATTAATAACTTATTCAACCGGTTTTGATTTGTTGTTAAAAAACCGTATGTTCCTCTCTTTCCATATTTCACATAATATTGTTGATGGACTGATCTTCCATAAGCTACTAAGTAACCCATCCTTGGTTGTAATAGGCCAACTTTGAAATAGGGATATTATGTCATTGGGAAGAGCTGTTACAAATCCTAACTTTGCACAAAGCCATCTCCAACATTTTGCTAAGAAGGGACATTTCAAGAGTAAGTGATTATTGCTTTCTTCATGAGCTTTACATAATACACATCTTGAAGGGCCTTCAAAGCCCATTTTTCTAAGTCTTTCTACTATTAGAATTTTCCTTCTAGTTGCTAAACAAGCAAAAACTGACATTATCTTTAAAAAGCTTCCCTCAAAAGTAAAATTTGCTTCAAATGTGTGCTATATCATCGAGTTCAAAGTAGTACTATATCATCTAAGATTCTAGCCAATCATTATATAGATTTAAACATCAGCTCAAAGAAAATTTAACCCCTAAAAAATAAATAAACAATATATAGCTGCTAGTTGGTTGATCCTAACATCAAAAGGACCATATTTACAGGTAATATTTGGAATTCAAAATTAATTAATTGTCAACACATTGAAACCTTGTGCAAATATCAGCTAGAAAGGCTAAGGATTTAACTATATAAAAGGCCCAAAGAGTGATTTTATAATCCCCAAAGATTTTATGTCAATTCAGAAAACTTGAAACAGCATAGCATTACACAGAACTTTAAGAAGTTTATACCATGGTTAAACCATGAGATCTTACATTATCTCTATCAATGTGCCCAAATATAGATTTTTAAGATGATCCCTTAATCAACTATAAATTTTTGTTATAATGTCATGAAATGCTTTACATGGTTGCCTAGAAACTAAGGCTGCATCATTACTTCAAAAAGTACTCCATAAATATATTTGTGCCGCCTTTAATTCCTTTCCCTGACTATGTTGTGTGTTTCCTTATTTTGGATGATGTGGATAACATGTCCACCTGGATGTTCCAGCATCAAACACCAGGGTACGTAAAATGTTTCATGGGCGTAGAGATCATGAACATTTCTGCAATGATGGGACCATAATCCAGAAATTCTCCAATTCTGAAGCACTGATCCAAGAAGCATCATCAGCTGCACGATTCTTCCATCAAACTAGATACTCCCAATACTCTTTTATTCTTGTCTTCTTCGCTATGCGTAATCAATAATCTACTTAATGCCTTCAAATTTTTTCTCCGGCAATTGACATGCCCATTTCGATGCATCTGAAAAATCTAGAAGTAAATCTTTTTGTCCTCTTGATTAACCTTCATGGTACTTATACAATCTGCTACATTGAATATTGGTGAAATATCTATTCCAACTAGAAGTTCAATGTCATAAGCATTTGATGAAAACTTTCGTACAACCTTGCATGGGCCAATCTTCTTTCTTAAATTCAACTTGTTGTAGGTCCCTTGTGGGAACCCTTTTTTTCACAAATGTGCCATTACTAGCTCTCCAACTTCAAATTCTTGTACTCTTCTGTGTTTATCAGCATTCTCCTTATATTTCATGGAACTCTTTTCTAAAGCCTCTTTCATTTCTTTGTGCAAATCATGAATATACTCTTCAAAGTTTTCTGCTACAACACTTTTTCTCCTCAAATCAGCACTATCCCTCAACTCATCAACTACCCTTGGGTTGTACCCATACACAACTTGGAATGGACTCTTTCCCACACTTTGATTGATAGAGTTATTGTATGCAAATTCTGCTTGTGCCAAAATCAAATCTCACTGAGTTGGTTTATCTCCAACTAAACATCTCAGTAAATTACCCAAGCTTCGGTGCACAACTTCAGTTTGACCATCAGTTTGAGGATGGTAAGTTGAACTAAATCCCAACTGTTTTCCCATATTCTTCTAGTACACCAAAAATGGCCAACAAATTTTGCATCCCGATCTGAAATAATACTTTTTGGAAAGCCATGCAACCGAACTATCTCTTTAAAGAACAATGAAGCTATATGGGAAGCATCACTACACTTTTGACATGGTATAAAATGAGCCATTTTTGAAAATCTGTCCACTACAACAAAAATAGAATATTTACCTCTTTGTGTTCATGGCAGCCTCAAAACAAAATCCATGCTGATGCATTCCCATGGTCTCTCTAGTATCGGTAATGGTTGGTATAACTAGGTGTTTTGCTTCACTCCCTTGGTATATTGACATATTCGACAACTTTGTACCATTCTTTTTACATCTCCATTCATTCCCAGCCAATAGTAACTTTCACTCAGCTATGCTAGTGTCTTGTTGACTCCAAAATGTCCACTCAATCCTCCACTATGTTTCTCCTCCAATAATTTCTCCCTCATTGAACCTCGAGGCATGCATAATCTCTTTCCCTTGAACAATAAATTCTCTTGTATGAAATACTCCAACCATGGAGTTCTATCAATACCCACTGGATTCTTTCAAGCTGCCCATGCTTCCTTAAAATCTGCATCTTCTTTGTACATCTCCCCCATGTGATCAAAACCAACAACACTAATGCTTAACTCATTGAATAACAAACACCTTCTACATAATGTATCCACAACTCTATTTGATTTGCCAATTCTATGTTTCAAAACAAAAGAGAAATTTTGAAGAAACTCAACCCATTTCATATGTCGTTGGCTCAACTTACCCTGGCTATTGATGATTTGCAATGCACGGTGATTGGTCTATAGCACAAACTCTTTTGGTAACAAGTAATGCCTCCACTTCTCATAATTGCGTAGAACTCTTGATCATACACAAAGTATTTTCTCTTTGCCTCATTGAGCTTCTCACTGAAGTAAGCTATGGGTCTTCCTTCTTGACTTAGAACTCCCCCTATCACTGTCCCACTTGCATCACAATCAACCTAGAACACTTTTTCAAAATCAGGAAGTGCCAACACAGGCTTCTTTGTCACTTTCTCTTTCAAGATGTTGAAACTCTTTTCAGCTGCTGTTGTCCAAACAAATTCCCTTTTATCTCCCCTCATTGTCTCGGTGATTGGTGGACATATCCCACTGAAATTTCTAATAAAATTCCTATAGAATCTTTCCAAACCATGAAAACTCCTTGCTCAAAACTTACTTCTTGGGGAAGGCCAATAAACTATTTCCTTCACTCTTTTTGGGTCCATTTTCAGACCATTGCTAGAAATAAAAAAGCCTAAATACACCAACTTTTCTTTCATAAAACTACACTTCTTCAAGTTCACCATTAATTTTTCTTCTTTCAGCCTTTATCGGATAGCTCTAACATGTTGCAAATGTTCTTCTTTAGTCTTACTAAATATCAATATATCATCTAGATAGACAATCACAAACTTACCAAAATATGGCTTCAAAACTTCATTCATCAATCTCATGAAAGTGCTCAGAGCATTTGTCAATCCAAACAACATCACCAACCATTCGTATAGTCCATCTTTGGTCTTGAATTTAGTCTTCCATTCATCTCCTTCTGTTATCCTTATTTGATGATATCCAGTCTTCAAATCAATCTTAGTG
The DNA here is from genome assembly GCA_007258455.2 of Sequoia sempervirens. NCBI lineage: Eukaryota > Viridiplantae > Streptophyta > Pinopsida > Cupressales > Cupressaceae > Sequoia > Sequoia sempervirens. Next base: position 62,453,043 of record VDFB02271358.1, on the reverse strand, counting down.
AAGTATCTAGCTCTAGTTAAGCAATCCATAAGATCATCCATTCACGGCAATGAAAATTGGTACTTGATGGTTATCTTATTTATTGCTCTTGAATCAGTACACATTCGCCAATCACCATCTTTCTTTGGTGCCAACACCACTGGAACCGCACACGGACTCAAACTTTCTCCAATCAGCCCCTTGTCAAGCAACTCTTGCACTTAATTGTTTATCTCCTCATTCTCTTTTGGCGACATTCTATAAGGTTCCTTTTTTGGAAAGCTCACACCAGGAATCAAATCCATACAATGATTGATGCTTCTCATTGGTGGTAACCCATTAGGCAACTCCTTCATCAAAATTTCAGCATACTCCCCCAATATTTCTTGGATTTCCTTTGGTATTTCATCTTCCTGTTTTGCTGTCCCAACTGTAACTGATTTAGGGATGATAGCAAAACATGCTTTCTCCTACTTGAAGTCCCTCAAAAATTGCTTTTTAGAGACCAAACATACTTTTGATTTATCTTTGCCCTCATCTTCACTTTTCTTCATTGGATTTAAGAGATAGTCTTTTCCATCTTTCTTGATGGTATATGTGTTCAACTAGCCATTATGAATAGCTTGTCTATCAAATTTTGACGGTCTTCCCAAAAGAATATGACACGCATCCATTGGCATTATGTCACACATGACTTCATCTTTATAATTCCCAATCTGAAAACTAACCAAACATTGTTCATTTACCAGCAACTGATGCTCCTTTTGCAACCATGAGACTCTATATGGAATGGGATGTTTAGTTCTTTTCAATTTCAGCGTACTCACCATTTCTTCAGACACAATATTATCAGTACTACCACTATCCACAATGACCTTGCAACATTTACCACTCACCTTGCATCTTGTTCGAAACAAATTTCACCTTTGGATTGGTTCCAGCTTCTCCTTTTCAGAATTCAACAAAACTCTCTGCAACATCAGTGATTCTCCATCCTCGAGGTCTTCTCCATGCTTTGGTGGATCCTCCATTTCATTTTCAGCTTCTACTACATGCACTCTTGCCTCTTTTATTTTTCCTCTGTCATATTGGATTTGTGGACACTCAAACACTCGATGTCATGTTTCCTCACATTGGTAACAAGTACCACTGAAACTCCCCTCTGTACCTCTTCCAAATGATCCCCTTCCATGGGAATAGCCTTCTTTTCCTCTAGGGAAATCTCCTCTTCCCCTTCCTTCTTGCATACTTGCACTTAAAGTGCCCATTTCGTCCTGCTTGCTTCTAGAACCTCTACCTCTGCTTGATTGTCCTCTTCTATGTGAAAATCTGCCTCTACCCCAAGAGTTACTTTGTTGCTTCCTATTGAGCTTCTCCTCCGCCTTCAAAGCAAACTGGTATGCTTCTTCCACACTATGCACATTAACCATGCTTATCTCATCTTGGATGGACATGTGCAATCCATTCAAATATCGGGAAACTTGCTCAGCATCTTCTTCAACATGACCAGCTCTTATGCTTAGCTAGTAAAATTCCTCGGTGTATTCCTCCACACTCCCCTCCTTCTGCTTAAAATTTTGCAACTTTCTGAACAGATTGATTTCATAGTTTTGCAGCAAGAATTTGCATTTAATCTTTGTTACCATCCGATCCCATGATCAGATTTTGTCTTTCCCTCTTCATTGTCTATCCGTTTGCACATGATCCTACCATAAGGATGCGTGGCCCTTCAACTTGGTGCAGGAAAATTTAACTCTTTGCTCCTCTTCAATGTTCTCAAACTCAAAATATTTATCCATTTCCCTGATCCAATCCAGCAATTCTTCAACGTTCAATCCCCCTTTGTAAGTTGGAAGATCAACCCGGGGCTTAGAGCTCAGCTTAGTGATGGCTTTGATGAATCTTTCCTCTCTGGGATCCAATCTAGGCTGCTGTACCTCTTCACCTCCCTCAATGACTTGTTCTTCTTCATTGTCACTAATGTCCTGCACATGGACTCCTCCTCTTTGAGCCATTTCCATGGTGTCCATTCGTGCAATAAGACCTCTAACTGCCTCCGCAAGCTCAGTCTCCTCACCTCCGGTTCTTCTTCTTCTTCGACCCCATCCTCTTTGGGCCATGATGTCTGTAGGTCTTCTCCTTAGCACAATGTACGTGGCTCTGATACCACTTGGGGCAGGTCAAACCTCTGAGTCTTATCAGACAGAGAGGTAATGGAGCAGACAAAAACAAACAATAATACTTCAAAAATTCAAACAAACTCTTTATTGATGCAAAAGCACTATTACATTCAACTGAATTTCAAAATGTTTATGCACACTCTAAAATCCCTACCCCTCGTTGCTCTCTGTCATAAAGATCTTATGCTACTTCTCCCAATACGTAGCTTCCTCTGCAGTGAGGATTCACAGCAAAATAATAATAATAATAATAATAATAATAATAATAATAATATTCTTTCTCCCCCAAAAACAAAAACGAAGACCCCTGTTCTCTCATACACTATATGCTCTTGCACTATCGCTGCTTCTTTTAAGAAATATTTGCCGCCTTTAATTCCTGTCCCCCTGACTATGTTGTGTGTTGCCTTATTTACCTTCCATTAGCCGCCACAATTCATTGCTGCCTCACCATTTCCGTTACAAATCTGGAACAGTCCAAAATAAGGAAAAGTAACCTCCTCCTGCAAAGCAAAACACCAAACAAGAAACCGAAATCCAAAATTAGACCAAATTCAAAATTTTGGATGATGCGGATAACACGTCCACCCGGATGCTCCGGCATCAGTCACTTATGTACTAGTTGCAACAGGTTTCAGAAACAGTAATACCTTAGAAGTTCAATATATATAACACTCCATCAAATCATTAATAGCCTCACTAGGCTAGTTTACATAAGATGCAAAATTATTATGCATACACAATAAAAAAATAGATACTTAAGTAACAAAAGATTCAGATAGAACTAAAATGTTTTCTAGGACTCAAGACTCAATACCTGCATATGGGACTGCAGGAAAAAAGATACAAAGAATAAGCTAATTAATAAACTTGAAGTTCCATTAACCTTTCTTCTCCTTTGCCATCTTCATCAAATCTAAGCAATATTAACTTCTTCAAAGTTGTACAAATGTGTCTAAGGAACATGATATATAATAAACTTGCAGTTCCATTATCTTTTCTTTTCACGTTCCATCTTCATCAATGCTTTTGTATCCTTATCCTCTTTTCATATGTCTAATAGTATCTTTCATCCATGTGTTGATTTTCTCTCGAGTCGCTACTCTAGTTTTCATTTCATACAAGGCATTTCGGTAGTTTATGTTTGGGACCAATCAGCCTTTGGAGAATACTAGTTCTTGTTAATTTCTTTCATTGAAACCATGATGCTCTTTGGTTCTAGCCAGGGACATCTCTTTCATGAGCACTAGAATTTGCATCCAATCTGACACCTCTATAAATGTTTCCTTTAGGGTTTCTCTATTCTAAATTATTCTACCATGATAATGCATCCAGAATGCTCGATGGACATTGGCAGAAGCACCATTCGAGTTTTATTGTTGGAAATTTGTGAAACCCTTCAAATTATGTGGAAAGCAAAGAACTTCTGGAGAGCCATGGCGATTACAGGCGGCAAAGAAACGGCCAACACTATTGACATCTTTCATTATGTGGATGAATTTTGATTATTGGGCATACAATGGCTGGTATTTGACAATGTTATGGAAAAGCCTGCTATCAGTGGATGACCATGCTAACTTGTAACTATAGGTTTTTTTAATAGTTTATCACGTTCTGGAGTCAAACATTGTACAGGGTGAATTCCATGTCATTTCATTTGGTATATTGGTCTTCTATACGATGCTTTTTCTATTCTTGTCTAGGATATACTAGTTTTTGTTAGCAAACATCGATTTATGTTTTTTTTGTTTTTTAATTGCTAGTAATAAATATGTTCAATTATGCTTATGATCACTAGTTCCGTATCTGTTATAAGCAACCTTTTGATAGCTAGGATGTCCTTAAATTGCTTCATTCTTAATCTTTAAGACATTTGTGTGGTTAACTTGTATCGAAGCAAATTTAACTGAACCTGGCAAGGTGAATCTCATTTAACTTACTGAAGTTTTCAATGTGCAGTATCCCGATAATAGGAGAAGGATTTGGATGTCCATCTTCTATTCAAAGTAGTGACAGCTCGTGGTGGGGTAGAAATGGTAATACATGGTTAAAATCTCCTTATCTGATTAATAAGTTTTTAGGTAAACATGTTTAATTTTTAATCCTGGTTTTATTAAGATTAAATATTCTTCTTAGCTTCCTATTATACTTTTTTCTCAATTTTAACATCATCAAATCATCAAATTCATCGTTCAATTGACACTGCAGAAAGGACTGCGTTCCTAAATACCACAATATCTGACACACTTAACGTTGATTATGCCATGCATCTAACGGTTTTCTCTAACACAAACAAAGGTTTATTCATACTCATTTTCTTCTCATATACTTCTCATATAGTTAAGCTTTCATGTTTAATATTAAAAATAATACATGATATGGATTTTAGAAGATATAACTGTGCATGGTGTGTTCACATTGGCTCTAAGAAAATTCATCGTCAACAATTCATGGTGGGAAAATTTACCGCCATGACAAATTCACCTCAATCAAATTGTCTCCAGAAAATTGTGAAGTCACAAGGTATGTGCTCTAATTTCCTTTCTATCAATGTTACAGATTGAGGACCACCTAAGACATGGAAGGTGTTACTTTGATATTTCATTACTGGTTAAAATTTAATTTATTTGATATTTAATGATGGTGTTAATTTTTTTTACCAGATATTTCAAATATAATTTATACTATTTTCAATATTATTTCTACTTTTATATATTGATGAGGTACTAGGTCAAAGTTTAGATTGTGATATTGCTATTTGGATTTAACCGTGTAGTTTTATCAATCAAACTCATTGACCCATGTTTCATGAATAGTGGTTCACAAGAACCCATCTCTCACGATAATGAATGGTCCACTTAGCACTCACTGAATCTAGGTGATGCTCACAAAGGTGAAGCACTGGCCTTCCTAGAAGGTCGCCCATCCCAGTATTACTCCAACTCAAACACGCTTAACCACAGAGGTTTTTCCCAAGATTAAGCCCAGATTTCAGATGTTAATAACATATTTTACATTTAAAGCTTGACCCATTTCACATATTGATGCTTATATATTGCAGAGTTTTCCTTATTTCATATGTTGAAGATAAGGGACCAGGCCAGATTTCAGATGATAATGTCAACATATTTTGTATTTAAAGCTTGACCCATTTCACATATTGATGCTTATTTATTGCAGATTTTTCCATGTTTCATATATTGAAGATAGCATTTATATTTTCTGAAAATACTTTTGTAATTGTCAACATATTTTGCACTTAAAACCTTACCCATTTCACATATTGATGTGTATTTATTGTAGGGTTTGCCTTATTTCATATATTAAAGCTAATATTTATATTTTGTTTGAAAATACTCTTGTAAGTAATACCCAAATATGATTTTTAAGACATTGAACCATATCAAAATATGTTTGACAGATTTTTTATGATTATAGTCAAATAAGTCTATTGCAATAGATGGTAGCCATTAAATAGTAATACCAATTATTCAAATATGAGTAATAAAATTTCTACAGTATCTTATGGTAGAGGAGAAGATCTAATTTTCCTATTCCTCCGAGGCTAAGAGACTTCAATTTATTTTCATATTTAGGAACCATAAAAAAGGTTTTTAACAATTTTCACATCATCAGGCCTAAGCGATGCTGTTGTATTTTGATTTTGTTTTCCTTTGTAACACAAATAAAATAATGATAACAGTGAAGGAAACAGAAGATATAATCTCGGTATTATATTTACAATTGATATGTGCCGAATTATTGACAGTCACTCAACTGTGGATTCTAATGTTAAATTCGTATCCATTTGCAGAATATTACCGAAAGAGCTTGATGGATGTAATAAACATGCCCTCCAACTGGTTTGGCCAGAGAAGTTCAGTCTACCGTGGAGTTACCAAGTTTGTTCATACATATATTTTCTCTCTCATGTATATATACCAATACAAATACCAAATGAAGGGCTAGCTTAAAGTAACATATGTGGGACCAATGTAGGCATACGTGGACAGGGAGATATGAATTCCATCTTTGGGAGATATGTTCCCAATGCTTTCCACATTAATGGTTGCAGGTTCGAAGCTTAGTAGATTGTAGAGAGAATCTTCTTCGTCCCCAGGATTTCCCCATCTTGTACTTCTTCGACACTAATCCGCTTTAATTTCCCTCATACGGGCTGGGTGCTTCTCATAATGGCTTCCACATCATATCGACTTGTGTCAAAGTTTGTAATGGCATTTTCTCATCTGAATTTAATGAAGGCAATGTCATAAGCTTCGGCAGCCTCTTCCTCTGTGTCTATGAATTCAAACAAGAATCATTAGTCTTTTATCTGGTTTGATTATTGGATGCATTTATAATGAACAACAGTTCAATGTACTGCATAAACATCTATTGGAAACATTATACTACTAACTGAGAGAAGAGTCTAATGATTCTTGTTTGAATTCGTAGACACGGAGGAAGAGGCTGCTGAAGCTTATGACATTGCCTCTATTAAATACAGAGCAAATGCCATTACAAACTTTGACATAAGCCGATATGATGTGGAAGCCATTATGAGCAGCACATTGCCCATAGGAGGGAAATCAAAGCATATTAGTGTTGAAGAAGTACAAGATGAGGAAAACAGTGGGGACGAAGATGATTCTCTATACAATCTGTTGAGCTTCGAACCTCCAAGCATTAATGTACTGGAAAGCATTGGGAACATATCTTCCTGCACAGACAATAGTGCACCTACAACCATTAATGGGCATGCTATCTCAAAAACTATGGCAACCACCCATGGACTGGTGATGGGAAATTCCTCTTTTCCATCATACACTTCTCTCGCAGCTTCATTCAGTTATACTCTAAGAAGTATCAGTTGTTTCAAAGGCACCACCATCTTTTGAAAACGATGTTGTCTTTGGGTACTTCCACATTCTTCTCTCCCGAGGTGTCCTCAGTTCTTGTGAGAGCTGCTCATGAGAATGTGAATGAGGATTCAGAAAGTGAGCATCATGCAGGGGCAGCATGTCAACCTCCTGTTATATTAAATATCTGTAACAACAAAAGGATGTCAGAATCTTAGTATTTTTAAATACTAACATTATTCTCGTTAAGTCAGTAATCTTTTTTCTTTAGGTACTGTGGACACCTTCAGAACTTACTTTATCATGCTTTTCACAATTTTAAGAAGTAGACTTGGTCCTTTGCGATATATCTAATCTTGGAGGAGCTTTTTCTCCCTTGTTTTGTTGCAGCTTGAACATTTATGAGCAGGTTTACTTCTTTCAGCGTAAGAGTCTTGTAGTGCCATCACCAGGTATCTAGATAAAACCGTATTTAATTGTTATTTCAAACTCTGCTATGTTCAAATTAAGATTGTGTTTTTCTCACATAATCGTATACTTTTTGTTGTATATACAGTTTCACTCCCTTCAGTATCTCCAGCTCCCCATTCGCTGTCAGAGACAATGCACACATTTACCTTCGGAGGGTTCTGTAGTAGATATGAAAAAGCAGAAGATTGATTCTGCCCAATCACTTGGAGGTCCTTTCTTGTAACCAATATTTTAAATAATTCATTGATTAGGGACTGACCTTTGTATTACTACTGTAAACATTTGTGCATATTAATAAATTTAATCATAAATATAGCTTTGATGCAGTTTACCCGACATCATCTATTGGAAGTGCTGTTACTGGCTGTATTGATGGAAAATTTGAGCATGGTTACCTAGTCAATGTGACAGTTGGGACAAGGAAAATGAGGGGTGTTTTGTACCAGTTCCTACTTCGAGCACTGTACCATAGCACGCAACTGTATCTCCCTTTATAAATAGCATGGGTAACGAGCTCAAAGCCTGTCAGGGAACATCAGATTGAACGTAGTGGAAAAAGAAGCTAATGAATAGGAAACATCAGTTAGGAAATTAAAGTTTACATTAGTTTTTAGTAATAAATAAATTAATGGCTAGGTTTTTTGGAAGTTATTTCTCTAAGGAAATTTGAAGGGGTTATTTATGGGAAGACAATGGATTTAAAAAAAAGCCAACGTATTGGATGTATTTTGCCAGATGAATATAATGAAATTCATGTAATTCTGTGATTAAAGAGGGTAATTCTGTGATGAAATTCATGCAATTCTGTGCTAAAGGGCATTTGAGTGAACAAGGCAGAAATCAAAATCTATTTTCTGGTGTTTGGTATGCATTTTTTCAATGTGTGAACCAGCAGCCTGTAAGGAGGTGATATGGTATGAATTTTTTAGAAAAAAAACTAAAACATTGCAGTTCATTGTGAATATTTATGATCTCTTTGTTGTTCTATAAAAAAGGATTGATAAGTGACGAGACTTATTTTATTTAAAATGGAGAAATCATATTTTATTTCAATGTTTGAGGGTCATGAGTTTCATACATGGCAAGTCAAAGTGCAATTAGTTTTAATAGAGAAAGATCTCTTGGAGATTGTCAATGGAACCATTAAAAAACCACAAGATGCAGATAAACAATTAAAATGGACAACAAAAGATCATAAAGCTACAGTAGTGATTGGTCTTGAATTATCCGATGCATATTTACATGATATTGATTTGACAGAAACCTCAAACGAAATATGGGAAAGTCTTAATTCTTTATTTGGTAAACACAAGCTTCAAGTGCTAAAATGGGAATAAGAAAAAAAAATTTGGTTTGAAAATGAATGAGGGTGATAGTATTGTTCAACATATTAGTACATTTTGTTCTTTTCTTAATCAATTTGCTAGAATAAAATGTATAGCTGATGATAATGATGTTGAAACTATTTTATTAAATATTATGCCTTCAAGTTTTGACAATATTGTGTTTACTTTAAACAAATTGAATCCAAGCCGTAGCTTAGAGAATGTGATATCTTATTTAATTGATGAAGAGAAAAGAGTCTCTAAAACTCACTCAACTTTTGCCAAATCTACTTTTCTTTTTTCAAAAAAAAAAAAATGCTTCAATAGGAAAGAATAATAACAAATGCTTCTATTGTAACCAAAGGGGACACACTCTAATTAATACAGTTAGAGATTTGCACGGCTTCTTGGAGGATTCTTATTGATCTATGGTTACTCCTAAGTGGGCTTATTTGGAAAATCAGATCGAAAGTTGATTCTGGTGTTTGACTCTTGGGAATCTACATGTTATACCTGATTATCTCTATTTTGCATGATACTAATGTGGGGTTGAATCTATTTTTCAATTATTTGAGATTGAAGCATTGATTATGCATTTCTCTTTTGAAATGTTGTATATTTGTGGATCTTGTAAATTATCTGATATGGATTATGTTTGGTAGGGCATATTCTTAGTCACCATTATTACATTACTATGTATTACAATGAGAGATGGTTGTTGGGAGTACTCATCAAAGAGCATTATCATAAAGCCTTACGATGATTCATAAAACTCTTCCAAGGGTGTCATATCACTACCTATAAGAGTTGGGCCTGCTATATTGGATACCGCATTCCAAGTATTGGAGCTATAAATGTCATCCCCTCCACATATCACAAATTCCTCAAATAGCCAGTGGTCTCAATCCTTTTCAATATTGTAGCAGCCTAAGAGGGACATCCAAACAACAAGTGCCAATCAATTAGGAAATTCTGACATTTGCTTCATCTTATTATGTTGATCCTTCCACTTTAACCAAAGCATCCACTTCCACCATTCCATCACCTAATCCCAAGATCCAATTCAAAGATAAAGGGTGTGGGGAATATCATATGAAGACATCCTATTGTGTTAGAAAACTACCTGCATCTCCAAAATCGTATGGTAAGCCATTTGCTATCAAAAAGGAACCCAAGGTCACCATTCGAGCATCTCCCACCACAACCTTCATAGAATGGGAAAAGTTGAGTAAATAGGCTATTAATGAAGAGGACATCACCTCCTACTTATACAAGGAAGAAGAAGATGTTGAGCATAAATGGATCCCAATTGAGCAATATGGTAAGGGCTTTGAGATCATGAAACAAAAAGGTTATGATGGACATAGCTATCTCAATTTACACAAGAATGAAATGTCAAAACCTTTGATACATCCCAAGTGACCAAAGCACATAGGGCTAGGGTATGAACCATTAAAAGTGAACGCTCCTAGTACCAAGGTTCTTTTGAGTGGGGAGGTTAGTGCTTCAAAAGATATCGAGACATCCATGGATTACCGTGTTGAGACTAGCTCCAATGAATGGGAGTGGGACTCCTACACATTGAGTGACTATGATCTAGCTGAGACCTTTCACAAACTTTACTTATCTGACTAGCCAACCAAAGGTGAATCTTGGATCACTTCCTTTTGGGATACAAATAATACTTCCATTTTCACCTTATCATCCTCTTCACTAAATTTCAACAAGAAAGGACACATCCAAGGGTGAAAAACTCTTTGAGCCAGCCAAGGATGGAGGGTTGTACTTAATTCCCATAAATCAAGATAAATCACAAATGCTATCTGTAGATGCAAAATCTACAAATTGTTAAAAATCTTAACATAATATCATCATGTTAGTCATCTAAAACACATTAAATTCAACATCCCTATGAAATACTTAACCATACTATAATATGCAAAACTAAATAGAACAAGAATAGCTGATTTTCTACAAGTTTCTTAAATTCCTTAAACCAACTAAACACTTCTGATTTACTTTTCAAAAAATAGACAAATGCTCTTCTTGAATAATCATCAATAAACAATACATAATACCTTGACTTAGACAAAGAATGAACATTCACTGGACGAAAAACATCATAGTGTAAATAATCAAGCAAACCAGAAGACTTGTGAGGACTGGAATTAAATGAAACACGGTGCTATTTACCATATATACAATGTTCACAAAACTCAAATTCGAGGTTACAATCATGAAGCCCCTCAACTAGGTTTTTATTCTTCAAGGTTTTTAAACCTTTATCTCTAATGTGGCCTAGCCTATGATGTCAGAGCATAGTATTTTCTACTGGAAGTTTAACTTCCATAGAGTTTACACTATCAAGAACTTTTTCCTCTTTTCCTCCATAAGTAGCTTTCTGTGACTTTGCAGAGACACTATTGCATTGTACAACATATGCATCTAGCTTATACAAGGTACCAACACGAGCACCCCTTGCTAGCACCATTGAGCCTCTAGTCATCTTGTAGCCATTTCCAGAGAATGTGACTTGCACTCCAATATCATTCAGCTTACTAACAGAAAGTAGATTTTGAGTTAGACCTAGTATATACATTACACCATTGATTCCCTTCACTCTTCCATCGAAGAATTGAATTTTGATTCTTCCATGACCAACTATTTCCAAAGATGAATCACTTTCCAAATACACCTTTCCACCATCGTAATTTTCATACTTCATGAACCAGTCTCTATGAGATGTCATGTGGAAAGATGCTCCATAATCAATCAGCCAGACATCATCTGATGCTTGTGTAGCTAGGGCTGCAATGAAGGAGTTTGCATCACTCTGAGAAGAATCATTATCGGAAGAATGACCAGGTTGCCCACAATTCTAACACTTCGCCTTGGACTTCTTGCCAAGAGACTTTGATCTCCCTTCTAATTTGGATTTGGACTTCTTGTCCTTCTTCTTTCCTTTTTCTCTCGATCTGCCTCTAACAGCAAGAGCCTCCTTCGCCATCTCAGAAGATTTCCTTCTCATCTCTTCTAATAACAAAGAAGCAACAACATCTTCCATCTTAAAAGTGGATGTTGTACTCCCAATAGCCATCACCAAGTGATCCCAAGAATCTGGCAAAGAACATAATAATAGCCTACAACGATCTTCTTCATCAATCTTCACAACCACAGATGCTAACTGAGCAATCATCATGTTGAAAGCGTTCAAATGATCAGCAATAGATCCTCCCTCCTGCATTCTCAAAGTGTACAGCTTCTTCCTCAAGAAAAAATTATTCACCAAGGACTTGCCTTGATAAAAAGCTACCAGTCTTTTCCACAGAGAGGATGTAGTCTTTTCTTCATGAACATTCAGAAGAACAGAAGCTGCTAAACAAAGCCTTATCATCCCCTTTGATTTTCTATCTGCAAGGTCCCAATCCTCTTGCTTCATGCCTATAGGCTTTGCTCCAGACACAACAATTCAAAGATCACAATCAACCAACAGATATTCCATTTTAAGTTTCCACAACTCAAAATTTTTGCCATTGAATTTCTCAATTTCAATCTTTCCTAACATGCTTGCCATCTTAACCTGTAATTCGAATTACCAAACTTCTACCAGACTCCTACTAAAACAGAATTGACACAAAAAACCCAATGTACCCACAAGGATAACACAACTGGCCAAGCTTTGATACCACTTGTAAGGAAAGCTAATGCATGCAACAAACTCTCCTCACATCAAAACCTCAAGGAAGAATGCAAAGGTGACTTTAAATTTTCAATTACAGTCCAATTAAGATACACTTGAAAGAAATAACAGAAATAGAGAAATGAACATACACACATGAACACTAGATTTACATGGGAAAATCCTTATGGGAGAAAAACCCACCACATCAAGAAAAACCCCTTTGTATTATAGTAAACAAATTACATACAGAGTATGGGCTTCACTCTCTGATGTCAAACTACAGCCGCAACAAATTCTAAGATCTACCTTGTACAGAACATCTCATTTACAATGCACTCTCTGAATTGAATTCACACACTAATCTCATACAAAACTATTCATCAACTGTTCAAAGACTATTCATCAGACACGATCATCATCTTCAATTCCTAAGTATAACCATGTCACTCATGGTCTATCAAACTTCCTCATAGTAATGGCCACAATAGTCCAACTGCTAGCGGTTCCCATTCTGCTCCTCTAATTGGTCGAAGACACACCATGAAGGACAGTCTTCCAATTGATCAAAAATGTTCAAACAATATTCGCATGTCGGTGAGACATTAGCTGTGTCTCCCCAATGCCGCAAATCCCAACTGTCGATATCGGCTAGACTCATCACATTTGGCAAGAGGTTACACCAAGTTCAAAAGCTGTCACTCAGACTCACCCTTGCCACTAAGACGTCATACCGATATCCATTGTAGAGGCATCGACCAGACCATCGCTATCAGCCAGAGGTCATATCAAACGCAAATACATCTTGTGAAGCTCTATCAACAAGAGTTCTCCTATTGCCAAGAGTCTCATAGATCTTTATTGTTGATGGTGTTTTCATGCACTTCTCAACACAGGTAGTGCATAGGTGCGCTACCTCTCTTGAAAGACAATATTCCATAATCAAATTGCATAACACTATCCCAAGGTCTCTCGGATGTTAGGTCATGACAGTGCTTAGATACCTCAGTAGTTTGATGTGATTTGCTGGAATCACAAGGCGGACTTACGGATGAGTTATAAAGCATGGAAGTTGGGTTTGCAAATACAGTTTTAAAGTGCTAAAAGTGAATGAATAGTGGTTGTCCACTCAAAACAGCAAGTTAAAATTTATCAAATTCATCTGATTTAGCTTCATGGTGATGCTTTGGATCCTACTCTAACCAAGGATTTAAAAAATAGCAAAAGGAGAAGGGTTAAGAAAGCTATTCTAATCCTAAGCTACGAATGAACAGTAACAATGGTGGCTGCTAAAGTAGACAAACTTCATAAACTGAGTTTTGCTTGACTAAGAGAAACCTACAGCTACACAAAACTAATGCAATCTTCTAAGGATTGCAGATTTTCACATCACATACATACATTATGTACATGCAATCGAAGTAAGTTGCAGCAATAAAGGAAAGAGGCTCAGACTAGCTTTGCAAAGTGATTCATCATCAATGAACCACAAAAAGCATGAGCTGGAAGTTCATCAAATACTAAAACAGCAAACACCATCATCACTCCCATTCAAGCAACTAACACTAAAACTAACATGGAAGGTGAACCATGCATACATAAAGAGAAAACTCAAAAGGAACACCCATAAATCATGCAATGTTGCTTTCTATTGCTGCAGAATGTCTTTACATCAATTCTCCAACTCTTACAAATGAGGGACAAGCCCCTATTTATAGTTTTCCAAAGCCCAAATGAATGGCTAGGATCAATTTGTATTGAGTGGCTCAGATTCATTAAAAGTTAGGGTTTCATCTACCCCACAATATCTAGCAATTTTAAAATACATTCCTTGTCTTTTCCCTATTTTGTCATCTAGTGCCAGTTACTATAGCAATTTTTTCATTTAGCTGATTGCCTTTCCACTGTAGCAGAAACTGCCTGAAAGTTGTCTTTTGCTTGATGTGCTTGCAGTGTTCTTCCTTTGATCAAACGAATCCGTCGACGATTGGCATCAATGGATTGGTGGCCCTTGACTCGGGAAGAAAGCTCCTTAGAAATCATCATCATCTGGAAAAAGGGGTAGGACAATCCCTCAATGGGCCTCTTCGATAGACCTACGGAAGGCTTCTTGACTCCTGCAAACACAAAGTGTCGTAAGTGCATTTATACATGAGTTAAGAAAAATGTCAGTCAAACCTACAAATTCCCTGTTAGATCTATGCATGCATCATCAAAATATCTTGATATTCATATTTGGAGCTCATTTGGACTATAAACATTAATGCGTGCTTCAAGAGTGCGAGCGCCAGAGGGTAGAAAGACGGCGGAAGAAAGCCAGAAGGCAGACAGCAGACGGAAGCCAAAACAGCCGGGAAGAAGGTGGGCTCCCGGATGTTCAAAACAGCTGGGAAGGAGGTAGGTTCCCGGATGTTAAAAATAGCCAGGAAGAAGGGAGGCTCCTAGATGTTCAAAACTGTCGGGAAGGAGGTAGGCTCCTGGATGTTCAAAATAGCCGGGAAGGAGGCAAGCTCCTAGATGTTCAAAACAGCCAGGAAGGAGGCAAGCTCCCAGATGTTTAAAACAGCCAAGGAGGGACGAACCCCCGAAAATGGCCACAGAGGGGCCGGGCTTCGGAGACAGGAAGGGAGGTGGCCGCTGGAAGTTCCAAAATGGTCACGGAGAGGTGGAGCCTCAGAAACGACCATGGAGGGGCAAGGCTCCGAAGGCTGGAAGGGAGGTGGCTGCCGGAAGTTCCAAAATGGCCACAGAGAGGCGGAGCCCCGAAAACGGCCACGGAGGGGCCAGGCTCCGAAGGCCGGAAGGGAGGTGGCCGCTGGAAGTTCCAAAACGGCCACGGAGAGGCGGAGCCCCGGAAATGGCCATGGAGGGGCCGGGCTCTGGAGGCCGGGAAGGAGGTGGCCGCCAGAAGTTCCAAAATGGCCACGGAGAGGTGGAGCCCCGGAAATGGCCATAGAGGGGCCAGGCTCCGAAGGCCGGGAAGGAGGTGGCCGCCGGAAGTTCCAAAACAGCAAAAGGGGGACGAAGCTCCAAAACCACTGAAACTTAACCAAACTTTGACGAAACCTTGGTAGTTCATTTACGCACTTGAAAGACATCCCTGATCCAAAAAAGGGTGACCCCAAAGTCAAAAATGAGGAAGTGGGAGCAATGGGGGTCTACGGATGTTTTCAAACAGCCAAGGAGGAAGGGAATTGTAGAAGGAAAGTTCTGAAACCATCGAAACTTAACGGAAAGTTGACGAAACCTTGGTAGTTCATTTACGCACTTCCAACACATCCCAAATACAAAAAAGGGTGACCCCAAAGTCAAAAATGAGGAAACGAGAGCGACGGGGGTCCACGGACGTTTCCAAAATAGCTAAAGAGGAAGGGAATTTCGGAGGGAAAGTTCTGAAACTATTGAAACTCAACCAAACATTGACGAAACCTTGGCAGTTCATTGAAACACCCCAAACACATCCCAATTCCACCAAAAAGTTGTCCCTAAAGCCAAAAATGTGGAAACTGGACTGACAGGGGTCCACGGATGTTTTCGAAACAGCCGAAGCAAGACAAAAGGCAGAAAGGGGATGGGGGACTTTATTTCTCCGCAGATTTGAATACCCCAAGTAGGTGAATTTGGGTAGGGGAATTTGATCATTTGATGGCACATGACCAATTTGGGCTTGGAAATAGGGCACGCAAAACAAGACAAGAGCAAAGCAACTTGTTGGGAGCAAAAAAAAGGGGGTCCCTGCCTACGGTGGGGTGTGTGTGCAAAACATGCACAACAAATGGTGACTTGCTGGGGAAATGCTCTAGAGCATTTTGATGATAAACTGGAATCACGAACCCATAAACTCTAGTTCCGACCTTCACGTTAGGGCAAACAAACCAGACACCCAACCAAAGGATCAAAACCATTAGCCAACCCAACCTTCAGTATGCTAAAAATCCAAGTGTGTTCAATTGCGTTAATTTCCATTCTTCAGTTGCTATAGGAACCCAAGCTTCGTTCAATTAAGCTACGTAGTTTATTTTAACTCGAAAAGCATCCGGGACATTGCCTCGCTGCCAGTCAGGCGTCCATAGCCCCGACGAGGTTGTTGCTATGATTCTCTCGAACATTGCTCTACTGCTAGCTGGGCGTCCATAGCCCCGGTAGAGTTGCTCGAATATCCCTGAAAAGTTGTATTTTTCTTTCTTTTAATTTTCAATGTTTTTTTTTCTTTTTTTCTTTTCTCTTTTCAGCTTTTTTATTTCAACCCACAAGAATTGAAGCTCACGCTGAGGGCTAAGAATCACAGTGGCGCTGGAGCAGAATTTTAGATTTTTCACTTAACAAGACTTCACAAAAGGCCCTACAGTGACCGTCGAATTCTTAAGATGTGTAAGAGCTATAATATTTTAGAATACGTCAAAGTCAGACTAAACCAACAACTTATCCTCTTCGAATTAAACACCCAGATCACTTGACACTAATAGAAGACCTTCACCATCCACTCTGAAGATTTGATTAGAGTTTGACAAAGAAATACATAGAACAACCCCAGGCGATAAGTATGGTTGTTGTGCGCACAGATGTGCCCAACTAAAAGCAGAGGGACCCAGAGTAAAGCAGCAGCAAAGCGAAAGCAAATGAAAACAAACAACCAACTAACCTAAGGAAAGCGAGAAAGCGGGGTATTTATAGGAAACCTATACTACTCAAAAACGAGCTCTGTACAAAGATATTTACAAAGCACTATGTTCAGGCAGGGCGAGCTGACATTAACATTCATTGGATTTTGCAAAGCATGCACAAGCAAGTAGGTAATCATTATCGTTCTTAACCATGCAAATTTATCTTTATATTCTAAAAAAATAAATTCAATGTTGCAGCACTCAAGTTCAATCACGTCATCATGAAAAATCAGCAATTAAGGAGGCTCATTTAACCCATGGTTAATCCATAAACATGTTCATTTTCCCTCATTCCCATAATCAAAATAATAAGTGCAATTATGAGAAATAATAGGGGCAAGGAAGGATAAAACCTGGATGTCGTCACACAGAGGTGGCAACGTTGGACAGTCGAGAGCGAGCATAACATCTTTGATCGTTGCATTGGCAGCCTCGGGCGGGCGTGGTGGAGGGTACAACACTTCAGACATTAAGCTGGCATAAGGTTGGGAGGACAAGATAGCACACAGCTCTTCCAATCCACCAATGGGACCTACAACCCCGGTTGGAAATTCTTCAAAAAGAAATACTTCTCCACATTGATCATCTACAAACTTGGGATCCACTTGGTTGCTGTCCTCAAGGGGCAGCATGTTGTCTTGTCTCCTTCCCCAAGTATCAACCTCCTTTTTATGATGTTCAATGTCATGGGATGATGACATGCATGAATCTGTCTCATTGCAGCTCTCTGGTTGTGAAGGAAAATCTGCAAGGATTGAGGCGGAAGGACCCTCAATTGCAGCGCGTGGTTGACCAAGCTCGTCATATTTGTTGGCAGGCATCGAAACACCTCCACCTTTATCTTCTTCCTTTTTTTGTTCATGTATCTCCTCATGGCACCCACTTGTTTCCTCTTGGTCACTATCACTATAAATGGAGAAGGAGCTCCTGTCCCAATCTGGAAACTCTAGTGCATCATTGTTCAAGGGCTCAAGGAGTATGTATTCGCCATTATCATCTTCTGGGATGTGCTCTTCCTCGACATGAGCATACCTCTATAGTGTAGCTCCTAATGGAAAGAAGTCATCAATTGATGGAACCTCATCAAGGGGACCAAAGTCTACTACACAATTTCCCTCCAAAGACTCATCAAAAAGCCCACCATCCATGGCACATAACTACTTTTCAAGAGGAAGAACTTCTTGATGACTGGTGGACAACATTCCCGCTTGATCTACTTCATCGCTCAGAAGTCCAAGACTATATTGTTGTCCTTCTATTACTGCCCCAACATCCTCTTGAGATCCGCCTTCAGCTGATCCATCACTCGGTTCAGGCTCTTAGTCTTCTTCTTCGATATGGGCAGCAAGTAGAGGAGGTCGGGCACTTGGCTACCTTGCTTGTTCTTTGACCTGTTTGATGGCTTCTTGGCCTAGTTCACATGTGAACTCCGAATGTGATGAATCATGAAGTCTGCACCAATTTGGTAATAGTAGCACCTCCAAATCCACTTGGTATTTTAGCTCTGACCAATCCCTTGCTAATCTGGAGATGAGCTGGTCATATCTATCCATGATCGGGTCCTCATCACTTGAAAAAGAAGCATGATGGTAGACAGCCATAGTGAGTGGTTGCTCCCCCTCCTCCAAATTTGCATTTTTAGATTCTCGATCACTGTCATTGTAGATGGAGAGGTCTTTCAACCTAATTTTTCTTATGTTTTTACCATCTCCTTTTGCTGCCCCAAGGCTTTCAGCCTCATCATATTCTTGATTTTCAGCATTTGTGTTGGCTGTCCTAGCATATGCTGCTGCAAATTCTATCAATTCATCCTCAATTGCCATTTGTTCCTCTTCTTGAGTGGAGGACTGCTCTTCTTCAATGGAGGGAAAACCTACTAAACTGGTTATAATCATATTTTCATCAATGCACCTTGCTGTCCCAAGACTTTCAACTCCTCCCTCTTGGTTTTCATTTTCCATGTCTATTGTCCCAACACCAACTTGAGTCAAATTTCTTGGTTCATCTTTATTTTTCTATCCTCCAGATGTTGACAACTCTTCTGCCTCATTGGATAACTTCTCCTCATTGAGAGTTGGCTGCTCCAACTTGTTCGAATAACCCCTAGCTTGAGCGATGATGTTTGTGCATGACGAGCAAGTGAATTCAGAGTGGGGTGCACTGTGAAATCTGCACCAACAAGACATTAATATTTCCTCCAATCTTGGTCCATCCTTGCTACTCAAATTTTCCTGGATCAGCTCCTTGAATGCCTTGGCTACCATGGTTGTCAATTCTTCCTCTGAGTCTGCAAGGGCTAAAGACTGATATATTTCCCAAAAGGGAATTTCTCCCTGTAAGACCTTCTGAATTCTGTCCAAGAATGTTAGACACCCCAATTCACTATGCCTGCAAGTGCAATGGATCCGACATCTATCTGCCAACGTAAATTGCTGCAATGGCTTCTTCAGTCTCTTGTTCAAATTTGTATGCAGCTGAGTGATGTCAATTTGTGTATGCTGCTCCATTTCGACTCAGCTTCTTTTGTTTTAAAATTTTTTTGATTTTGGAATTAAAGACATCTCCTATCTCAGATTTCTTCCTGAATGTTCCTTTCTCAACTTCCAACTTTCAACTTCGTAGCCTCAACATGTCAAGCCCTCCTTTTAGCACCAGTTCTGTTCATGGTGTTAGGAGGAGGAGGGCATAAAATGAATCACTTCCAACCTTTAGCCTTGTATTCCCAACGTGTAAGCCCTCCTTCTAGCACCAATTCTGTTGATGGCGTTACGAGGAGGAGGGCATAAAATGAATCACTTCCAACCTTCAGCCTTATATTCCCAACGTGTCAGCCCTCCTTCTAGCACTAGTTATGTTGATGTTGTTTTCATGTACTTCTCAACACAGGCAGTGCATAGGTGCGCTACCTCTCTTGAAAGACAATCTTCCACAATCGAATTGCAGAACACTATCCCAAAGTCTCTTAGATGTCAGGTCATGACAGTGCTTAGATACCTCAGTAGTTTGATGTAATTTACTGGAATCACAAGGCGGACTTACAGATGAGTTATAAAGCATGGAAGTTGGGTTTGCAAATGCAGTTTCAAAGTGCTGAAAGTGAATGAACAGTGGTTGTCCACTCAAAACAGCAAGTTGAAACTCATCAAATTCATCTGATTTAGCTTCATGGTGATGCTTTGGATCCTACTCTAACCAAGGATTAAAAAAAACAACAAAAGGAGAAGGGTTAAGAAAGCTATTCTAATCCTAAGCTACGAATGAATAGTAACAATGATGGCTGCTAAAGTAGACAAACTTCCTAAACTGAGTTTTGCTTGACCAAGAGAAACCTACAGCTACACAAAACCAATGCAATCTGCTAAGGACTGCAGATTTTCACATCACATACACACATCATGTCCATGCAATCAAACTAAGTTGCAACAATAAAGGAAAGAGGCTCAGACTAGCTTTGCAAAGTGATTCATTATCAATGAACCACAAAAAGCATGAGCTGGAAGTTCATCAAATACTAAAACAACAAACACCATCATCACTCCCATTCAAACAACTAACACTAAAACTAACATGGAAGGTGAACCATGCATACATAAAGAGCAAACTCAAAAGGAACACCCATAAATCATGCAATGTTGCTTTCTATTGCTACAGAATGTCTTTACATCAATTCTCCAACTCTTACAAATGAGGGACAAGCCCCTATTTATAGTTTTCCAAAGCCCAAATGAATGGCTAGGATCAATTTGTATTGAGTGGCTTAGATTAATTACAAGTTAGGGCTTCACCTACCCCACAATATCTAGCAATTTTAAAATACATTCCTTGTCTTTTCCTTGTTTTGTCATCTAGTGCCAGTTACTATAGTAATTTTGTCATTTAGTTGATTGCCCTTTTCACTATAGCAAAAACTGCTTGAAAGTTGTCTTTTCCTTGATGTGCTTACAGTGTTCTTCCTTTGATCAAACAAATCCGTTGACGATTGGCATCAATGGATTGGTGGCCCTTGATTTGGGTAGAAAGCTCCTTAGAAATCATCATCATCTGGAAAAAGGGGTAGGACAACCCCTCAATGGGCCTCTTCGATAGACCTACGGAAGGCTTCTTGACTCCTGTAAACACGAAGTGTTATAAGTGCATTTATACACGAGTTAAGGAAAATGTCAATCAAACCTACAAATTCCCTATTAGATTTATGCATGCATCATCAAAATATCTTGATATTCATATTTGGAGCTCATTTGGACCATAAACATTAATGCGTGCTTCAAGAGTGCGAGCGCCAGAGGGTAGAAAGACAGCAGAAGAAAGCTAGAAGGCAGATAGCGGACGAAAGCCAAAACAGCCGGGAAGAAGGTGGGCTCCTAGATGTTCAAAATAGCCAGGAAGGAGGCAGGCTCCCGAATGTTAAAAACAACCAGGAAGAAGGGAGGCTCCTAGATGTTCAAAACAGTCGGGAAGGAGGTAGGCTCTTGGATGTTCAAAATAGCCAGGAAGGAGGCAGGCTCCCGAATGTTCAAAACAATCGAGAAGGAGGCAGGCTCCAAGATGTTTAAAATAGCCAAGGAGGGACGGACCCTCGAAAATAGCCACGGAGGGGCCGATCTCTGGAGACCAGAAGGGAGGTGGCAGCTGGAAGTTCCAAAACCACAGAGAGGTGGAGCCCCAGAAACGGCCATGGAGGGGCCAGGCTCTAGAGGCTGGAAGGGAGGTGGTTGCCGGAAGTTCCAAAATGGCCACAGAGAGGCGGAGCCCCGAAAACGGCCACGGAGGGGCCGAACTCAGGAGGCCGGAAGGGAGGTGGCCGCTGGAAGTTCCAAAACGGCCACAGAGAGGCGGAGCCACGAAAACGGCCACAGAGGGGCCGGGCTTCGAAGGCCTGGAAGGAGGTGGCCGCCGGAAGTTCCAAAATGGCCATGGAGAGGTGGAGCCCTGGAAATGGCCACGGAGGGGCCGGGCTCCGGAGGCCGGGAAGGAGGTGGCCGCTGGAAGTTCCAAAACAGCAAAAGGGGGATGAAGCTCCAAAACCACCGAAACTTAACCAAAATTTGACGAAACCTTGGCAGTTCATTTACACACACTTGCAACACATCCCCGATCCAAAAAAGGGTGACCCCAAAGTCAAACATGAGGAAACGGGAGCAACGGGGGTCCACAGATGTTTCCAAACAGCTAAGGAGGAAGTGAATTCCGGAGGGAAAGTTCCGAAACCATCGAAACTTAACGGAACGTTGACGAAACCTTGGCAGTTCATTTACGCACTTCAAACACATCCCAAATACAAAAAATGGTGACCCCAAAGTCAAAAATGAGGAAACGAGAGTGATGGGGGTCCATGAATGTTTCTAAAATAGCCAAGGAGGAAGGGAATTCTGGAGGGAAAGTTTTGAAACCATCGAAACTCAACCAAACATTGACGAAACCTTGGCAGTTCATTGAAACACCCTAAACACATCCCAAATGCACCAAAAAGTTGTCCCCAAAGCCAAAAATGTGGAAACTGGACCGACAGGGGTCCACGAATGTTTCTGAAACAGTCGAAACAAGACAAAAGGTAGAAATGGGATGGGGGACTTTATTTCTCCACAAATTTGAATACCCCAAGTAGGTGAATTTGGGTAGGGGAATTTGATCGTTTGATGGCGCATGACCAATTTGGGCTTGGAAATAGGGCATGCAAAACAAGACAGGAGCAAAGCAGCCTGTCAGGAGCAAAAAAAAAGGGGGTCCCTACCTACGGCGGGGCGTGTGTGCAAAACATGCACAACATTTATGTGATACTGACATTCATCAAGCAAGGCTGTCGGTGAGACAAGTCATATCACCAAGACTTCATACCAATGATCACCACATGTAGTGCTATCAGCAAGACTACTGTTATCGGTGAGACATCATACCGAGCTCAGAATAGTTGGAGAGACAACCACTTTTTCCAACAGGTCATACCGATGTTCAAAAGTCACATCGACACCAGCATTCCCATCGACGAGATGTACTATGTTGCTAAGAGTCACCTCGCAGGTTCCAAGTCACCCCGAGTCCACCCTTCGCCAGTAGTTATACCGACAATAGATCATACCATTGGCAAGACACTCATCCATTGCCAAGAGTTCTTACCGAGTGTTCAAGCCTTTCCCCAAAACCACTTGTTGCCCAGAGTCTTCCCGACATTCGATAAGAATAACCTATCAGCTAGAGATCTCTCCGAGCAGAGGGAGATAGGAAACTCATAGTGATCACATGTCACAACGATTACACCGGTCGGCAAGACACCAACAATGTCTTGGCAACATGAGCATTCCACAAGGTTACACAACTGCTAGTCGGCCAGACAGAAAGAATGTCACACCGAATTTTCCCTTTCAGGAGTTTCATACCAGTAAGATTGAGGCACGTTCTCCAACATGTTACATAGGGAAGGCCATCATCGATGAGCCCCCGAGGCACTAGGTAGTCCTTTAGGGTTTTTCAAGTTAGTAACTTTTCATAACATAATCAATCAGACACCTTGATTAAACACAAGCAATCATCTCAGTCTCAAACAAATCATAGAGCAATCAGACAAACTATCTAACTCATCTTCAAACCAAATAGGTCAATTTCCTAATTAGTAAAAAATCAAATCAACAATTATCATTCAATCAATAGTCTTATATAAGAAGTGGCATTATCGAAACTAGACTCAATGTCTTATACAACTTTCCTCGTTTCTTGAAACTAGACTTGACCTTATTGTTTATCTTATACATGATGTGTCCTTCCTGACACTAGACAAATATCATTTATCAACCTTATCATTTTCCTTATATATGTGGCTACATGTTCAAAACCAGAATCAATGTCTATACAATATGCTCCATTTTCTAAAACAAGATGTTATGAATCAATCAATCAATCAATCAGTCAATCAACCATCAAATTAATCCTATCAATCCTATCAATGCACAACCACTGGAAAAACAAATCTAAATGTTTGTTGACTCTACTGGTTCAATTTTTCTTATTTTTTGTTGATTAATTTTTTGGTCATGTTACTAGCCACCTCGACTATGGCCCAAGAAAGATTTAGAGAAGCGATGATGTCTAATGACCTACATTTTCTTTTATTGTTGTTTGTGGTTTGTCTTAACAAAAATATTGGGGAAACTTTGCTCCTAGTATGAGTTATGACATTCCTTATGTCTTAAGTGTCTTTTTTTTCACAAAGGGATAACATTGCACACCTTGGTCTATGTCATACCATGGTGGTTATTGTCCATTTTCCATGTTTTAGCATGACGATAAAAATGCAAGCTTAGCATCTCTAAAGAAAATATAAATCCCTATTCAATCATCTAATTCCATGCTAAAATTTTCCTCATGCTAACATTTATTTTCATCAATCCTTGCATTCATGCCTATCCAATTTGCTTGTCAAATAACTTTTCAATTTTTTTAAAAGATTTCAAAATTTGTGACAAAATTTCCTAGGGGGCATGGGTCTATCCTGTTTGTATTGGGACATGTGCTAGACTAAATTTATCTGACAGAACACAATAAACTACATTTTATCAAAGAGGGGCAAAATATAGACATTGAAAAATATCATAGGCCTAGAGTGTCATTTTCCACTTCTTCCACCAATAATTTTAATTATTTAATTAATTCATTTCTTCATTTATTTTTCCTTTGATTAATTAAATAAATTAATATTTATTTAATTTTTCATTTTCACTTTTCTACTATAATTAAATAATTATTATTAATTATTTAATTATTCATAGCTTTTTCTTCCATAATTAAATATATTCTATTTATTTAATTATTTTCCATTTTTTCCTTGCTATTATATAATTATTTTAATTATTTAATATTTTGTCTTTTTCCTTCACTTTTAATTAAATTGTTATTTTAATTAAAAGTCAAAATTTTCCCTTTCTTCTATAATTAAATAATTGTGTTAATTATTTAATTATTCCCTTTCCCTCAAGTTTAAATAATTTTATAATTATTTCATTTACTCTACAACTTGTGTCAACCTTTTTATCTATGTCATTCTTATCCCTTCACATCTCCATCCTTAACTAAACCCTATTTTTACCCTAACCCTATTTCATTGCTTCTCAAGCAATCTCGTCCATTAATCTTCATCATTTGATCTTGAAACTTCATTAAAATTTGGTTTTCTATAAGAAACCTATCACTTTCATTTCAACCCTAACTAGCTACAAACAACCACAACTACTATCTTTGATATAAAGCAAAATGGAGAAGAGCAATGAAGGTGATTCAATCATGACATAGGTATTGTTGGTAATATTTTATTATTATTTCATATTTCTATGTTCATTTGTGCTTCATTGTTGGATTAGGGTCCTAGGGTTTGAGTTTTATGTATGTTCATTTGTGCTTCATTGTTGGACTAGGGTCCTAGGGTTTGATTTTTATGTATTTGATGGTTGATACTATTGATTCATGCCTTTTTCCTTGATTCTACCCTATTCTACAGGATGAAATCCTTGTTGATATCTTTCCTCATTACAACTATACTATAAATTGGAATAGCTTATTAAATTCATAATGAAAAATATAAAATTACTCTTTTATTTTAGCTCAAAAAATCTATAAATTGCAATAGCTTATTAAATTCATAATCAAAAATATAAAATTACTCTTTTATTTTAGCTCAAAAAAATCTTTCAAATACCCATAGCCCTATTCTACAAAATGAAATCCTTGTTAAGATTTTTTTTCATTACCACTGTAGTATAAATTGGAATAGCTTATTAAATTCATAATAGAAAATATAAAAGTTCTTTTATTTTAGATCAAAAAAATCTTTCAAATACCCATAGTTGTAAAATGTATGTGGCAGGTAGGAAATTCTTGTAATTTTCATGCAATTGGAATATTTTATTAAATTCATAATGGAAAATATAAAAGTACTCTTTTATTTAGTTTTAAAAAAAAAATCAAATACCCATAACCCTTTCCTACAGAAGGAAATCCTTGTTGAGAATTTATGTCATTACAACTATACTATCAATTGGAATAGCTTATTAAATTCATAATGGAAAATATTAAAGTGCTCTTTTATTTTAGCTCAAAAAAATCTTTCAAATACAGGTAGGAGATTCTTGTAAGTCAGTTCATTGTTCAAAATTTTGTCGATATTATTCTAGCAATATGTCTACATGTAATATACTTGGACAAGAAGTATTCACCTAAGTTAATATTAAATATATTGTAACAAAAAATGACTAAAGCTCATCTAAGTTGTAATAATATAATTGAAACCTCATAACTAGCTTAGAATAATAATTTAAATTTTGAGAAAATAAATTGAATATATTTAAATTTGATAAAATTAATATATTTTACTTTTAACCTCATCAACACTTTAAGGTCGTGTTCTAGTCTCAATAAAGTTTTTTAAATCACTATTTTTAACTGCTTTTAAAACTTTTTCAAAATAATTTCAAAACTTTAACTTTTTCAATAATAATTGCATTCTGAAATATCAAACATTAATTAAAAAGTGACAAATAAATCGCTCCAAAAAAGACCAATAAAATTGTAAAACAAAAATGTTATGTTCAATTTCGCAAACTCGATCTTTATTGCCTAAGTTTTTTTCAGATTATAAATAAAAAATGCTATGCTGATTTTGATTTTAGTGTGGGTGTTGTTGTTCCCCTTGCTTGCCTGCGGCTGCTCTTTCTTTTGTTGATATTCATATGAATTTTGTTGATTGTGTTCTAAGTGTTGCTGCTGTTCTTGGTATGGACAGTCTTGCTGCTTTTGCCAACATTCGGGTTGCTTTTGCTGCTGATTTTCACATAGATGTTGCTTCTCTTGCTGATGTTCCTGTCGATTATGCTGCTGCTGCTCTTGCCGGTGTTCATTAGGATTGGATTTTGCTGCTCTTGGTTCTGCTTCTCTTTCTCATTTATGATACATATGTGCATATATAAAAATGTTTATAGACATACAAATATATAGTAATACAGAGGCAATATATGGATAATATAATGTGTAAATGACCAGAGAGGATACTATGATAGTGCATAAATAGGATATAAAGAAGAAACATTAAACCAAAATTCAAAATACTTACGATAATGTTAGAGATAATATTTTAAGGGAGACTTGAAAACAGGTACATAAAGAAGAAACATTAAACGAAAATTCAAAATACGTACGATAATTTCGTCCTGTTTTTGAAGACGAGGGGGAATGTTGTTGGGACGATAAGTAAGTGTGGGATTTGGACCAGGACTACAATGACTCTGCCGGATCTTCAATCTTATGGATCCAACTCTCTACCCCTCCAAGGCTGCCAGGGCACGATTTGCATCTCCGGCAGCAAAAAATGTTATGAATCTTATCCTATCGTCATTCGGACTGTAATCCACTTTTATTACTGCGCCTGCAGTACAAACAAAAAAAAGCGTTCTTTGAGAAACAATAATGTAACCGACTGTATTTGATATGTAAGTTTGATCAACCAAAATAAAGCGGAAAAATAAATCTAAATGCCACATTGTTTGAAAATTTCTCGCAAAAGGTTGTTAGAAATGGTGGCATCCATGTTGAATGCCACCAGTTTGCTTTGGTTCCCTTGAGGAGAAGAACCTGTTGGGTGGGCAGGTGCTATGGTGAGTGAGTTCCATGGCGACTGGGAAGCAACATAAAAAGGGTAACTCGAACGAATTGGATGTGCAGCTGGGTAGAATTCAGGAGCGAAAGGATTAAGTTTATTTGTATTCGTGAGGGTTCCAGGGGTTCCCTTATTGCTTGCTTCCATAGCTTTCTCACTCGCTGTCACTGATATAACTAAACCAGTAACAAGTAAAAGCAAAGCCTTAAGGAATCAGAAGTAAGAAGACTTGTGAGAGTTAAAAGTACAGTGGGGGTTCTATCTCACTTTTGATTCCTTGAGGCTTTTCTTTTACTTGTTATTGGTTTAGTTATATCAGTAACAGCGGGCGAGAAAGCTATGGAAGCAAGGAATAAGGGAGCCTTTGGAACCCTCGTGCATATAAATAAACTTAATCCTTTTACTCCCGAATTCTACCCGGCTGCATATCCAATTCGTTCCAGTTACCCTTTTTATGTTGCTTCCCAGTTGCCATGGAACTCACCCACCATAGCACCTGCTCACCCAACAGGTTCTCCCACAAGGGAACCAAAGCAAACTGGTGGCATTCAACATGGATGCCACCATTTCTAACAACCTTTTGCAAGAAAATTTTCAACAATATGGCATGTAGATTTATTTTTTCAGCTTTATTTTGGGTGATCAAACTTACATATCAAATAGATTTACAGTCGGTTACATTATTGTTTCTCAAAGAATGTTTTTTTTGTTTTTTGTTTGTACTGCAGGCGCAGCAAGAAAAAGTGGACTATAGTCTAAATGAACGATAGGATATGATTCATAACATTTTTTGATGCGGGAGATGCAAATCGTGCCCTGGTAGCCTTGGAGGGGTAGAGAGTTGGATCCATAAGATTGAAGATCCCGTGGAGTCATTAGAGTCCTGGTCCGAATCCCACATTTACTTATCGTCCCAACAACATTCCCCCTCATCTTTAAAAAGAGAACTGAATTATTCTAAGTATTTTGAATTTTGGTTTAATGTTTCTTCTTTGTGTACCTGTTTTCAAGTCTGCCTTAAAATATTATCTCGGGGATCCATATCAAAGCCATACCTCCATGACTAAGATAAGTAAAGAAATGCATTTTCACAAGGGCTAGTGAAGCTAGGTGTGCACTAGGTGAGCCCCAACATGTCCAAACCAAAGCCATACCTCCATGACTATGATAAGGACAAAGATGCATGCTCACAACAACTAGTTAAGCTAGGTGTCCACTAGGTGAGCCCCAAGAGGTCCAAATCAAAGCCATACCTCCAAGACTATGATAAGGATAGAGATGCATGCTCACAAGGGCTAGTGAAGCTAGGTGTACACTAGGTGAGCCCCAAGAGGTCCAAATCAAAGTCATACCTCCATGACTATGATAAGGACAAAAATGCAACAAAACAAGAAAGAGAGATGTTCAAAGGGATTTTTCTTATTTCGTACGAGGTCTTAATCTTAGGGGACATTGTTCCTAATGCTTCAAAGAGAAGACCAATCAAAGAATAAATGATTCACTACTTAGGGAATGCAATGCATCACTTCACCACTAAGAGGAATGTAATATGCTAAGATAGATCAAGCTCTTGAAGGACATTACTCCCATTGTCACCACAAAGAGAAAACACATCACATGGAGCAAGAAAATCATATCAAGGAACATAGAAACATGCAAATGAAATCATGCCAAAATAATGCCAATGTATGCCCCCACTTTAAAGGAATTGCTAAACATTATGCTATGAACAATTACTTTAAAGTAGACAAAACATGAAAAAAGAAAAGAAGAGGGTTTCTGCCCAGAAACACATAAGGGATCTATGGATTTGCAGTTAGTATTTGTCTTCACTACAATGATATTAAAGAGCTAGGAACTGTCATCATTCCCAAAATACACATAGAACTGGAAGAATGACAAAAAGAGAGTGAAAAAAAATGAAATCACTACTGAATTTGAAACCATTTTCTAATGAACGTTCGTCAGTGGTTCGACAAATCTTTGTTGGAAAAGCGACGAAATGACGAAATTTTTTTTGTCATTGTTTATTTGTCACACATTCGACGACGAATTAAATGTCAAACTAATAGTGCAGATTCGTTAGTCCTCTGCATCATAAAATGACTCAGATGTTCGTCAGAATATCAAGAAAATGGGCTTCAAAAGAACACTTGAAATTTGTCGCCATTTTGACGAAATGGGCAAGTATTTATGACGTAGCCTTCATCGTAGCTAAGCAACTTTGTCGGGCCTTTATGTGATTCGTCGGTGTCGTTCATCGAAATTGTGATGAAATGGCCAAGGACTTATGACGAAGCCTTTGTCACAGCCAAGCAACTTCGTCGGACCTTTTCTGTGGTTTTTCGGTGAACTACATCGAAAGTGCGATGAAATGGCCAAGGAGTTACAACGAAGTCTTCATCACAGCCAAGCAACTTTGTCAGACCTATTATGTGGTTTGTTGATGGACTTCATCGAAATGGCGACTAAATAGCCAAGGAGTCACGATGAAGCCTTTGTCGCAGCTAAGCAACTTCGTTGGACCTTTTATGTGGTTCGTTAGTGGACTTCCTCAAAATTGCAATGAAATGTACAAGGAGTTACGATGAAGCCGTCATCGCAGCTATAGCAACTTCATCTAACCTTTTCGGTGATTCATCGATTGTGTTCGTCAAAATTTTGACGAAACAATGCAATTTTTTTTTTTTTAAATATTCATTGAAATGTACCATCAGTGAGAGATCAATCAAGTCGCGTCCCTTCGTATTCAAATCTTGGGAAATTATTTTATTTGGTCATTTTCCATGTTTATTAGACACCCACTGAGACATCATGTAGTTTCGCCGACACCTTGAGTCTCTTCGACAGTCAATATTACATATCACTTTGGTGTCACGCAATCTCATCGATGTTTTGAGTCTCACCAATAGCCAATAAATCATATGTCACTATGGTGTCATGCAGTCATACCGACGTTCTGAGTCTCCCCGAGAATTATTCCTTTAGTCTTAAGTGTATCTCTACGATTCTCACCAATGATAACTTATCGTTGTGACTTTGGGGGTCGTTGGGACTTTCCTTCAACTACTTAATAGCTTACAATCGAACTTGAGCTTGAAATTACAAAATAGAATATCATGCCAATTAATTTTACCATTGCTATTCTAGACCTTCAGCTTATGGCAGAATAAGTACCAAATTTCCTGAGCATAAAAACATTCAAAAGAATATGTTTGATAGTTTCTTGAGTCCTACAGATACTGCAGATTTCAACACTTTCATGGTTAGATTTATAGGGATCTATCTTTTTCAGGTAGGTAAAGGAGAAATAATTATAATTGTAACACTATTCATAGTCCAGTAAATTATGTTTGTAATTTGTGTTCAATGGACCTCAGTTTTATCATTATACTGCCCATCTAATACCATATTTTAATCCAGGGTTCAACTATCTCAGATCTAAAGAAGCACCTTCAATTAACCATTTAAAGTACTATAAAATAAGGTAAGACTTTTACTTGAGAAAGATTGGGTACACTTGTAGAATTAAAGTTCTCGCAATCATTAGGATTTATTGGCACACAGACACAACCTACAACATATGAAGTACTGGATGACTACAAGTTAGTGAAATGGTCATTAGTATGTGAGTGGTTTGCAAATTGATTGGTAGAAAATATGGTTACAAACATATCTACATGAAAAATTATGAGGACAATCTACTATAATAATCAAAATAGATGAAAAGTGCAAAGGAAAGAGCTGAGCTACATCTCTAGAGCCTAAAAAAAACACATGCAAGAAACACAAAAAAAAGAGCAAACCAGTTTTTGGATGAATACAAAATGGTGCCTTCCACAAGTGATTCATATGCTTTCACACCTAACACAGGACATTAAGAAGATTTTAGTCTTCCTCTGTGAAATTAACTAGTTACAGAATAAACCCAGAAACCAATATTATATACCTCCATGTCTAGCCGAGGGTAGGTATAAGAGAAAAAAAATTCTTCAATGCAATGTTGAAAATATCAATGTGTGTGTAGGTTTGTATTACTCAAAATATCATTTCACTGCCTGAGGAAAAATACCAAAGTGATGTTTTAAATTTCAATCTTCACATAGGCTCCCTTATTGCTACACATGCATATACAAGCATTATTTGAGCTCTAAACTATTCAAATATTAAGGATTTAATTAGCTATAAGATGGAAAGTTGTTGTTTATACATAATCCATCATCTTTTACATATCTTTATTCACTTCTAGCGCTTCAGATAAATTTGTGTAAATGAGACAAAAATGTGAATCTTTTATGACAAAGAAAATTCTTAAAAGGAGGGGGAGAGAGCAAAGGGTAGGGTGCAAGAGAATGCTTGAATGTATAGCAAAGTATAACATTTTGATCATTATAACAATGAAACGAATCTTAAGTTTGAAGCATTAATATCATTTACAACATTTATGATCAAGAATGAATGTAAGTAGAGAAACTTTTGCATACCTACAGATGGTACAAAATTTCATGGTTAAGTCGAAGCCTCCCATCAACAACAAGATCCAAATATCCATGTATCTATCTCAATCAACCCTCTAAACCCTTCAGAGCTGTCAATTTTTCCACTAACCTGTTATGCACAAAAGTAAAATTTTAGAGTTATGTCACCACTAAAAATAGAAGAAATAGAGCTTTGAAACCAAATCCACACACAACACAATGTGGTATTCATACAAATCCATACAAACAAACTAAACTCAAAACATTGGAATGGAAACAACTTCAAATTATGATGCAGAGCATGGATTCAGGGTATAAAGAATCATTTTTCTGCCACCATAGTGAAAAGTTAGCACTTTCTTTCATCTTTGCATATTGGTTTGATGCTTCAAACGATGCATTTCTTATATTGAAAAGTGCATTACCTTATTGAGCTTCTCTTTGTTTCGACAATAGTTTAATATTCTCTACTTAACAGGGCCAACCACGTGATGGTGGAAGCTCATTTGGCCCTCCTCCCCCCCTTCACATCACTCTCAATTCCCCATACCCAATCATATAACATTAATCATTCATTCATCCATTAATAACATACAACATTCATTCATTCATCCATTAATAACACATAACATTCATTCATCCATTAATAGCATATAACATTCATTCATTAACATATAACATTCATTAATTAACATATTCACATTCATTCATGAACATATAATATTCATTATTTCAGTTTTTACATATTATCAAAAATATGGTTGTCATGATATGATTACAATCACTTTTTTTTGTTTCTTTTTTAAAGCTACATAAAGCTGAAGTGGAGTATCATTTTCTAAATCAATATTTTCCCCCCTTTAGTTGTTATACCCTCTACTCGTAATATTAATGTATGCCTAGTCATCTTCTCATGACGTGGACACCACTACAAGGGGGGTTTGCTGCAATAAGAAAGAAATGTTAAACTGATATGTTTTATTATTATTGTTACAAGTATTTCATTAATTAAAAGAACATTAGAGTGGTTATCTTTACCTGATGGGTCCACATCATGTTCCTAAAATTTTGTTATACACTCATGCTCAACATGCTGAACACCCTCTAAATCCTGATCTGCAGTTGAAACATGAAAGGTTACATTAATTAATACACCAATTGAAATTAAATATGTTTAAGAGAACATGAGGGTGGTCCTCTTTACCTGATGGGGCCACATCATATTCCCAATCTTCTCTATCCTGATCATGCTCATCACGTTGATCACGCTCGACATGCTCTAAAGTTGAAACACGAAAGGTTACATTAATTAATACACCAATTGCAATTAAATATGTTTAAAATAACTTTAGAGTGGTACTCTTTACCTGATGGGGCCACATCATATTCTTGATCTTCTCTAGCCTGATCATGCTCAACATGTTGATCACGCTCTAAATGCTCTAAAGTAATGGGATGCACACCATGACCTTCATCTGCATGTTGTGCTCCACCCTCACTAGGCTACATTCCAATGTTATGTGTAGTATTATCATTGCTTGAATGTTTAAAACAAATAGGCATGTAATTACTTTATGGTGGAAATTAATATTGAATAGATTGCACAAGTATCAAATTTTAAATAAACTTTATTGAGGTTATTTACCTGTGTGTCAGATGCAATGGAAGATTGTGTTTTCCAGTCAAGACTCTTAGGCATTTAACCACCGCTCCACAGCCTTGCTAGAAGGCAATCTTCAGGTTCTCTTCTGTGGGAACTCTATTGAATTTAGAGCCCTACATTTTTGCATAAGATCATGAATTTTTCTTCTATGGTGTGAGAAAACCAAAATTGTTTTCAATTTATTATAATTTGGATGCAATATTTCATTTATTGATACTTACAATTCATGTGGCTAATTTCATATAACCACCAGAGCCAAGTTTGTGCTACCCATGCTTTTCTAGTCTTGCCTTTGTTGCCTTCGATGTGTCGGGAAGCCTATGAAAAATTTGAAATACATTAGATTATGTAAAAAGAAAGAGTAATCAGTATATAATTACATTGTTGATAGTATCACATACCTTCCTTGGCCCGATGGTGTCTTTCCTTTTTTCTTTTCATCCTTCTCCTTTCCATCTGACACCAAGTCTTTCCACTCCCTCTTCAGAATCATGGGGGGACACTCATACTTTTTGTTCTTCTCTAAGTGTGACCTATATTGGTCCCTCACATATTTTAGATAGGTACCAGATTTCTTAAGAACCTTGGTTCAGTTGAATGTTTTATCACCAAACAACACAACTAAATGGTTAATGAGCTCATATTTTAAATCTTGATTTTTGGCATTCCACCGTGTACGTATGGTGGGCCCACAAAGCTCCAATGTAATATCACTTAGATATTTATAAAAAAGATCATGGGATCAATAGTCTAAAAAGAGCGATCAATAAGTAAATTTCAATTGGATTATATATAATAATAATTAAAACATTTCAAAGTACCTGGGACCTTCTCTATCATTATGGGAACAAAATCCTCGGTCACCACAAGTGTGATTGGAAATGTTCCCATACTAGTAATACAGGAAGATCTAGGAAATGCTGCTAAAACATCACCAGTACTAGTGGCCTCTACATCCCTAGGTACATGTCCTGACACATGTTCTGGTATGTGTTCACTGCTAGAGGGTGCATTAACGGATTCCTGCATGGTATGTGTTGCCGACATTTCAGACGACAATATGGGCATGGATGATGGGGTCAGATGATGTGATGTATGTGTAGGAAGATCAGGATGGACACTTGTACCAACCCTTACTCCTCGGGCAGCACTTGCAGTACCCTAATCATGGCCAAGTGCATCATGAGGAGGAAAATAACCCTATAAAAACAACACATATTTTAGTTCATGACATAAAAGAGTACAAAATATAAAACCATGAATGAACTTATGTTATAATTAAAGACCTCATGACAACTTACTTGCAAGTTTTGTAATCTCTCAGACAATATTTTAACCCTCTCGCTTATCTCATCTATTTGAGGCACTATGAATATCAACTTAACCATTTCTTCATTGCATTTTTTTTGGATATTCTTTATTGTATCGAGAGGGTTTGCTAAATAAGCAATGTCATCATCACAAAATATTGACTGCACCTCACTATGGATGCTCTCCTCTACTACTGGTTCCTTTCCCTGATCAGTCAACTGCAACAAGATTATTAAAAACACTATCGAAATTAGACCAATAAACTTATGAAAAAAATAATAATAAAACATTTTGCTCATATCTAATTTGTACAATTACAATGAGGTAAAAATGTCAAGTAGAAGCGCCTGAAGATACATCGTGATCTGTGCTCTAGGTAGAGCCTTCTCCATATGATCAATGTCCGCTATGATAGAAATTAAATATAAAAAATATTACCGAAATGAAACCAATAGACTTACAAAAAAAAACATAAGAATAAAATGGTATATTGGAGTCATTAATTGGAGGTGGGTAAAATGGTACATAGTACGTACCACCCCCATAGTAACTGTGTTTGGAACTAAGTGATTCAAATTGTAATCTATTAGCAACTCTTCCCCTACAGTTATTGATTTTATCGCAGATACAAATACACAGTTTCCCTCGCGCACTTCGAATATGCAATTGGGTTGCTTATTTGTTGACCCAGGTCATGTACTATTTATAAACCCTACAATATTCCTTGATGCTTTTGGCCTTCTATCAATGTACATAGCCACTCCTTTATTTTGATGCTTATCTTTTAGTTGTATATAATTTGCTG
The DNA here is from genome assembly GCA_007258455.2 of Sequoia sempervirens. Taxonomy (NCBI): domain Eukaryota; kingdom Viridiplantae; phylum Streptophyta; class Pinopsida; order Cupressales; family Cupressaceae; genus Sequoia; species Sequoia sempervirens. Next base: position 62,416,993 of record VDFB02271358.1, on the reverse strand, counting down.
ATAGTGCATACCTACACATACTTCGTGTATATCGAACTAGTTGCATCCAATCTTTGTAACTGTAACAGCGTTCGACATACTCTATCAATTTAGTAACTTTGTTGTAATAGACCTTTATGCCATCCATAAAAAATAGGCCCAAACCATGTAATGATGATGGTGCTATGCGATATATCCTATCGTTGACACAAAAATCAATGTTTATTGGAGGAAGTTCCTTGGGTACCCATTGTTTTTGTAGATGTTTGTACCTCAAGGGAACCTCGATGTCGCCTTTTTTGTCATCATCATAAGAACATGACCCCCCTTCAGCAAGAAAAAATTCCATGTGTTTACAGAATTTTCTTCTAATCTTTTGACCTCTAGTTGATCTCCCTCTTTTAGACATACTACATGTCTCACTTTCCTCTTCTCTTCCCGAATTTCCCTCGCTCGAGGAAGATAGATATGACAAATACCTATTTAGTGGTACTTGCACTCATAAGGATGTTAGATGAAGTTCTTTCATGGTGATGTGATCCCAAGGTGACATTATGATTAATCTATCATTTCATCTCTAGAATTTCACAGGTTATAAGGTAATCAAGTCTTTATAGATTGCAAGCTATTGTTACTACCGTCCAAATGTGTCCATCACAAATCAAATCTACTTAATGTTTTAACTCCCAAACTTTGTAACAAGTGTTAAATGTGACTATGGTCCACTAGTTACAGAACCAAGGCCTCAAATGTATTCTCTAATTGTAATCAAAGGAATTTTTCTCTTCATTCAAGTAAATAAACTTGAAGGGAAACACCACCAAGTGGTTTATTGGACACCTACATGACTAAAAATAGTAGAAAATTTACATTTAATTTCCATATGTTTAAGTGGTTAACAGGGAGGGAGTGTGTACTAGGCCTGGTTAAGTCATCATAAGTTTACACTTTGGCAATAAAGTTTTTTAAGTCATATTAAATCTTCCTATGTCTAATTTCTCTTATATGGTTGGACATGATTTAAAGAACTTAGCTAGGAATTATTCATTTAACCTAAGGTTTTCTCATAATGCCATCATTGGAAAAGTATGATCAAATTCTTCTATTATGAAGAATTGGTCTATGTGCCTCTAATAATCACTATAAATGTTTGTAAGGATAAAATGACTAATTGCATCAGGTAGGAGAGAATCAACTTTGAGTTCTTCAAAGATTATATTCCTCTATTCATAACTTTTAAGGGTTGTGTGTGGAGGAGGTTATCACTACCAAGAAGGGAGAAGACCTTTCCTTGTATTCTTTTATAATTTTCATTATTCTTATTTATTTTACAATTACATTTACAAATACACATACATATGCATTTACTGTTTTCATTTATTTCTCATGTAGTTTAATAGTTTGATCGATTTCATATTATATGTGTTGAAGACTTTAGAATTTCAATTACATTAATTTATGGATATGTTGTATCTATAACACTACGAAACCATATGCTATTTGCATTTACACTTGCATTTAGAAATACACATTTATATACATAGAAATAGATTTCTTTAATGATATGTTGCATTTATTGTTTTAGGAGAGTATCCAATAATTGTATTTACATTTACATTTAAAAATACATATACATACATACATACATACATACATACATACATACATACATACATATGTGTGTGTGTGTATCATTTATATTCAATTTTTAGAAACAACTCATTAGGTCTGTACATGGATAAAAATTCATAAAATCAGATCTCCCATACATGTTTTGTTGAAGCCTAGGCTTGAACCTCTCATTTCACATGCTTTTTTTCACAAAACTATTGAGGACAATAGCTATACCTTTTTTATTTCTCATCCTACACCCTATTCATGCATCCTATAATTACAACAGTATGCATGGGGTCTCTTACACAAGCTACAGTAATCACAAAAACTGAAAGAGCCCCTTTATATCATGTTTTGACTGCAAAACCCTCAAAAATATGGTAACTGAGATTATGATTTGTTGGTGAGCTGTATGGACAAAATCATTAGCACCAACTCATTCTTGGAGTCTTTTGAAAGAGAAGTGAATTAGGTGGAAATTAAGTACAAACCTTATAGTTTCAAGGTGAATGAGGTGATCAATTTTGATTGGCCAACTGATGAAGAGTACCAAAAATGGGTAAATATATATTTAACTAAGGAAGAGTGAAAAGGAGTAGGCTACTAACGGTTGACAAATCAGCTGTTTCCGTTACAACATATTCCAATTTTGTTTTTTGGAGACAGTCTAGGCGCAAAATTCTTGATGTTTTTTGTTGTTGCATCAACCATTCTCAGCGAGCATGATGAACAAGAAGATTCTCTAGGGAGATTGTTGTTGTAACAAATTTTTGGAATATCACAAGGCGGTCCAATTGGCTGGTGACACGTGTGATTTTTGGCTCAATGCTTGTTCACTCCTTTTTCTATAAGAAGGATTTCAAGGCCAGAAGCATGGGTTAGCATGTTAGATATTTTTGGTCGAGTCTAGATGAAGTTGCAGAGAAAATTGTAAAGTCTAATGGTTTTAGGGAAAATGCAATTTAGGTTTTGAGTCATTCTGTAGTAGGTTTTGAATTCATGGGGATTTGATGTTTTATGACAGTATTGGCATTTGAATTGATATGATTAATTTGAACTCATGTCTCTCCATTGTACAAGCATAGCTAAATTTTGAATAAAATGATCAAGGGTTGTTTCGTTCATCTCACTGTTGTGGTGTGTATGATTCTTGTTTTAGGTTTAATTCAAGGAATTAATTAAAATGCTTGAATGGGATTGTAGGTTGATATGTTTTGTATAAGGATTTGGTAAGTAGTATTTGGTTATAATACATATTGATGAGATTGTAAAGAAATTTTATCAAGGATCTTATATGTTATGTGTTAAATCTGTCATAAACCTTTAGATGCTTATAAATTTGACTCCTCCAATGGATATATGGCACTGATCTAAGTTGTACTTATTTGTATGGTTCGGTATTTGTTTACCTTTACCTAGAGCTTGCTACAAATTTCAAATCAATAACTATCTTATAATGTGAAATGTTGTTTTAGTTATCTCATGCTCCAAATAGTTGATATTATTGATAAACAACCAATTCTATTCAGTATTATCCTATTATGTTGAGCTATTAAATGAGATTATCTGTTGTTGTTAATGTTTTTTATGATGATGGTGCAAAGGTTGTAAACGCATGAAGGGATCACCCTCCTGGGTCTTGCAGAGCCCAAAGTGTAGGAGGTCTTCCAAATCCTCGTCAGTTGGTCTAGGTCCTAAGAGCTGCCCTTTATTGGAATTGGCAATTCCATTGGTAGATTCTAGAAGATAAACCTGCTTACCGTAAAAAAAACCAACACCTTGCATATGTTTGTGGTGGAGGTATTAAAGAATAATTGTATGCCTCTATTTCCATTCATTAGATCTACCTTAGCCTAGCATATACTTGGGCTAACTCTACAATTGCTTCAAACTCATGTGATGAAGGCTATGTGTGATGAAATCCTAGACCTTAACCAAGATGTGGGTAGATTATGGGAGTTTTTCCAAGACCTGAAGCTGGTGGATAAAAATGTGAAAGACTAAGCTATTTTATTTTTTATGTCTTATCTTATACCATATACGAGAATGGGGTTGCTAATGTACAAGAAGATCTTTGGAAACTAGGCATGAAAATTGAAGGTTAAAGAGAATGGGAGTGCCAAACCTACAATACTCATTGCCGCTTGGTCATCAATTTTCCTTGAGTGCCCTCAACCTCATCCTCGATGCTGGTATCAACCTTATTTTCACTCCTCCAAACTCTTCCTCGGTGCTGATATTGACCTTGTTTTCACTCCTCCAAACTCTTCGTCGGTGCTGGTATTGACCTTTTTTTAACTCCAAACTCTTCCTCGGCACTGGTATTGACCTTGTTTTTAGTCCTCCAAACTCTTCCTTGGCGCTCATATTGACCTTGTTTTCACTCCTCCAAAATATTCATCGGCACTGGTATTGACCTTGTTTTAACTTCAAACTCTTCCTCGGCGCTGGCAGTGACCTTGTTTTCACTACTCCAAACTCTTCCTTGGTGCTGGCATTGACCTTGCTTTCACTACTCCAAACTCTTTCTTGGCGCTGGCATTGACCTTGCTTTCACTACTCCAAACTCTTCCTCAATGCTGGCATTGACCTTTCACTTCTCCAATTTGACGAGCTACAACCTGGTTTCGTTAGGTTTTACAGTATGTTAATTAAGTTCAAAATTTTGGTGCCATTTAGCTAGGTTTTAATATTCCACAATATAGTTAAGTATATACTAGCTATATTTTACATAATAAATAATATAATTATTCAACTTATTATAATTATATATTATATTTTTTAACAAAATTATTAAATACATATAAAATTATTATAATTAATAATTAATAATAAGTATATTTTTATATAATACAAAATATAATTAATATAATATATATTTAATATAATAGTAATATATATTAATATGAGAGAGAGAAACTAAATTTTGATTGGTTGTTTCATGTCAACAATCCAAGGATGGCATGTGTCCTTGGGTAGTTATGCTCAAGGTAGCATGCCATTTTATTAAAGATATGATAATTCTCCTTTAAGACCTCTTCAATGTATCCATTGCACACTTAAGGAGACAAAGATAAATATAGGGAAGAAAATATAGAGAGAGAGAGGGAGATAATGACAAACATACAAATAGAAAGGGAGACAAAGAGATAGAGAGGGGTAGAGAAATAAAGAGATAAGGATGAATAGATAGAGATATAGGGAGGGTGATTGATATATCTCTCCATGTCGCTCTTTATATCTCTATATCTCCCACTATCTATGTCACTCCTACCTCTTCCCCCCTCTATCTATTGAGCTATCTCTCCCTCTCCCCCATTTCTCTCTCATTCACTTCATCTCTCCCTCCATCTCTCCTACTCTATATCTCTATCTCTAAATCTCTTTTTATCTCCCTCTTACTCCTCTCTCTATCTCTTTCTATCTATATCACTTTCTCTCCCTCCCCCTCTCTATCTCCCCCTCTCTATCTCTCACCATCTCTCCCTCCCTATCCCCCCTATCCATTGACTCCTATCTCTCTTCCCATATATCTCCATCTCTCTTTCTCTTCCCATATATCTCTATCTCTCTCTCTCTCTCTCTCCCCATATATTAACTAAGAAGCCATGCAAGCATACAATAGTATATGTTGGTAAAACTATAATAGTTTTTTATTAAACTATTAGTAACACTTATCTTTCTAATGTCAAGCCTTCTTATAAAAATAGCCTCTATGAAATAAATGTAGTTATTAAACTATAAGTTGATTGTCACCACTCTTCATTCAACACCCAAATGTAGCAATTTTTTTGTTGCTTTTGTCAAGTTTCATTAACCAAGCTATTTACTGGGTTGAATAAAGTTGTGTTATGACCCTTCATCTCTTTAAAATAATTAGACAATATTAGCAGATCAGGAAGGGGAGAAAACTAAACTCCTTCAAAATAGGGGTAGTTGTGGGTTTGTTGGTTTTCTTTGTATACTATATACTTAGTTCCTCTAGGAGAAATAAGTAAGTTTAGATCATTTTCTTAGTTGTGTATCCTAACTAATATAGAGTACGCTTTTTCATTTTAATTGACTAATACATAATAGTTTATGTGTTGAAAGAATTGTTTCCATTCTTTGTAGTTTTTACATTGGAATACAAATCATATTTAATTTCATGTCAATATACTTCTTTCATAAAGATATTTGTTTTAAATAAGTGCTTCATAACCCATCTAATTAAATGATAATTAACCTATCAAAAAGGCAATAGGAATTTTCTAAAGAAAAGAACACTTGACCCAATCATAAGTGTATGGCCTTAGAAGAAAGGAGTGATCCACCTTAGCAATAACAACTATCTGATTTAGACCTGGGTATGTGTAGGATCATGATGCGCAAAAAAGTGGCAACATGAAAAAAGTAGTGTTTTGAACTCGCCAAAAAATGCAAAAACCCTGAGTTGAATTTTTTTTGGGTTGGCTGTCAGTACATTGCTCCATAGCAATGCCCAAGCCAAAGTACTACAAATTGGATATCCGATTTGTTTTGGATATCCAATTGGTGTCTAATATCTAATTTGAAAAAAATTTAAAATGTAATATTTTGGTGCTATAAATCGGATATCCGATCTAAATTAGTTATCCAATTTTTGCACACATATATCCAAGAGTAATTAGGAGGTGGAGGGTGGGCAAGAGAGAGAGAGAGAGAGAGAGAGAGATAGGGAGAGAGAGGGAAAGGGAGAGAGAGATATACATAGAGAAATAATTAGGAGGGGGAAGGGAGAGGGGAAGAGGGGAAAAAGGGGAGAGGTAGAGAGAGAGAGAGAATTAGGAGGGGGAGGGGGGAGGGAAAGAGTGTTGAGGGTAGAGGATACAAGGTTTAAGGGTTTATGGTTGAGGAGGTAGGAGGGAGAGACTTGAGAGAGAGAGAATGAGGGAGTGGGAGAGAGATAAAGGAAGGGAGGGTTAAGGGGAGAGAGATAGAGGGAGTGAGTGAGTGATAGAGAGACCTAAGAGAGGGAGAGGGGGTAGGATATTGAAGATACTTGAGAGAGAGAGGGAGGGAGTGGGAAACAGATAGAGGTAGGGAGGGTTAAGGGTATAGGGTAGATGCTTTAAGGGTTTAGGGTTAAGGGTGGAGGGGAGAGAGATAGAGGGAGTGAGTGAGTGAGAGAATGACATAAGAGAGGGAGAAGGGGTAGGAGGGAGAGACTTGAGATAGATTGAGTGAGTGACTGAGAGAGAGACCTTAGAGAGGGAGTGGTAGAGAGAGGTAGAGAGAGAGATTAATTAGGAGGGGGAAGGGAGAGGGGAAGAGTGTTGAGGGTAGAGGATAGAATGTTTAAGTATTTAGGGTTTAAGGGTTTATGGTTGAGGGTTTAGGGATGAGGGATAGGAGGGAGAGACTTGAGAGAGAGAGGGGGAGGGAGTGGGAGAGAGATAAAGGAAGGGAGGGTTAAGGGTAGAGGGTAGAGGGTTTTAAGGGTTAATGGTTAAGGGTTTAGGGTTTAGGGTTAAGGGGAGAGATAGAGGAGGAGTGAGTGAGAGAAAAGACCTAAGAGAGGGAGAAGAGGTAGGAGGGAGAGACTTGAGATAGAGTGAGTAAGAGAGAGACCTCAGAGAGGGAGTGGTGCTAGGAGGGAGAGACTTGAGAGAGAGAGAGATAAAGGGAGGGTAAAGGGTAGAGGGTAGAGGGTTTAAGGGTTTAGGGTTTAGGGTTTAGGGTAGAGGGAAGAGAGATAGAGGGAGTGAGTGAGTGAGAGAGAGAGACCAAATACTTATTGATAACCATAAATCTTTGATATCTCTACCTTTTATATTCAACACATATGGACTAATAGTTGAATAGAAAAAATCTATTTGTTGTTATAAAAACAACACAAAATGATTTAAAATATAGCTTATATTGAACAAAAATGGACCAATAGTTGAACACTAAAACTTTTTGAAAATCCTTCACATTTAATGGGAAAATACATGTTATTTATTGTGCTCACCTTTTATATTTTTTATAGGACAAACTATTAATATAAAATTATCCAATGCTTGTACAATGCTACCCCAATTGTTGTACACATAAGAACAATATTTTTTCACTATGATAACAATACTTTTTTCAATGAGTGTCTTATTTTATTAAATGAGCATTTAATTTTTTAAGTGATATACTTATAGTGGAGAGTTGTGATATTTTATTTGAAACAAAAAATACTTATTTCACTTCTTCATGAATGTATTTATATTTTTTTCATATAAAATGTAGAGGTTCTCATGTGTTCAAGTATGGGTCGATTTTTTTATCAACATTTGGTTTTTTCTTTATTTACATTTGGATTGTTTATTTACAATATATAGTATAAATATGTGGTAAGACTGGGTATTATCACTAGCATACCTATATTTTAAAAATATATGTGAAGTACGCCAAGAGATATCCTTCTTTTGAAGATGTTTATTTTTAATCAATTGAACCTTAACCCCAACCATAAAGCTATTTGAACCCTAGTTGTAACCCTATTTGAAGCTGGTTCGGATTACAGGCTCATAGACAAGGAAAAATTCCTTAGAAGAGTGTCTTTCAAGTTTGAAAAAGTGTAGATGGAAAACTCAAACTTTGAAATGGCTATAGCTGACTCTTTGCTCACCCAAACAGTTGATCATTGCACTAAGAAGTGCATATTCAATTGAAAGTTAAAATTCATAAAACTCAGACTAAAAGAGTGGAATATCCAAGTCTTTAGAAACTTTTTCAAAGAAAGGATCTCCTTGAAAGTAGAATGGCTAAGATCCAAAAAGACCTCTCAAATAATTTTTCTTACATCCTAATAGAAGAAGAGAGGAATCTCATAATTCAATTGGATGGTGTCTATAGTTTTAAATAAATCTATTGGAGACAAAAATCAAGGATTAAATGACTTAAATAAGGTGTAAAACCAAAGTTTTTCATTTAACATGCAAAATTAGAAGGCAAAGAAACATAATATGAAAATTGAAGATTGTTATGGATAAACTTATGATAATCCTGACACCATCAAGGCTTCCTTGGTTTCCTCTTGGGAAAACATGCTCGTGGAGGAAACTGAAGACAAAAAAAGAGAAGAAAAGCAAGATCTCTTCCTATATCATATCCCAACCTTGGATGACGATTCTAAATTCTAATTTAAAGTAGCTAAAGATGTCATTAAGCAAGAATGTAGCTAACAATATCGTCATGGAAGAAAATATTTTACATCATTATCATGAGTTTACAAGCATGTTTCATGGAGATCATTGTAAGTATCGTCTAGCAGAAACATCACATGTTGCATATATGCTTGCCTACACCTCACTTGGAGAGATTGAGTTTGGGTGGAATATGTGAATAAATATATATTGCTATAGGAAAGATATAAAATTGTATTGAAATATTGGATATATGCTCATCAATCTGGTCAAAAAAATTATGTCACCTATAATTTTGTGCCAACTAAAAGGTCATTTTTTGATCTAACAATTCTACTTGAACATAACTAAAAATTTAACAATATTTGCAAGAATTTTAGAATAAACACTTGGATTCTAAAATATTGACACATCTTAAATTTATGTCTCTCTCTTCCCCATATTCTCTCTCCCTCCTCTACCTATCTCTCTCCCTTTCTCCCTCCCTCTCTCTATCTCTTCCCATCTGAGCTCTCTCCCTATACCCCTATCTATCTTCATGTATGTCAACCTCTTTGTCCCTTTCTCTTCCTATATATCTCTATATATATGTCTTTCTCTTCCCATTTATCCCCCCCTCTCTTTATCCCCTTATTTCTATCTCCCTCTCCATTTATTTTTGTCTCTCTACTTATCTCTCTCTCTATATCTCTATCGATTTTTCTCCCTATTCCTCTCTCATTCTATATTCATCTCCACCTCTATTAATTTTTCTCACTCTTCCTCTCTCACTCTATATTCATCTCTACCTCTATATTCCTCCCTCCCCCTCCATCTGTAGAAATGTCTCCCTCTCTCTACCCATCCATATCACTTCCTATCTCTAGAAATGTCTCCCTCTCTCTATCTTACTCACTCCATCTCTTCTACTCTATATCTTTATCTTTATTTCTCGCTCGATCTCCCTCTCACTCATCTGTCTATCTCTTTCCATCCATATACTACTCAATCTCCCTCTCTCATCTATCTATCTCTTTCTATCCATATACTTCTATATGTATATCTCCCTAGGCATCTATCTCCCTATCTCTTTTCCTATCTCTATCTATCTCTCTATATTAGCCACCCCCTCTCGCTCTCCCTCTTCCCCATCTTCTATCTCTCCCTCCTCTACATATCTCTCTCCCTTTCTCTCTCCCTCTCTCTATCTCTCCCCATCTCTCCCTCTCTTGCTTCCTCCCTATACCCCTATCTATCTTCATATCTCAACCTATTTTTCCTTTTATCTTCCCTTATATCTATCTCTCCCTCTCTCTTTCTCTCTCTATCTCCCCCTATTTCTATCTCCCTCTCCATCTCTATTTGTCTTTCTCTACTTATCTCTCTCTCTCCTCTCTCTATATCTCCTTATATCTCTATCTTTCCATCTCTCTCTCTCTCTCTATATATATATCCTCTCTATCTCCCTATCTCTCTATATATATATTTATCCCTCTATCTCTCTCTATATCTCTATCTATTTTTATCCCTTTTCCTTTCTTATTCTATATTCATCTCTACCTCTATCTATAGGGAGAGATACAAAGGTGAAGCATTGGACCTTCCCAAAGATCCACCAATCTCAACACTACTCCTAACTATTTTTACCATTTAAGTACATATTGTATCCTAGATTAGGAGGCATGTGTCAAAGCTCATATTTATTGATGCAAAATAGGTCCAGAGTCACAAATTTGAGTATAGTTAGTTATAGTTTTATACAAAATTTCAAGTGCCACATAGAGCAAAGATATTCCAGTTTTTTATATCATGTCATAAAATTTGGCACTTCATCAATATTTGTATCTTCATCAACATTAACAAAAGAAAAGGTATGTACTTGAATCCCTTGCATTTAAATTTTTCTATATATATATAAATATTTTAATATTTTCTCTCAAATCCATAATATATATATTAGTGTGTATTTATTTATTGAAATAAAGAATTAACCTAAGTAACACATTATGAATTCTAAGGATTTGTGCTTGGAAAAAATGCATAACAATTTTTTTGTTGGATGTCGTGTTGTATAGTTTAGAAAAGCTCAAAATATGAATAGTATTTTAAGGCCATATATTATGGTAGCTTACACTGCAAAAGAAGGAAGGAAATCTATTATCATTTTTAATCTACAATTTAATACCATATGAAAAATCACATGTAGTATTATCTAAAATCAATTCTTGACATATTAATTTTATAAAATACACATACCATTCAATATACTTCTTCCAAGAAAGAAACCCTTAGTGAACATTAATTGAACCCTAATTGTAGATTCATAACTCTAATCATAACCCTAATTGAACCCTAATTGTAGATTCATAACTCTAATCATAACCCTAAGCGAAAACTAATGCTAATCAAACCCTAACCCTAGCCTTAAAGTTATCATATAATCTAATTATCTCTCATCTAAATTTGGGTTGAATTATCTTTCCTTTATTTTTAATTGCATATATTTTTTGTTAATTAGATCTTATTTTGTGAATATATGAAAAAATAATTTTACTTCTACATTCATTCTATGCCTATTTTTTCATGATATTTTAACGTTCATTTTCTAGAATATTAGATCAATCTCACACATATAAATATGAAACCTCAAAATTTTAAAATAATATTCAAGTTTTCCCACTTCAATTTATCATTTATGTTATTTGAATTAAAATATTTTAAATCATACTCTTAATTCATCTAAAAAAAGAAAAAAAATTGATATATATATTTTTATTAAATACATTTTAACTTATTTTCTTGGATTGTATAAATATCTTTCTTTATTTACATTTGGATTGTTTATTTACAATATATAGTATAAATATGTGGTAAGACTGGCTATTATCATCATGATTGAGTGCACCCTCTCCCCTAATACCCTGCACAACTACTGGGCTTTCTCCCATAATAAATGTTTTTATTTTACAGAGGGACAAGTTCGCATGGCCGTAGATCAATTGTCATGTGATCTCAGCCATTCCTCGCCATCCTGCGATGACCTAGGCACCAGTTGATCATGATATAACAGGCGAGCGCCATGTGTACTGGGTCCTCTCCCCTAATAAATGTTTTTTATTTTGTAGAGGGACAAGTTTGCATGGCCGTAGATAAATACTTTGATGGGTCTTTAATACATTATGCCCTGGGTTACTAGAGCAGTTATAAGATGCATGTGTTTTAAATCAACGAAGATGTTATAATCCTAGTAGAAAGGTGTAGAAAGGTGCTCAATGGTTAATAACAAGGCTGGCGATTGTGTTGAATGAACAGGATTGTTGATGGTTGAGATCCATGGTTGTCCGCCATCGCGTGATCAAAAGTTGCGAGTTCTTTATTGATTGCGATATCACGAGCGAGTGCCATGTGTCTTTGATGTGTCTTTAATACATTATGTCATGGGTTATATTATTAATGTATTAATATTAGTTTATGAATTGAACATTAATTATAAATATTTTAAAATCAATTAAGTATTTCAATCTAAAATTTTAATATTTGACATTACAAATAAAATTAAACTAAATTCTAATTTTTAAAATCCGTAAAATATTTATTATCTATTTAGTTTTACTAATTATCTAATACAATTAAATTAAATTAAATTAAATATTCATTTTATATTAATTAAACAATTATTAATTAGAATATTAGAATAAATTAACAAATAAGATCTATATAAAATGAACTTTTCTATTTTTTTTCTTTGTGTCCAAATCATTTCATTTTCTAAAATTATACTAAATTCTAGATATCATAATTAAACATAAAACTTTATTCTATTCTAGTCCTAACCCTAGTTAAACCCTAACCATATTTGGACTCTAATCCTTACCTTAATTGAACACTAAATCCAATTGTAATTGACCACTAAGCATAATTGAATTCTACCCCTAATCCTAACCCTAACTCTAACTAAACCATAAACCTAACTCTAAACAAACCCTAACCCAAACCTACATGATTCATAATCCCAACCCTAACCAAAACCCTAATTGAACTTTAAAACTAACCTTAATTAAGTATTAACCATAATTGAACATTTATTGAACAATAGTCCTAATTGTACCATAACCCTAACTTTGAACTATAGTTGAACTCTAATCCCAACCCTAACACTAATTCTTATCCTAATTGAACCTTAACCCCAACCCTAACCTTAACCTTGATCATATTTGAACTCTTATTGAATTCATAACCTTAATTAAACCCCAACCTCATCCTCAATCTTAACCCAAATTGAACATTAATTGAACCCTAAAGCTAACCCTAAGTGAACACTAATCCTAATTGAACTTTAACTTTTTAGTTCAAAATATTAAAGTGCCTTAGATTTTCCCATTCATCATCATTTATCATTCAATTCCTAATAGAACTCCAAAAAATTATACTTTTAGAATGTTTTAATACACACCTAATATTAAGGGTTTAGAGTTTAAGGGTTAAGGGTTTAAGGTTTAGGGTTAAGGGTAGAGGGGAGAGAGATAAAGAGAGTGAGTTAGGGAGACACCTAAGAGAGGGAGAGGGGGTTGAGGGAGACACTTGAGAGAGAGAGAGAGAGTAGATGGTAGAGGGTAGAGGGTTTAAGGGTTTAGGGTTTAAGGGTTAAGGGTTTAGGGTTATGGGTAGAGGGGAGAGAGATAGAGGGATTCAGTGAGAGAGATAGGGAGGGAGTGGGAGAGAGATAAAGAGTATGTAGAGGGTTAAGGGTAGAGGGGAGGGAGATCAGAGTGAGAGAGAGAGAGAGAGAGAGACCTGAGAGAGGAAGAGGGGGTAGGAGGGTGAGATTTAAGAGAGAGAGGGAAAGAGGGAGAGAGTGGAGAGAGATATGGGGTAGAGAGTTAAACATAGAGGGTAGAGGGTTTAAGGGTTTAGAGTTTAAGGGTGGAGGGAGAGAGATAGAGGGAGTGAGTGAGTGAGAGAAAGACCTAAGAGAGGAAGAAGGGGTAGGAGGGAGACTTGAGATAGAGTGAATGAGAGAGAGATACAGAGGGAGGTGCTAGGAGGGAGAGACTTGAGAGAGAGAGAGATAAAGGAAGGGAGGGTTAAGAGGGTAGAGGGTTTTAGGGTTAAGGGTTTAGGGTTTAGGAAGGGAGAGATAGAGGAGGAGGGAGGAGAGAGACCTAAGAGAGGGAGAGGGGGTAGGATATTGAAGATACTTGAGAGAGAGAGAGGGAGGGAGTGGGAGAGAGATAGAGGGAGGGAGGGTTAATTATAGAGGGTAGATGGTTTAATGGTTTAAGGTTAAGGGTGGAGGGGATAGAGATAGAGGGAGTGAGTGAGTGAGAGAAAGACCTAAGAGAGGGAGAAGGGGTAGGAGGGAGAGACTTGAGAGAGAGACCCAAGAGAGGGAGAGATGGTAGGAGGGAGAGACTTGATAGAGATAGAGGGTAGAGGGTTTAAAGGTTTGGGGTTTAAGGGTTAAGGGTTATGGGTAGTGATGGAACTTCAAAGTTTTGTTCTTTGTGTTCTATTTTATCCTACCTTGTGTCTCTAGTCATCTATGGTGTTTGGGAAAAGCCTAAGGTTGGTTTTTTACCTTCATCTTCATGTAAAACCTTAGTGTTCATCTTACACCTTCGATGGGATCTATTTGGCCATTACTTTTTGGGAAGGATTTAAAACGACTTAAGCCCCATCGCTTTGTCTAGGTTGGGCCCCCTTTTTTTTATTGTTTAATTTCCTTCGCCTGACTTTATTTTTCCTAAGTCTTTTACTGGTCTTGCATTCCCTCATTAAAACAACTTATGTCATTGTTTGTCATCGACCTAGTGATGTCCCCTTATTCCTTTAGGGGAGAGGGCCCAATAGTCGTGCAGGCTAACTTTCTCAGCATGTAGCAATTGACTAGAATATTGTAGAACCTTCATTTTTTTTTTGAAATGTAGACTAGTCTCTTATTTATCTGTAACTAAGGTTTGGAGGTGCAACTCATCATGCAAATCGCTACATCGGCAGATCTTTTGAGAAGTGTCTAAAATTTGACTTTTTAAAGGTTCGACCAAAACTTAATCATGGAACCCCCAATAGTTGAACCAAAAAAATATCATTTGTTGCTTGTAGAATATGATATTTTTATTTAAATTAAAATTAATATACAACCTAAGTGGACCAAATACTTATTGATAACCATAAATATTTGATATCTTTACCTTTTATATTCAACACATATGGACTAATAGTTGAACACAAAAAATCTATTTGTTGTTATAAAAACAACACATAATGATTTAAAATACAACTTATATTGAACAAAAATGGACCAATGGTTGAGCACTAAAACTTTTTGAAAATCCTTCACATTTAATGGGAAAATACATGTTATTTATTGTGCTCACCTTTTATATTTGTGATAAGACAAACTATTAATATAAAATTATCCAATGCTTGTACATTGCTACCCCAATTGTTGTACACATAATAACAATATTTTTTCACTATGATAACAATACTTGTTTCAATGAGTGTCTTATTTTATTAAATGAAAATTTTATTTTTTAAATGATATACTTATAGTGGAGAGTTGTGATATTTTATTTGAAACAAAAAAATACTTATTTCTCTTCTTCATGAATGTATTTATGTTTTTTTCATATAACATTTAGAGGTTCTCATGTGTTCAAGTATGGGTCCATTTTTTATCAACATTTGGTTTTTTCTTTATTTACATTTGGCCTGTTTATTTACAATATACAGTATAAATATGTTGTAAGACTGGGTATTATCATCACGATTGAGTGCACCCTCTCCCCTAATAAATGTTTTTATTTTTCACCCCACATGACTACTAGGCCCTCTCCCCTAATAAATGTTTTTATTTTGCAAAGGGACAAGTTCGCATGGTCTTAGATCAATCGTCATTTGATCTCAACCATTCCCTACCATCCCATGATGACCCCACCTATTGATAGTGATATTAAGGGTGAGAGCCATGTGTCTCATCTGGTGAAGCCGAAGGAATGATAAATACTTTGATGCGTCTTTAATACATTATGCCATGGGTTACTAAAGTAGTTATAAGATGCATGTGTTTTAAATCAATGAAGATGTTATAATCTCGGTAGAAAGGTGCTCGATGGTTAATAACAAGGTTGGCAACTATGTTGAATGAATAGGATTGTCAATGATTGAGATCCATGGTTGCCATCGTGTGATCAAAAGTTGTGAGTTCTTTATTGATTGTGATATCATGGTTAGGCGCCACGTGGATCTCCTTGGCAACGAGTAGTATGGTAAAAAAGTGATATATTTATTTTATTTTATTTATTAAATACTTACTAGCATATATATTATTTATTAATAATATATAAAAAATATGTCGAGAGATATCCTTTTGATGCGTCTATTGTACTATTATAAAGTAGGTGCCTCGACAATGATATCTCTTGGCGTATTTTGTATATATTAATAAATAATATATATATGCTAGTAGAATTTGAAGCACAACATCAAAGACAAGATTAGAATTACTTTTAGTTATAGAATTATAATCCTAACCATTCTAATTTTTAAAATCCATAAAATATTTATGATCTATTTAGTTTTACTAATTATCTAATACAATTAAATTAAATATTCATTTTAAATTAATTAAAAAATTATTAATTAGAATTTTAGAATAAATTAACAAATAAGATCTATATAAAATGAACTTTTCTTTTTTTTTCTGTGTACAAATCATTTCATTTTTGAAAATTATACTAAATTCTAGATATCATAATTAAACACAAAACTTTATTCTATTCTAATCCTAACCCTAGTTAAACCCTAACCCTATTTGGACTCTAACCCTTACCCTAATTGAACACTAAATATAATTGTAATTGACCACTAAGCATAATTGAATTCTACCCCTAACCCTAACCCTAACTCTAACTAAACCCTAAACCTAACTCTAATCAAACCCTAACCCAAACCTACTTGATTCATAATCCCAACCCTAACCCAAACCCTAATTGAGCTTTAAAACTAACCTTAATTAAGCATTAACCATAATTGAACATTTATTGAACAATAGTCCTAATTGTACCATAACCCTAACTTTGAACTACAATTAAACTCTAATCCTAACCCTAACACTAATTCTTATCCTAATTCTACCTTAACCTTGACCCTATTTGAACTCTTATTGAATCCATAACCTTAATTAAACCCCAACCTCATCCTCAATCCTAACCCAAATTGAACATTAATTGAACCCTAAACCTAACCCTAAGTGATCACTAATGCTAATTGAACTCTAACTTTTTAGTTCAAAATATTAAAGTGCCTTATATTTTCCCATTCATCATCATTTATCATTCAATTCCTAATAGAACTCCAAAAATTTATACTTTTATAATGTTTTAATACACACCTAATATTAAGGGTTTAGAGTTTAAGGGTTAAGGGGAGAGAGATAGAGGGAGTGAGTGAGTGACCCATTTACATATTATTCTTTTATTCTTCGTTAGTTAAATATTTAGTTACCCATTTACCGTTAGCAGAAATGACCCAAGAATTTACTAGAATGGACTACTCATATAATACCTTACATTATGGAGCTCAATTCTTTGATGTATTACTACTTATCAAATCCTTTGTAAATAATTATAAATTTATGACTCCATTGACACACAATTGAACAAATTCTCAAAAGAAGAATGAAAACATCATTAACATTTCATTCAAAATTCACTCAAATCCACATAAGAGAGAAAATATATTATAATTATACGTTTATTCATGCTTATAAGTTATATCTACATACAATTTAAGGTAATTTTCATATATTCATCCAAAACTCAAAACAGGCTATCTATTCTATTTCTATCTTACTACCCATTTATTCAACTCAAAACCTAGCTAGAGCTTTGATCAGTAATCTCCCTACAAATGAGGCTTGAATTCCCTTTTATATGACAAGTGAGCAACAAGCTTCAGGCTCAAATGTAATTTCACCACAAATTTTCATTTGAACAAAATCTCCATTGCATTTGACTTTCATTTCAAAACTTCCCACACATTGAATCTGAAAACATAGTGCATGAATTGGGGAAAGCTAAAGTTGTAACTACCATGAGAAAAGGGAACACAAATTGTCATCAAAATCCCCTTTGTCGCTATCCACACAAAAAATCAGGCAACCAAATTGCCATGAAGGCACACAATCGACATCAAAATGTGCCACACACACAGAACCAACACCACCAACAACAACAACATCATCAACACAAAAGTTTACATCTCACACAACTTCTTATTTACCCGCCACCCTGCCCTTACCAACACTCAAACCCAGGTATACATGCCCTCTTCTAGTTGTTGCTAGAGTAGGAGAGGAAACCTCAACCTCCTCTTCTTTCTTGTCCTTGCCCAATACAGTTCTAGTCCGTCTGCTTGGGGTTTTAACAACCAATAGCACCACAGATATCACTTCCTCATCAGAGGACAAATATCTTTCTAACCATATATTCAACTCAAAACCTAGCTAGAGCTTTCATCAGTTCTCTCCCTACAAATGAGCCTTGAATTCCCTTCTATATGACAAGTGAGCAACAAGCTTCAAACTCAAATGTAATTTCACCACAAATTTTCATTTGAACAAAATCTCCATTGCATTTTGTTGATGTGTTTTTTATGCACTTTCCAACACAGGCAGTGCGTAGGTGCACTACCTCTCTTGAAAGACAATATCCCACAATCAGATTACAGAACACTATCCCAAAGTCTCTAATGTCATGTCTTGATAGTGCTTGGAATATCTCAATTGTTTGATGTGATTTGTTGGAATCACAAGGCGGACTTACGAATGAGTTACAAAGCATGGAAGTTGGGTTTGCAAATGCAGTTTCAAAATGCTGAAAGTGAATGAACAGTGGCTGTCCATTCAAAATATCAAGTTGAAACTCATCAAATTCATCTAATTTAGCTTCATGGTGATGCTTTTGGTCCTAATCTAACCAAGGATTAAAAGAAACAGCAAAAGGAGAAGGGTTAAGAAAGCTATTCTAATCCTAAGCTACGAATGAACAGTAACAATGGTGGCTGCTAAAGTAGACAGGCTTCCTAAACTGGGTTTTGCTTGGCCAAGAGAAACCTATAGTTGCACAAAACCAGTGCAATCTTCTAAGGACTACAGATTTTCAAATTGCACATACACATCATGCACATGTAATTGAACTAAGTTGCAGCAATGAAGTAATGAGCTCAGACTAGCTTTGCAAAATGACTCATCATCAACGAACCACAAAAAGCATGAGCTGGAAATCCATCAAATACTAAATTAGCAAACACCATCACCACTCCCATTCAAGAAACTAACACTAAAAGTAACATGGAAGGTGAACCATGCATACATAAAGAGAAAACTCAAAAGGAACACCCATAAATCATGCAATGTTGCTTTCTATTGCTGCAAAATGTCTTTACATCAATTCTCCAACCCTTACAAATGAGGGGCAAGCCCCTATTTATAGTTTTCCAAA
Organism: Sequoia sempervirens; assembly: GCA_007258455.2. NCBI lineage: Eukaryota > Viridiplantae > Streptophyta > Pinopsida > Cupressales > Cupressaceae > Sequoia > Sequoia sempervirens. The sequence goes on along the minus strand of VDFB02271358.1, from coordinate 62,397,780 downwards.
GCCCAAATGAATGGCTAGGATTCAATTACATTGAATGGCCTAGATTTGATTTACAATAGGGTTTCACATACCCCACAATATTCAACAATTAAAAATATATTTCTTGTCTTTTCCCTATTTTGTCATCTAGTGCCAGTTACTATAGCAATTTTGTCATTTAGCTGATTTCCCTTTTCACTGTAGCTAAAACTGCCTGAAAGTTGTCTTTTGCTTGATGTGCTTGTAGTGTTCTTCCTTTGATCAAACGAGCCCATCGACAATTGGCATCAATGGATTGGTGGCCCCTGATTTGGGCAGAAAGCTCCTTAGAAATCATCATCATCTGGAAAAAGGTAGGACAACTCCCTCAATGGGCCTCTTCGATAGACCTTTGGAAAGCTTCTTGATCCTTGCAAACACGAAGTGTCGTAAGTGCATTTATACATAAGTTAAGGAAAATGTCAGTCAAACCTACAAATTCCATGTTAGATCTATCCATGCATCATCAAAAGATTTTGATATTCATATTTGGAGCTCATTTGGACCATAAACATTAATGCATGCTTCAAGGGTGCAAGCGCTAGAGGGCAGAAGGACGGTGGAAGAAAGCTAGAAGGTAGACAGCGGATGAAAGCCAAAATAGCCAGGAAGAAGGCGGGCTCCCGGATGTTCAAAATAACTGGGAAGGAGGCAGGCTCCCGGATGTTAAAAAAAGCCAAGAAGAAGGGAGGCTCTCGGATGTTCAAAACAGCCGGGAAGAAGGCGAGCTCCTGGATGTTCAAAACAATCAGGAAGAAGGCGAGCTCCCGGATGTTCAAAACAGCCAGGAAGGAGGCAGACTCCGAGACGTTCAAAACAACCAAGGAGGGACAGACCCCGAAAATGGCCACGGAGGGGCCGGGCTCCGGAGGGCTAGAGGGAGGCAGCCGTTGGATGTTCCAAAATGGCGACAGAGAGGCGGAACCCCAGAAACAGCCACGGAGGGGCCGAGCTCCGGAGGCTGGGAAGGAGGCAGCTGTCTGAAGATCCAAAATGGCGACAGAGAGGCGAAACCCCAGAAACGGCCACAAAGGGGCTGGGCTCTGGAGGCCAGGAAGGAGGCAGCCATCAGATGTTCCAAAATGGCGACGGAGAGGCGGAACCTCAGAAACGGCCATGGAGGGGCCGGGCTCCGGAGGCCAGGAAGGAGGTAGCCGTCAGAAGTTCCAAAACAACAAAAGGGGGACGAAGCTCCGAAACCACCAAAACTTAACCAAACTTTGATGAAGCCTTGGTAGCTCATTTTAGCACATTAAACAAATCCCAGATCCAAAAAAAGGGTGACCCTAAAGTCAAAAATGAGGAAACGTGAGCGACGGGGGTCCACAGATGTTTCCAAACAGCCAAGGAGAAAGGGAATTTCAGATGGAAAGTTCCAAAACTATGGAAACTTAACCAAATTTTGACGAAACCTTGGCAGTTCATTTACGTACTTCAAACACATCTTAGATCCACCAAAAAGTTGGCCCCAAAGTCAAAAATGAGGAAACGGGAGCAACGAGGTTCCACAAATGTTTCCAAAATAGCCAAAGCAAGAAAAAAGGCAGAAAGGGGATGGGGGACTTTATTTCTCCACAGATTTGAATACCCCAAGCAAGTGAATTTGGGTAGGGGATTTGATCATTTGAAGGCACATGACCAATTTGGGCTTGGAAATGGGGCATGCAAAATAAGACAGGAGCAAAGCAGCCTATCGAGAGCGAAAAAAAGGGGGTCCCTGCCTATGGTGGGGCGTGTGTGCAAAATATGCACAATAAATGGTGACTTGCTGGGAAATGCTCGAGAGCATTTTGATGACAAACTGGAATCACGAACCTATAATCTTTGGTTTTGACCTTCATACTAGGGCAAACAAACCTGACACCCAATCAAAGGATCAAAACCATTAGCTAACACAACCTTTAGTATGCTAAAAATCCAAGTGTGTGCAATTGTGTTAATTCCCATTCTTCAGTTGCTATAGGAACCCAAGCTCCATTCAGTTAAGCTACGTAGTTTATTCTAACTCTAAAAGCATCTGATACATTGCCTCGCTACCAGTCAGGCGTCCATAGCCCCGACGAGGTTATCATTGTGATTCTCCCAAACATTGTTGTACTGCTGGTCGGGCGTCCATAGCCCCGATAGAGTTGCTCGGATACCCCTGAAAAGTTGAATTTTCTTTTTCTTTTAATTTTTAGTGTTTTCTTTATTGTTTTCTTTTCTCTTTTTAGCTCTTTTATTTCAACCCTCAAGCATTGAAGCTCACACATAGGGCTGATAATCACAGTGGCGCTAGATTAGAATTTCAGATTTTTTACTTAACTAGACTTCACAAAAGGCCCTATAGTGACTGTCAAATTCTTAAGATGTGTAAGAGCTATAAGATTTTAGAATACGTCAGAGTCAGACTAAACCAATAACTTATCCTCTTTGAATCAAACACCTAGATCACTTGACACTAACAGAAGACCTTCACCATCCACTCTGAAGACTTGATTAGAGTTTGACAAAGAAATACGTAGAACAACCCCAGCAATAAGTATGGTTGTTGTGCACACAAATGTGCCCAGCTAAAAGCAAAGGGACCCCGAGCAAAGAAACAACAAAGCAAAAGAAAAAAAAAGCAAACGAAGCAAGCAACCTACACAAACCAACTAACCTAAGGAAAGCAGGAAAGTAGAGTATTTACAAGAAACCTATACTACTCAAAACGGGCTATGTACAAAGATATTTACAAAGCACTATGTTCACGCAAGGCAAGTTGACATTAACACTCATTGTATTTCGTAATGCATGCACAAGAAAATAGGCAATCGTCATCGTTCTTAACCATGCAAATTTATCTTTATATTCTGAAAAAAGAAATCCAATGTTGCAACACTCAAGTTCAACCACGTCATCATAAAAAATCAGCAATTGAGGAGGCTCGTTGAACCCATGGTTAATCCATAAACATGTTCATTTTCCCTCATTCTCATAATCAAAATAATAAGTGCAATTATGAGAAATAATAGGGGCAAGGAAGGATAAAACTTGGATGTCATCACATGGAGGTGGTAGCGTTGGATGGTCGAGAGCGAGCATAACATCCTTGATCGTTGCATTGGTAGCCTCGAGTGAGCACGGTGGAGGGTGCAACACTTCAGACATTAAGCTGGCATAAGGCTGGGAGGACAGGGCAGCACATAGCTCTTCCAATCCACCAATGGGACCTACAACCCTGGTTGGCAATTCTTCAAAAAGAAATATTTCTCCACATTGATCATTTGCAAACTTGGGATCCACTTGGTTGTTGTCCTCAAGGGGCAGCATGTTTTCTTATCTCCTTCCCCAAGTATCAACCTCATTTTTATGATGTTCAATGTCATGGGATGATGACATGCATGAATCTGTCTCATTGTAGCTCTATGGTTGTGAAGGAAAATCTGCAAGGATTGAGGCGAAAGGACCCTCAATTGTAGCCCGCAATTGACCAAGCTCATCGTATTTGTTGGCAGCCATCGAAACACCTCCACCTTTATGTTCTTCCTTTTGTTGTTCATGTATCTCCTCATGGTGCCCACTTGTTTCCTCTTGGTCACTATCATTGTAAATGGAGAAGGAGCTCCTCTCCCAATCTAGAAACTCTAGTGCATCATTGTTCAAGGGCTCAAGGAGTATGTATTCATCATTACCATCTTCTGGAATGTGCTCTTCCTGGACATTAGCATACCTCCATAGTATAGCTCCTAATGGAAAGAAGTCATCAATTGATGGAACCTCATAAAGGGGACCAAATTCTACTGCATAATTTCCCTCCAAAGACTCACCAAAAAGCCCACCATCCATGGCACATAACTGCTCTTCAAGAGGAAGAACTTCTTGATGACTGGTGGATAGCATTCCCACTTGATCTACTTCGTCACTCGGTAGTACGAGACTGTATTGTTGTCCTTCTATTGCTACCCCAACATCCTCTTGAGATCCGCCTTCAGTTGATCCATCACTTGATTCAGGCTCTTGGTCTTCTTCTTCGATATGGGCAGCAATTAGAGGAGGTCAGGCACTTGGCTGCCTTGCTTGATCTTTGATTTGTTTGATGGCTTCTTGGCCTAGTTCGCATGTGAACTCCGAATGTGATGAATCATGAAGTCTGCACCAATTTGGTAGCAACAACACCTCCAAGTCCACTTGGTATTTCAGCTCTAACTAATCCTTTGCCAACCTGGAGATGAGTTGGGCATATCTTTCTGCCAGTGGGTCCTCATCATCATTTGGGAAGGAAGGTGAATAGTAGACAGCTGTGGCAGGTGGTTGTTCCTACTCCTCCAAATCTGCATTTTCAGATGCTTGATCATTTTTATTCATGAAGGAGAGGTCCTCCAATCTAATTTTTCTTATGCTTTTACCATCTCCTTCTGCTGCCCCAAGGCTTTTAGCCTCCTCTTCTTCTTGATCTTCAGCATCTTCATTGGCTATCCTAGCATGCACGGCTGCAAACTTCATTGGTTCATCGTCACCTACCAATTGCTCTTCTTCTAGAGTGGAGGACTGCCCTTGATTGGTGGAGGGAAGGCCTTCTAAATTAATTTCAATCAGATTTTCACCAAGGCACCTTGCTGTCCTAGTGAAATCTGTCTCTTCCTCCTAATTTTCAACTTCGATGTCTGCTGCTCCAACATCAACTTGTATTGAGTTTCTTGGTTCATCTTCAATGTGCTATCCTCCAGATGCTGACAGCTTTCCCACCTCATGGCATGAGTCCCCTTTACTAGGAGATGGCTGCTCCAACTTATTCACATGATCCTTGACTTGGGCGATGACATTTGTGCATGATGAGCAAGTGAATTCAGAGTGGGGTGCATTGTGAAATCTGCACCAACTTGACATAAATATTTCCTCCAATTTTGGTCCATCTTTGCTGCCCAAACATCTTTGGATCAGCTCCTTGAAAGCATCAATTTCCATGGTTTACAATTCCTCTTCTGGATCTTCGGTAGCCAAGGGCTGGTATATTTCCCAAAAGGGAATTTCTCCTTGCAAGACCTTCTCAATTTTGTCCAAGAATGTTAGACAACCCAATTCACTATGCCTGCAAGTGCAATGGATTCGACATCTATCTGCCAACACAAATTGCTACAATGGCTTCTTTAGTCTCTTATTCAAATTTGCATGCAGCTGAGTGATGTTGAATTCCAAATGCTGCTCCATTTCGACTCAGCTCTTGTTTGCCTTCAAAATTTTCTAATTTTTGAATTAAAGAGATCTCATATCTCAGATTTCTTCCTGAATATTCCTTTCTCAACTTCCAACTTTCAGCTTCGTAGCCTCAACATGTCAAGCCCTCCTTCTAGCACCAGTTCTGTTGATGGCGTTAGGAGGAGGAGGGTATAAAATGAATCACTTCCAACCTTCAGCTTTGCATTCCCAACGTGTCAGCCCTCCTTCTAGCACTAGTTCTATTGATGGCATTACGAGGAGGAGGGCATAAAATGAATCACTTATGACCTTTAGCTTTCCATTTCCAACGTGTCAACCCTCCTTCTAGCGTCACTTTTGTTGATGGTGTTAGGAGGAGGGCATAAAATGAATCACTTCCAACCTTTAGCTTTGCATTTCCAACGTGTCGGCCCTCCTTCTAGTGCCAGTTCTATTGATGAGGTTTTTATGCACTTTTCAACACAGGCAGTGCGTAGGTGCACTACCTCTCTTGAAAGACAATATCCCACAATCAGATTGCATAACACTATCCCAAGGTCTCTAATGTCAGGTCTTGACAGTTCTTGGAATATCTCAGTTGTTTGATGTGATTTCCTGGAATTATAAGGCGGACTTACGGATGAGTTACAAAGCATGGAAGTTGGGTTTACAAATGTAGTTTCAAAATGTTGAAAGTGAATGAACAGTGGCTGTCCATTCAAAACAGCAAGTTGAAACTCATCAAATTCATCTGATTTAGCTTCATGGTGATGTTTTTGGTCTTAATCTAACCAAGGATTACAAGAAACAGCAAAAGGAGAAGGGTTAAGAAAGCTATTCTAATCCTAAGCTACGAATGAACAGTAACAATGGTGGCTGCTAAAGTAGACAGGCTTCCTAAACTGGGTTTTGCTTGGCCAAGAGAAACCTATAGTTGCACAAAACCAGTGCAATCTTCTAAGGACTGTAGATTTTCAAATTGCATATACACATCATGCACATGTAATTGAACTAAGTTGCAGCAATGAAGTAATGAGCTCAGACTAGCTTTGCAAAGTGACTCATCATCAATGAACCACAAAAAACATGAGCTAGAAATCCATCAAATACTAAAATAGCAAACACCATCACCACTCCCATTCAAGAAACTAACACTAAAAGTAACATGGAAGGTGAACCATGCATACATAAACAACAAACTCAAAAGGAACACTCATAAATCATGCAATGTTGCTTTCTATTGCTACAGAATGTCTTTACATCAATTCTCCAACCCTTACAAATGAGGGGCAAGCCCCTATTTATAGTTTTCCAAAGCCCAAATGAATGGCTAGGATTCAATTACATCGAATGGCCTAGATTTGATTTACAATAGGGTTTCACCTACCCCACAATATTCAACAATTAAAAATATATTTCTTATCTTTTCCTTGTTTTGTCATCTAGTGCTAGTTACTGTAGCAATTTTGTCATTTAGCTGATTTCCCTTTTCACTATAGCTAAAACTGCCTGAAAGTTGTCTTTTTCTTGATGTGCTTGTAGTGTTCTTCCTTTGATCAAACGAGCCCATCGACAATTGGCATCAATGGATTTGTGGCCCCTGATTTGGGTAGAAAGCTCCTTAGAAATCATCATCATCTGGAAAAAGGTAGGACAACTCCCTCAATGGGCCTCTTCGATAGACCTTCAGAAAGCTTCTTGACCCCTACAAACACGAAGTGTTGTAAGTGCATTTATACATAAGTTAAGGAAAATGTCAGTCAAACCTACAAATTCCATGTTAGATCTATCCATGCATCATCAAAAGATCTTGATATTCATATTTGGAGCTCATTTGGACCATAAACATTAATGCGTGCTTCAAGGGTGCGAGCGCTAGAGGGAAGGAGGATGGCAGAAGAAAGCCAGAAGGCAGACGGCGGATGAAAGCCAAAACAACCGTGAAGAAGGCGGGCTCCCAGATGTTCAAAACAGCCAGGAAGGAGGTAGGCTCCTAGATGTTAAAAACAACTAGGAAGAAGGGAGGCTCCTAGATGTTCAAAATAGCCGGGAAGAAGGCAAGCTCCCAGATGTTCAAAACAACCGGGAAGAAGGCGAGCTCTCGGATGTTCAAAACAGATAGGAAGGAGGCACAGTCTCGAATGTTCAAAACAGCCAAGGAGGGACGGACCTCGAAAATGGCAACAGAGGGGCCGGGCTTCGGAGGGCGGGAGGGAGGCAGCCGCCAGATGTTCCAAAATGGCGACGGAGAGGCAGAACCCCAGAAACGGCCGCGAAGGGGCCGGGCTCCGGAGGCTGGGAAGGAGGCAGCTGTTGGAAGATCCAAAATGGTGATGGAGAGGCGGAACACCGGAAACGGCCACGGAGGGGCCGGGCTCTGGAGGCTGGGAAGGAGGCAGCTATCGGATGTTCCAAAACGGCAACAGAGAGGCAGAACCCCAGAAACGGCCATGGAGGGGCCGGGCTCCGGAGGTCGGCAAGGAGGCAACTGTTGAAAGTTCCAAAATAGCAAAAGGGGGACGAAGCTCCGAAACCACCGAAACTTAACCAAACTTTGACGAAGCCTTGGCAGTTCATTTTAGCACATCAAACACATCCCAGATCCAAAAAAAGGGTGACCCCAAAGTCAAAAATGAGGAAACGGGAGCGACGGGGGTCCACGGATGTTTCCAAATAGCCAAGGAGAAAGGGAATTTTGGATGGAAAGTTTCGAAACCATGGAAACTTAACCAAAGTTTGACAAAACCTTGGCAGTTCATTTACATACTTCAAACACATCTCAGATCCACCAAAAAGTTGGCCCCAAAGTCAAAAATGAGGAAACGGGAGCGACGAGGGTCCACGGATGTTTCCGAAATAGCCAAAGCAAGACAAAAGGCAGAAAGGGGATGGGGGACTTTATTTCTCTGCAGATTTGAATACCCCAAGCAAGTGAATTTGGGTAGGGGATTTGATCGTTTGAAGGCACATGACCAATTTGGGCTTGGAAATGGGGCACGCAAAACAAGATAGGAGCAAAGCAGCCTGTCGGGAGCGAAAAAAAGGGGGTCCTTTCCTACAGCGGGGCGTGTGTGCAAAACATGCACAACACATTTGACTTTCATTTCAAAACTTCCCACACATTGAATCTACAAAACATAGTGCATGAACTAGGGAAAGCTAAAGTTGTAACTACCATCAGAAAAGGGAACACAAATTTTCATCAAAATCCCCTTTGTCGCTATCCACGCAAAAAAAATATGCAACCAAATTGCCATGAAGGCACACAATCGACATCAAAATGTGCCACACACATAGAACCAACACCACCAACAACAACAACTTCTTATTTACCTACCACCCTACCCTTACCAACACTTAAACCCCAGTATACATGCCCACTTCTAGTTGTTTCCCAATAGGGTAGACCCTCAGCCTCCTCTTCTTTCTTGTCCTTGCCCAATATGGTTCTAGTCTATCCGCTTGGTTTTTTAACAGCCAATGGCACCACAGATATCACTTCCTCATCAAAGGGTAGACCGTGATTGTAAATACCGACAGTAGTCGAGGTCGGTCTTGGTTACATCATCAAAAGTGTTGCTTGTAAGGTCAATGGGCGAGTGTTGGCATCCAGAGGAGCCATGCCCATACCTTACTTTCCTACTGACACTAGTAATAGAAAACACCGACTACTGCCTTTATCATCTACCAGTTAAGCAACAACATCCTGGAATTACAACCTTCTACTGCGTCTAGTGAGCACAAGCCTGGGCTTGTGAACCAAAGCACCTTCCTGAATAGTAGGACTGACCTTTTGAGAGCTCAAACGAATAGACCTCCTTATTGACTTACTCATTTTCTCTTGTCAAAAAAGCACTATTCAAAATTGATTAGACTTAGCCCACAAAGTGCTCTAATTGTTACAAGAATGACACTATTAGTAGTTAATTCCTCTTGTATTTATTGCACAAGGTAATGGCAACCTTCATCAATGCTTAGTAAAAATGCATGTGCAAACATGGAAATTTGGCGGCATATGTACTATCACCGTTTAACTTGAGTTGCATGAGAATCCGCAGATCACCCTTCATGATTGCCAACAACAACATCTTCACACAGATTGAGATCGATGTGACTACACAAGCAAGGAATAACTCATTAATGCTTCACCACTTGTACGATAAAAAACCACCATGTGCCATTTTCCAACTTTGAATACTGCTTGCTGATCTCCTGAAGAGTTGGCAGATCAAACAGTTTATCTCAAGATAACTCGGTTTGACATCCAATGAAGCATCATTCACCTTCCTCATGACCAATCAAATTAATCCATCTCGGAAACCAACTACCATTTCGGCAGGTCCTATGCCCTTTACAAACTGAATGGCTAGAGCTACACATCGCAATCTCATTGACCTCATGACTATTAACCAACCTTCATCTTCCTCCTACAAGCTAGTAGGGAACAACAGAGATTTACATTAGCTTTTGATCTTGGTTGTCAATCTAAAACCATGGGTTATGAGATCAATAGTGGAGATTGGGCCCCACATTCCATACAAGACAAACATCTGCCTTTTGCTGACCTTGCACCAAATAATAGGGCGACACCTTAGGTCTACGAGTTGGTAGGGTACGATCGAGATCTTCTCCCATATCTTTGAATCTGAGAAACCTACACATTGCACAATTAGTATTCAATGAAAGGCTTTGGCTAAGCCATTGGTGACATGACCATTGGGGTTAATGGCTTAGGCTTACGTCACCGGATTAAAATTAAAACCCAACTTTCATTTTAATACTTTATTTCCTCTGCAAGGTTTTATTTCCTAAGTCTCAGTTGGCCCCGTATGTCATCTTTTAAAAAACAACTTATGTCGTTGTTTACTATTGGCCTAGTGATGTCCCCTCATCATTTTTAATGAATGTTTTATTTTGCAAAAGGGATCAAATTTGCACTACCCTTATGTTTACTTTATGCCTGGGTTGGGATCTTTTTCACTGTTACCTTTTTGAAGGATTTTAAAATGACTTATGTCTTATCAGCTCATCTAGGCTAGGCCCCTTTGTTTTTATTTTATCTCCTCCGCTAGGTTTTATTTTTCCCTAAGTCTTGGATAATCCCCTGCTTCACCATTTTTAAAACAACTTATGTTGTTGTTTGCCGTCCGCCTAGTAATGCCCACTTCTCCTTTTAATGAATGATTTATTTTGCAAGGGTTGATTTAGTGTTGCCATTGATCTATTTCCTGCAGATATCAATGGTGCCCACCATCCCATGATCGGGAATTGAAGGATCATGAAATCACGGGAGGGAACCACGTGTCCTATTCGGGGGATCAATTTTGTGATATTGCTGACCAACTACCATTTGATTTGAGCCATTCCCTACCATCCTGCAATGGTGCTTAGGTGTAGATGGATTAACAAGGTCCAAGAATTCAATATTGAAGTTCACATTACCAAGTTAGTAAGAGGACAGGGCCTAGACAAGTTAATGGCAGAGGCGAATTTAGAAGCCAATCAAGTTAATCACACTAAAGTAATTGATGTTGCACCTCTCTGTGATATGCAAACATGCGGATGGTATAGAAGAATTATCTAGTATTTGCAAACTTTGCAATGTCTTGCTAATATGGCTGACAATGAAAAAAGAAGATTGAAATTACATGCTATCAAGTATGTGATCATTGATAATGAGTTATTTTGGAGAAGCTTGGACAAAGTACTTTTGAAATGTGTGGATGGAAAACAAGCTTTGGAACTTCTGCAAGAAGTGAAAAATGGGGTGTGTGGTGGTCATATTATGGAAAATACTATTGCACACAAGATTTTAAGAGCTGGATTCTAGTGGACTAAAGTCTTTAAAGATGCTCAGAAATTTTTTTAAAACTTATTATGCATGTTAAAGATTCTCAGGGAAACTGAAGTTTTCAGGAAATCTGCCACTCAGACCTATGACAGCTAAAGCCCCTTTCTAGCAGTGGGGAATTGATTTCATTGGGGACATACCAGAAAAATCTAGTGGAGGTCACTCATGGATTCTTATTGCTACCAACTACTTTATAAAGTGGGTGGAAGTCATACCTACAAAGAAGGCAACAACCAAGGTGGTAGTTGATTTTTTGTTGAACAATATTCTTCTCAAATTTGGAGTCGCTTAAGGGATTATCTTATACAATGCTATGTGTTTTAGATAAGATGAATTCAAGGAATTTTGTGAGAAACATGACATACAAGTCTCTTATTCTTCTCCTTACCATCCCAAAGGAAATGGTCAAGATGAGTCTAGTAATAAGAGCTTGATGAAGATAATTAAGAGAATTATGGAGAATAACAAAAAGGCCTAGGATTCAAAATTAAAATTGGCATTCTGGGCAGAGAGAGTGACCGTGAGAAAGGCTACTCGTTATTCACCATTTGGTTTAGTATTTGGCTTGGAGGTGAGATTCCCACAGAATAACCTACTCAAGATGTACAAGTATGTGCAAGAGTATGATGAAGAAATCTGTGATGATATGCAGCACAGAATAAATAATTTGGTGCAGTTGAATGAGTCTAGGAGGGAAGCTCAAGATAAAAATTTGAAGATGCAATTACATGGTGTTAGCCTAGAATGCAAGAGTTCAGGATAAGGGAAAACATGGAAAATTTGAAGCATTATGGATTGGCCCTTACTTGATAGCTAGCACTCATGGAGAAGATTCCTATTTTCTTCAAAGCCTGGCAGGAGAACTTTTTGAACTGCTAGTACATGGATAGTTCTTAAATCCATACTTTTACTAAGTATGTTCTCTTCCATTTACATTCTTTTGTATATTATGTATATAGGCATGTTTGCTTTTGTTTTGTTTTGGGACTTGCTACCTTGTCTGGGTAGTTCCCTGGTTTGGGTCCTTTGGTTTTAATCCACATTTTGGTCTACTCCAACCAGAGATTCTAGTGATCTCGTCATGCCTACAAGAGGCATACATCCCCAGTCAGAACCACTGATGGAACCTTAATTCTCATGTCCCATCTTAAAGCCTTGTTGCATTTAGGAGGGTTTTAGAATTTATTTCCTTAAAATCAATTGAGTGTTCTATTTGGTTGTTAATCCCCTATTGCCCGCTATCAGTCACTATTTTAATACTTTCTACTAGGCAGCTGGTTTCCTCGTCATGAGTTCTGAAGGACTAAGCTATGCTATGACTTTGGGGTTCTTGAGATTTTATTCTATCCATTGTAACATCCTAGGAAGTCCCCTCTGTCAAAACAACTTATTCAGCACATGCATTAAAGTTTTCACTTAAGTTCAACCGGCCTTATGTCCTTATCGCTCATCGTTGATCACTTTTGAGATATATGTTTTAAACTAGAGATGAGCGATGAAGTGATACTTATTTGATATCGCTCATCACAATTTTATTTTGGAACTCTTATTTGATATTAGTGATGAGGGAGGTTCTTAAGGGATCACTTATCGCTAATGATTGTTGAGTTCTTAAAGTTGTAATAGTGATAAGCGATGACTTCTCACTTTATGATCCCAGTTTCATCGCCCATTGCCAGTATGTTGTAAAGGGATTGTTTACAATTAGTGATGAGCGAGATGATGAGTTCCCAATTGTATCACATCTCATGGATTTTTTTTGAGCATTAAGGTTATGATTAGTGATGAGTGATATGGTCCCTTATGAGGAGTTTTCTCTCGCTAATTTGACTACAACCTATTTGCGATGTCTTTTGTGTCATTGATCGTTATGCAGGTGTATGTGTCAAACTATAGTGCTTACATCTATTTTCGCTGATAAAGATGGAGGAGAACGAAGTGAACCAGCGATTGGCAACAACTGCTACATGAAGAGGCAACTTGTCAGAATCTTAAGGATTTCGTATAAAGCAGAAAAGTCTAAGTAGGAAAATTTGCTATTTAATATCTTTCACCTCAGGAATAATTTTTCCATTTCATTTGTTGCAATGAATTCTTGGGTCAAATGGTAACATGCCTACTCAATTTCAGGCTCTCAGGATAAGTTTTGGTTGGTTAACTAATCTTTTTATAACTGCAACATGGCAAAAAATGATGTCCCAAAAATTTTCAAATTTTCAAAATATAAGGACAACCCATTTCTTTTTGTTGTCTAAAACCTCTACAGCTCTATTTTCATCAAGATTACAGGTCATTTGATACATTATTTTAATGTACTTCTATTGCGATAAACACATCCCGGGCCAGTTTACAAAGGAGGTGCCTGATTCTTGATGGATGGGAAAATTTTAAAGAAATGGGTTTTCCATAAATAATTTATTATGGCCGCACACAAAAAATATTGGCTCTAGGGGTCACCGTTTGTGCACAGTGAATTTCCTCCAAATGGGTCGTAGGCATAATTAGAAGAGACAAATTTTTATAATGTTTCAAATGTTCATATTTAAAATATTTTGAATATTTTAAATGTTGTGCAAATGAAAAGGGGAATTTAGGGAAAATATAAAATACATTTTCAAATGTTCTAAGGAGAAGCAAGTTTAATTCTTGCTTCTATTGGTCTAGAGGCAGCTTTCACGGCTTTCACTTTTGCACGACAAAACTCATCGCCCATCACCAGTTTGAAGTTCAAATCAAGCATAAAATCAGAGATGCAATGTTTCATAGTGATGAGTCTTCATTTGGGCTGGTTAATTGAAGCTTTTAAGCAAATGACAAATTTTAATGAATTTTCAAAGTTCTCCTATAGTGCATTGCATGTCACAGTTTTGAGTCTGGAACGCAAAAAAAATTTAGCAATGAGCGATGGATGTTATGTCCATCACCCATTGCTAATTGATATCACTGTTTCAACTTTCAATTAGCGTTGGAGCAAGCTTTCATCTCCCATTGCTAATTTCTTATTATTTCTTTTAGTTGCATCCGTGAAACCTTAGGAAAAGTGTGCATGACAACAATGGGTGAACTTTGGAAATATTTAATGAGGATTTTAAATGAGCACAGTGAAAAGTCATTGGAGAATAAATTACTGTAGGAAAGTAAAATTCATTGCACGACTGAACATTTTATTTTCATTGGGCATCACTATTTAATTTTTTCCTTCCCAAATGCATCTGTGGGCTGCATAAGTTTTTTATTAGGCATCACTAAGTTATTTTAAGCTATTCTAAATAAATGTGTGATGTGTAAAGATGTGATGAGGAATGACAGAAGATGGTGGGCCCAAAGATTTTTAATACTTTTCTTAAAGTGATACTTTGAAGGAGAATTAAAATATTGGCTAATTTTAATATTTGGGGCTTTCATTTCTTTAAGGTGAGTATTTTAATTTAAAAAGTGAAAGTAGGTGTCTGTACCACCCTAACCATAATAAAATGATAATATTTTTTTATAATATTTTAGATATAAGTAGAGGACTCATGTCCCAATGTGATGCATATTTTTTTGTAATTTTTTTCCAAGTAAATAATTAATTATGATTTTTTTATTACAAATTTTTAAAAATATAAAAACTTGTACATCTAACCACCTTAACTTGGTCAAAAATTCATGAAATTCAATTTTTTTTTTAATCCTATAGTATATGAAGCATACAATGTGACACATGTTTTGGATTCAAAAAATGTGATACCATTTCAAAAGCTATAGATCTTTTTCAATAAGCCTATCAATCAGGACTTTAGTCGTAATTCAAATAGAAAATGAATAATAATAATTTATTTAATTCAAAGTAAAGAATAATTTATATTGGTGGAAAGCTGAGATATCTGTTAAAAACCCTTTTTGTTTCATTAATTTTGGGTTAAAAAAAAGTCATCAGCCACATACCCTACAAATACCCATCATATCGCCACTTTTTGGCCCATCATGATCCTACACATACCCACCAACAAATTGCATGTTTGTCATGTGATCCCTTGTGTTGTTCTGTGTGATTTTCTCCTCTCTCTTCATACATTCATCTATTTATATCTTCATTCTCCTATTTCTCGTAAGATTTTACCCTTTTCATTTATCTTTACACTTCATTTCTCATTCACATTTTTATCTTGTGTTTTCCTTTTGGGGATGATGCAATGCATTGAGACATTTAGGTCTCTTTCATGTTGACCCAAAATCCTTTTCATTTTTTTTTCCTATCTTTTGCATTTTTGTCTTGTGTTTTCCTTTTGGTGATGACGCAAGGCATCGAGACACCCTATGTCTCTTCCATGTTGACATAAAAGGATTTTTATTTTTTTTCACTCTCTTTGTGTCATTCTTCCAATTCTATGTGTATTTGGGGGATGATGACAATTCCTATCTCTCTAAAAACATTGTAGCAAGAACATAGTGACCCCAAATCCATAGATCTCTTATGTGTTTGCTGTTTTGGGGGCAACCCCTCTCTTTTCCTTTTCTCTTACATGTCATAGCTTTACTCAGAAACATATGACTTGGCATAGGGCTTTCCAAATTGGCTCACATGTCTTGTTTGCATTTATCATTTGCTACTTTAAAGTAATTTCTCACAAAATGGTGCTTAGCAATTTCTTTAAAGTGGGGGAATACATTAGCATTATCCTTTTGCAATTTTTCCTTTTCATGGTTCATAGTGCAATATTTTTACTTTGTTTGATGCAGTTTTCACTTTGGTGAAATTGGGTGTGATGTCCTTCAAGAGTGTGATCTCTCTTACATTACTATGTATTCTTCTTAGTGGCTTGATGCAAAACACTGCATCCCCTAAGTTGTGAATCTTCTATTCTATGATTGGTCCTCCCTTGGATACATTTTCCACAATGTCCTCGTAGTTAAAGAACTCACATAAACTAAACAAGACTCCTTTGAACATTCTTTCCATTTGCATTTTTGATTATATGGCCACCTTGCATAACATAACTTGCATGTCTGTGGTGCCATCACGTTTGTTCATGAGTTCTAAACATACAAAGTTATTCTTGTCTCATGAATCTTAAAAAATATTCTCTTTATGTTTCCTTATTGAAGTTATCAGTAGGTATAACTTTGGTATGGTTGAGTGGGAAGCCTAATCCAAGGGCATGACTATCCCCATAGCCACTAGCATATTATGGATCTCTCACCCCATGGACACCCAGAAGTTATGTGGCCCTAGAGTGAGTATACCATGGATCTCTCACCCCACGGACAACCTGAAGTTCCATGGCCCTAGAGTGAGTGTGCATTCTCAGACAAACAACCTAGATCTGATCCACAATGCGTTGGACAAATGGTCAAAGCTTGATCTGCCTTTTCCTTGTTCCTTTTTCTTGTTTCATTACCATTGCATCTTTGGCATTGAATGGTTATGCTTTGATGATGCTCTTATATCTTTCTCATGTGTGTTCTCTTATGCTTATGTTGGTTAGTCACAAGATCTTGATCCTAGAGGCTTGAACATCCCTCTTGATTGATGTCATCCTGTCTAACTAGCCTTGGTACATTTGAACCCCTCTTGAAGCATGTTTCTCTACTTTGGTGTGTGTTTTAAGTAGGTTAATCCTCTCACTAAAGTGGGGGCTAGATGTAGTGACAAAAATTGTCATCAATGACAATTCCTCACAAGTTTACCCCTCTCTTGTCGAATCCTAGCCAACATGTGGTCTTGATTTTATGTTGCAATGCATTCTAACTCATTCACATTAAGACTTGGGCCCTTGTGAAGTAAATAAAATGTGTTTATCAATATATTGTAAAGGTGTGAAGTTCTGTTACCCACTTTCACCCTTTTCTAGGACATTTTTAACTAAACAAGGCTAGTACACATATTTTGATGCTTTAATTCAAACCTAGCAAAGGTGTTGTAATTTTTGTAAGACATTTTCAAACTTTTCTAGGGTCTTGAACCTATTTTTAACCAAATTGAGAATAATTGAGACATTTTCTAGGGTGTTGTAAAATGTTGTAACACATTTTCACATTCTCCTAGGGTTTTTATTCAATAATTTAGCTTTATTATGCTTTAATTGGCCCCAAATTGCATCCACAAGCCTTATTCATGGTTATTTTTGAGAAAAATCCTAACAAAGTCATTTAGGGAACTTAAATCCTGAAACCCACTACAAAACACCTAAGGTGGGACTCATTCATCACTCTTGATGAATGAGTCAACTTAGTGGGACCTATTCACCACTTGTGATGAATGAGTCCATCTTAACCGAAAATTTAAATTTAAATTAAAAATCAAGTGGGATGTGGTCTCCTAGACCTAAGGTCAACTTGTAGTATTCCATTTTAAGGATTTCTTGCATAACTAAGTATAAATTCAAGGTTAAATCACTCATTTTCATCCTAGCAACTTGAGTATTCATGCACTATAGAAAATTGGAGTTCACAAGTATTTACAAGAGATTTTAAGAGTCTTCAGGAGCAGATTTTTAAGTGTTTTACAACATTTTAAAGCATCATCCATCATTTCAAAGATTATGTGCATCATGCTTGTTATGAAGCTAACATTTGTGGTGTAGGATCTCACAATTCAAGCTAGGTTTTCATTCAAGATCAACATCCTTCAAGCAAGATTCAAGGTTCACATCCATTGTTTCCCTCTAAAGCATTGTTGCAACATCTTGTCACTAGGGTTTGGTGAGTTAAGCATTGTACTTTGTTCATGTTTATCATTCTTCTTTAATATTTCATTCTATTTCAAGGATTAATAGAATGTACCAAATTTCATCCCACCAAATCCCAACATGCCAAACATGAATGTACCAAACGTCATCCCACCAAATCCATACATCCCAAATATGAACATGCCAAGTACAAGTTTTCCAAACATGAACATTTTGAATCCAAACTTGAGGGAATATTCCTCAAAGATGCCATGCTGATGGAAAATGTTGGATTTAATAAATCAATAAATTGATTTATTTGTGCAAGTGGCAAAATCTAGAGAATGTGATGGGTGGTTAGGTTAGGCTAATTAGGATTAGATTAGCTTAATGATGATTAGGTGAGTTTGACCAATTTGACTCAAATATTTGGATTTATTTAAATCAAAAAGGGATGGAATATGACTTTAGGATTTTAATTAAATAAAGTTTAGTTTATTTAATTAAATGATGATTATGCAAGATAAAGGTTAATTAATGAAGTGTTAGGATTTGATTTATTTATTTAAATGATGTAATGATGAAGTGGATTTATGAAATGAAAGTTATTTGATTAAACTATTGGATTGACATGTATGCATATTTTGCGTGTCTACACCTTGAAGCTAATTCATCCTTTTATCCATCCATGAAACAATAAGACCTTCCTATAGTACCACCTCCTGATATGTTTAGTTAGTTGCATCTTGAAACAAATGACGAACCTAAGTTCCCTACACATGTTGAACCTAGTTCTTCTAAACACACATTGAATCAACCATTTTATGATAACAAAGTAACCAATACTCCAACCAATCTTGAAGAAACCTATGGTAAATGTTTTACCATTTAGAGAAAACAAGGATGTGACAAAACCATTGAATATTGCATTCATCAACTCTTAGAACAAAATCCAAATGATGGAAATACAACGAGATTAGGTTATCAAAATCCCTCTCATAACAACAAGCCTCCTAGAAATATCTACAGCTTCACAATGATGGCATGGTGATCTTTGATTTCCCTCCCGATATAAATGTCCTTCTTCCTCAAGAGCAACCCTTGATTGATAACAATGAAAAGGATGCAAGGATCACTTTGGGTCCTCCTTCCATTCAAGAAAAGGGTGAATGTAGCAAACACAAGAGGTCTTACAAGTTACAAAAAGTCAAGTTTCCTCTCCATCCACCACCTGAATGTGAATGGAAATTGCAAATAATTTTAAACAAAGGACTCATATTATTACCACCTATGAATAGGTTGGTGATATATCCTAAAGATGCCAATGTTCCACATTACACATATCATCATGTTCTTGGACATAGAAGTGATGAGTGTCATCAATTGAAAGAAATATTGAGCAAGTATCATTTTGATGGTGATATATGCTATCCAATAATTCCATAAAACACTTTCCAACTCCTTGTCATGTCATAGTTGTAGAACATTTTATTCTTATTATTGCATCACATTTCCCATCACTTACCTTAGCTCATTCTTTCCTTGCACCTAGTGGGGACAAGACATTGCTAGCCTTGTCCTAGTAATGCATTTTCCATTTCCCTTAGGTACATTATTCACCTTCCGCTTAAACCAACTAAGATTGGGAGGTGGATGACTTGCTCGATGGTTAACTCGCATTTTGCTCACTAGTCTTTTGCATTTTCATTTTCTCTTTCTTTTGTGTGTTTGCATGTGTGTAATGTGATCCCCCATGTTTTGTTTGATGTTCTCTCTCTTTGTAGCATTCCCCTCTTTGTACCTTAATTCTTCTATATGTCATACATCGCTTTCACCTTTTTCTCTATAATGTCCCCATTTTTGGAGGTAATTTGATTTAATTAATTTAATTAATTAAGTTGTCCAAAATAATGATTTTCAAGCGGATGACTAATTAGTTACTTTAATTAAATCATTAAGTGGTATTAAGTTAATTAATTATAAGGTTATTAAATAAAATTAAAATTAAAAGGTGACCTTATATTTAATTAATTTAATCAAGTGACTTGATCTTAAAATATATTATAAACTCACTTAAATAAAATAAAAGAATATTCTAGAAGCTTCTGGAGAAATTGGGGAAAAAGAATAAATAGACATCTTGGGCTTCATTCTTAGCAGGCAGATTTGATGTTGTTGTTGTTGATTGTCAATTTATCTTGTGGAGCCTAGGGTTTCTGCAGATTGCTTCTTATCATAGGAAATGAAAACTTCATATTGATAGCAATTTTGAGGGTGTGAAATATCACCTGAATTATTTCAGTTGTGGGAGAGGTTACTTCAGACTTCTCATTTGCACAAAATTTGTGGCCTAAGGCCAATTTTGTCTATTTCAGTTAAGAAGCTTTGGGGTGATATTTATTGGAGTCTTCATCAGCTAGAATCAATATTGCATATTCAGATTTTTACATCAGTCATACTCAAATTTCATGTCAACCATCAACTTCAAGCAAGGAGGCCTACACTTGCATCGATTTCACTCTTGATAAAGGTGCTTACTTATTGGAGACATTTTGATAGTGAAAGTCTTCATATTTTTTTGGCATAAAGGAGGACATTTTGCATGCATATTCATCATAGCAACACTCAGATTTTATTATCAGTCATTCATATCAGCAATTGGAGGTCACTTATCTGGTTGTATCTCCTTCCCCTTGGCCCGATCTTATCTTCCAGCTTGGGCGCACTTCCTTTGAGGTCTTGGGGATGATTGTTGATGAAGAATTGAAGACAATTGGCAGCCATAACAATTAATTATAATCTAGTATCATAAGAAACAAGGGTGGCTATGCTAAGGGCATCGATTTTCAGACTTGAAGGCATTAAAATCACAAATAAATTTTGATGCATTGTTAGGAGGCTTGGAGACTAGGCGCCAAGTTTGGAAGTCAAAGTCATTGCTAGCAAGGAGGATCGAATTATTTGTCAAGCTGCCATACTCTTACTAGGTTCATCACAATCATTGTGATGCATTTAGATAGGTCTTCATCAGCGATATTATATTGTAAATTTCATTTTAGAGCATTTATCATTGTCAACATTTATAGTTGTAGAGTTCATTGTAATCAGATTTAGCACTATTATCAGCCAAGAGGTTTAGGCAGCATATTGCAATATTGTACTTAGATTTCCGGCTTATGCACATAAGCATTGTAGTAGAAAATTGCATTGGAATAAAGATATCAGTAGCTGGAAATTTTACATTGATGTAATGTTCATTTGAATGTTGCTTGAGAATGTTGCCAAGTGTTTGGCAAAATGCCAATAGGCTATAGATGTACTTTATGCAATTTAGTTCTTCATTGGAATGCATTCTAAATTGTATAGAAGCATTGTAATTCATGTAAATGCTTGCATATTAGTGGTAGAAGTTTATTTGAGCTTTCAAAATCAACTAGCATACCTTCTAGCATCAAATGCAAATCTGAAAACAACATAGCAGCTACTCCGCACATTGCATACAAAGTGTTTGATGAAATTGCAAGGCTGCAAATTGGGGCAAATTGTGACCAATTTGAGCAAGGATCATTATAGTGGTATCAGAGCAGTTTCCTGCCATCCTTTGGGTTAGAAATTGTCTTCATTTATGCAACAAAGTGACAGGACCAAGAGATATACAGCTAGAGAAGGAAGAAAACAAATGCAAGACACTTTATCAGCAGTTGTTATAGCAAGACACAAAGAGATTGGTGGTCCTATGGAGGAAAGAAGAGAGGGAAGTCCTCCTAGAAATGCAAGAAGAGATGATGATAGAGAGGTACTTGATACTTTGAGGGGTCTAAGGGATGGTTAGCAGCAGGTATCTGGGGTACTTCAGTGGCTTGAAAACACTCTACAACAGTTGAACTTACTTAGGAAGTAGCCCCAAGATCAAGATGATGATAGGAGTATAGCAGGTTCAAGGAGAGTACAAAGAGCATCTTCTCGCACTGCAGATAGACCTACACGACCCACCTTCTTGAGGGAAGAACGTGCAGTAGAAGAGAATGTCAAAGATGTTGAGGAGCCTACCTTCGCTGATGCATATATGGCTACTCATGATGAATGGCAACTATTGACACCAGGAGCTCAAGAGATCATGCATTTTGATCATTTTGTACAAATGAGGATGGACTACTATAGGTCTTGACAGGAGAGGAGACCTCGGAATCAGAATAAGGATCTTAAGCAAGCTACTAATAAACCTATTTTTCCCATGTTTGATGGAAGTGGCAAGACTACTGCATAGTCATGGATTCATAAGTTGGATACTTTCTTGGCTCTTCGACCCATGATAGAAGAGAAAGCCATCAAGTATGCCACTTTGCATTTGGAGGGTGCAGCGCATGAATGGTGGTATCATGGGTTAGTTACATTGCAACATTATCAGATCACATCTTATCAGGAGTTTGTGGATAGATTGGTGGAACGCTTTGACAAGAAAGACCCGAAATCATACTTTAGAGATTTGGCTCAACTCAAACAAGTTGGGAGTTTGGAGAACTACATTGGGGACTTTCAGAGATTTTCAGTAATGGTTCCCAACATCTCAGAGAGACAACTAGTGGTGTTATTTATGGAGGGCTTATTGGAGGCTATGAGAGGATGGATTAAAGCCTTTGATCCTCCTACTCTTTAGGAGGCAATGAAGAAGGCTAGGAGCATGGAGTTTGCAACACCAAAAGGAAAGAGCTCTCATAAGGATGTCCCTTCAACAAGCAATGAGACTCCTCAACAATTAGACAAGAAAAAGAAATAATTACCTATGATGGATGAGGATACACGAGAAGAGTTGAGGAAGAGGAAATTATGCTATTGGTGCAAGCAGCCTTACAACAAGGATCATGATTTCCCTTTGAGGCCTAAGGGAAACGCAAACCATTTCATGTGGGCATACTTTGAGGACTCTGATTCTGATGATGTGGATCAGCAAGTTGCTTTAGAACTTGATCAGGATGAGAAGACTTCTGCTCCTATGGCATTTCTTGAAAATGTTCAGGATGAGACTACATTAAGGTTTAGAGAGACAGTTGATGGATAGTGTTGCATCGCTATGCTTGATACTGGTGCAACACATAACTTTATCAATGGAGATTTTGTAGCTCGGTGCAGACTTTAGGTTGAGGATTTTGATGGATTTAGAGTTCAAGTTGTAGATGGATATACCCTTGCATGCACCAGAAAGGTTGCTAATCTCACCTTGAAATTGAATAGCTATGAGTTACATTCGGATTTTTATGTGGTCAACATAGGAGAAATGGACATAGTTTTGGGAATGAAGTGGCTCCAGAACTTGGGAGTATTCACCCTCGATGTACCTAAGATGGAGATGTCTTTTGAGGTTGATGGTAGGAGGCATGTATTGAGGGGAATTACAAGTGGAGGTTTGCATTCTATCAGAGGGTTGGACAGTAAGAGAAAGGAGAAGGTGATTCAAGAGAAACATGAAATGATTTTCAATCCATTGTTTGAGGTGGAAGCCGCTTGGTCATATGACAATCCACTCTATGGCTTGGATGATGATAGCTCTCTTGATTCCAGTCTTGAGATGAGCATTTTTTATAGTATTTGTGATCCTACTAGGGCATCGGGATTGCAAATGGGACTCACAGAGGAGATTTTAGAGGTGTACATGGTGAGGAGTGCTTATACCTTCATTTTTTATTCTCATGTACATGACCTATTCATGATGCAGAATTCAGGTGCACATGTGATGGATAGTTTGGATGATAGTTTATCTTGTACGAAGTTTGGAGGCAAGGATGATCAGTCTCTTGGCCTGCTTCCACTTGAGGCTTATACTTCTGCAGCACTTGGTGATGGTATTGAGTTGGTATGATAGTTTTAGTTTGAGCAAATGTTGTAGGAACTGTTTGGTGATGACAGGGACATTATGCAGTTCTTCTTGTGGGATCCAGCCAGTGAATTGCTTGAGTACAAGTAATTTCAGGAGGGGCAGACTGTAATGTCCCCATTTTTGGAGGTAATTTGATTTAATTAATTTAATTAATTAAGTTGTCCAAAGTAATGATTTTCAAGAGGATGACTAATTAGTTACTTTAATTAAATCATTAAGTGGTATTAAGTTAATTAATTATAAGGTTATTAAATAAAATTAAAACTAAAAGGTGACCTTATATTTAATTAATTTAATAGAGTGACTTGATCTTAAAATATATTATAAATTCACTTAAATAGAATAAAAGAATATTCTAGAAGCTTCTGGAGAAATTGGGGAAAAAGAATAAATAGACATCTTGGGCTTCATTCTCAGTAGGAAGATTTGATGTTGTTGTTGTTGATTGTCAATTCATCTTATGGAGCCTAGGGTTTCTGTAGATTTCTTCTTATCATAGGAAACAAAAACTTCCTATTGATAGCAATTTTGAGGGTGTGAAATATCACATGAATTATTGCAGTTGTGGGAGAGGTTACTTTAGTCTTCTCATTTGCACAAAATTTGTGGGCTAAGGCCAATTTTGTCTATTTTAGTTAAGAAGCTTTGGGGTGATATTTATTGGAGTCTTCATCAGCTAGAATTAGTATTGCATATTCATATTTTTACATCAGTCATACTCAGATTTCATGTCAGCCATCAACTTCAAGCAAGGAGGTCTACACTTGCATCGATTTCACTCTTGATAAAGGTGCTTACTTATTGGAGACATTTTGATATTGAAAGTCTTCATATTTTTTTGGCATAAAGGAGGATGTTTTGCATGCATATTAATCATAGCAACACTCAGATTTTATTATTAGTCATTCATATCATTAATTGGAGGTCACTTATCTGGTTGTATCTCCTTCCCCTTGGCCCGATCTTATCTTCCAACTTGGGCGCACTTCCTTTGAGGTCTTGGGGATGATTGTTGATGAAGAATTGAAGACAATTGGCAGCCATAACAATTAATTATAATCTGGTATCATAAGAAACAGGGGTGGCTATGCTGAGGGCATCAATTTTTAGACTTGAAGGCATTAAAATCACAAATAAATTCTGATGCATTGTTAGGAGGCTTGGAGACTAGGCACCAAGTTTGGAAGTCAAAGTCATTGCAAGCAAGGAGGATTGAATTATTTGTCAAGTAGCCATACTCTTACCAGGTTCATCACAATCATTGTATTGCATTTAGATAGGTCTTCATCAGCAATATTATATTTTAAATTTCATTTTAGAGCAATTATCATTGTCAACATTTACAACTGTAGAGTTCATTGTAATCAGATTTAGCACTATTATCAGACAAGAGGTTTAGACAACATATTGCAATATTGTACTTAGATTTCCAGCTTATGCACATAAGCATTGTAGTAGAAAATTGCATTGGAATAAAGATAACAGCAGCTGGAAATTTTACATTGATGTAATGTTCATTTGAATGTTGCTTGAGAATGTTGCCAAGTGTTTGGAAAAATGACAATAGGCTGTAGATGTACTTATGCAATTTAGTTCTTCATTGGAATGCATTCTAAATTGCATAGAAGCATTGTAATTCATGTAAATGCTTGCATAGTAGTGGTAGAAGTTTATTTGAGCTTTCAAATTCAATTAGCATTCCTTCTAGAATCAAATGAAAATCTGAAAACAACATAGCAGCTACTCCACACATTGCATACAAAGTGTTTGACGAAATTGCAAGGCTGCAAATTGGGGCAAATTGTGACTAGTTTGAGCAAGGCTCATTACATTCTCTTCTTGTGTTTTCCTTTTGGGTATGACGCAAGGCATTGAGGCATTCATGTCTCTTTCATGTTGAACCAAAAGGATATTCTTTCTCTTTGCCTTTTTTTGTTGTCTTTTTCTTATTTTTTCCTTTTGTGGATGATGCAAGGAATTGAGACATTCATGTCTCTTTCTATGTTGACCAACAAGGATTTTTATTTTTCTTTTTCTTTTTCTTTTTTATTTTTCTTGTGTTTTCCTTTTGGGGATGATGCAAAGCATTGAGACATTCATGTCTCCTTCATGTTGACCCAAAAAAATTTCCTCTTTCTTTCACTTTTTATTTTTCATGTATTTTCCTTTTGGGAGGATGCAAAGTGTTGATACATCCCATGTATCTTCCATGTTGACTCAAAAGGTTCTTTATTTTTCTTTTTTTTCGCTCTTTTTGTGTCATTCTTTCATGTATTTGCATTTGGAAATTATGACAGTTCCAAACTCTCTAAAAACATTGCAGCGAAGAACATGTTGTCCCCAAATCCATAGATCCCTTATGTTTATGTATAGCTGCAGGCCTCATACTTCCAGTGCAATTGTTAATAAATAATAAATTAAATATAGCCAATGGCTATTTAATTTATTCGATACGATTTATGAAGTGATGCCTTCACTTGTATTTATTTATGTTTGTTAAGGCTAACATTATCTAAAAGATCACCATCTTTCGTTAAGTCACACCCCTTCATTGGAGGCCAACTTTGTATCTTGAAGGGACACATTTTATGGAGACCTTCTCATCGATTTGTATATAATAGAGGTGTTGTTTGTTCATTTGATCATCCATTACATTCATACAAGTCAAGTGTGAATTCATATACAACCAGAGTTCAATATTGGAGTTCAATATTATTCTTCATAGAGATCGATCTTATTCTTCAAGAAGTTTGATATTATTGTTTTGAGATTGCATCAAGTGTGGTGCTCATTAATTTAGCCTTGTGATTGGCCTCATTGTAAAGTGAGTTTATGTTCATCATTCAATATGTAAGTGATATATTGTTGCTGGGTTTTTCTCCCTCAAGTTGGAGGGTTTTCCTAGGGTATATGTTGTGTCAAATTGTTTAAAATTGTTCTATATCTGCTTATTTAATTTCTGATCCTAAAACTAACATGGTGTTAGAGAGGGTTTAAGCAAGATCAAGATCAGATTTATATAAGAAGCATTATCTTCATCTCTCATTCTCATATTTGTGTGTCTATCTTATCTATGAAAATGGTGAATGGACTTATGGTTGAAGATAGACTCGATGGTTCCTCTAACTTCACCTCTTAGAAGTTTAGAGTTCTTATTGCATTGGAAGAAAATGATATTATCAATTTCATGGAGAATAAGGTACCATAACCTTCCGATGAGACTGAGAAGACACAATGGAGGATCACCTTGTGCCTATTATCTCCAAGTTGAAGCCAGCTAGAGAGATGTTCAAGACCTTGGAGGGATTATATGAGATCAATAACACCAACAAAGCTCTTGCATTTAGGCAACAAATTCATCATATCAAGATGGAAATAGGATATGCAGTCATCTCCTTCTTCATGAAGATCACTAATTTGAGAGATCAACTTTGTGCCATTGGTAGTATGGTTGATGATAAAAACTTAGTCATGTTAGAACTTAATGGTCTTCCTCAATCTTGGGAGCCATTTATCCAAGGTATTAGTGGAAGATCAAAGCTACCAAAGTTTGATCAACTTAGGGAAGATTGTATTCAAGAGGAATCAAGATTGGTAGCAAGAGGTAATGGATGAAGTTCTAACAATGAAGACAATCATGTACTTGCTGCTCAAACATCAAATATGAAAGGAAGAGAAGGAAGAAAAGGAAACCTCAAGAGGAATATAGACAAAAGATTGGATGATGCTCCTAAATCTAAGAACAAGAAATATCTCTCCCATATACAGTGCTTTAGATGTGACAAGTTTGGTCACTATGCTAGAGATTGTGCAACAAGACCAAAGAAGCATGCTTATACTACAAATGTGGGTGATGTCTCTCTTGAGAAGGACTGAATAGATAATTCAAGTGGATTTATATTTATATCATCCCTATCAAGTAATGTTCCAATAGATAGTAGCACATGGTTGATTGATAGTGGCGCTTCTCGACACATTGCTGGATATAGAGAGCATCTTTCAAATTTGGTGGAGAGAGATACCAACATTCAAGTAATAATCAGAGACGATGCTTTCTATTTAGTGAAAGGTGTTGGAGCCTCCTCTCTTCACATAGATTATGGAATTTCTCTTCATTTGAGTGATGTGTTGTTTGTACCAGGTATCAAGAGGAACCTTGTATCAATTTCAGCTTTAGAGGATAAAGGATATCAAGTTGCATTTTTGGAGGGAAAATTTCTTGCTTTGCCGAAGAACTCTAGCATCAAGATAACCCGAGTGATTGGTGTTTGAAAACAGGGTATTTATAGAATTTCCATTCATCCAATGTAGGAATTGTTGCATGATTCCACCAGTTCAAGTGAGCTTTGGCATATAATTTTTTCTCACCTCCATTTCAAATCTATTCCATCCATGGAGAAGATGGTCACTGGCATTCCAAAACTCATTCAAGAGCATGAAAGTACTTACTGAGGATGTGCATTTTGAAAAAATACTAAAGGTCCTTGTCATAGTAGTGAAAGTAGATATAAATGTATTCTATATCTTGTTCATTCTAATTTGTGTGGTCCAATGTCTATTGCATCTTTGAGAGGTTTTTGGTATTATATAATTTTCATTGATGACTACTCTAGAAAGACTTCGATTTATTTCTTAAAGACTAAGAAATCTGAAGTACTTGAGAAATTCAAAGAATTTAAGGCTCAAGTAGAGAACTTATGCGGAAAGAGGATCAAAGCTCTAAGATCTGATAATGGAGGAGAATACATCTCTGGAGGCTTTTGTAACTTTTGTATCGATGAAGGGATTAAGAGGGAATTTTGTGTTCCATACAATCCTCAACAAAACGGAGTTGCAGAAAAGAAGAATAGATCCATTGTTGCAAAGAAAAACCCTAATACTATAACCACTGATACAAAACAACACCCATAATGGGGAATAAGCCTTATCTATAATCTTCAAATGGCTCTACCGACAAATGCTAATATGACATTGGTCGCTTGACCACTACAAAAAGAGGGTGGAGAGGACACTAACACTAAGAGTGCTCAAAAGCATCAAAGGCAGATACCCACTGAAATTCTGCAACAGGAACGAGATAATAAAACTACTTTAGAAAGTCAAAGTTCGTGGGGGAGTGGTTCACCCTCACCTAGATGGGTCGATTCCAAAACCCCTCCAAAATAGCAAGAAATCTTCTCAGACAAAGATGACACCACAACCTTTGGCATCTGCTGGCACAGTAACACTCCAATTACCACATAAAACCATCAAGGCGGTTATTAGTAATCAACACATAGGCCACCAATAAACTCTTTCTAAAATAGAGGAAGATGGGTGGATCTATATCAAACAGACGATGCTCTTTAGCCATAAAAAGTACTGAAACAAAGAAGAAAATGATATTGCACCCCAATAGCAATAAAACATTTCTTAGAAGGGACTAAATAAAAGGATGGCCGAAGAATAACCATACCACAAATATCAAAAAACCCACACATGCTGAGGACCACAGAAAATAACTATCTAGACACAAGCTTTACTAGTATCATGAGCATGAGGCCTCATATCAAGGTATGCAATAACCATGAAAATGAAAGACAAGAACTACATAAAAGTGGTGATAGAAAAACATAATGGTTGATGGGACAGACAATGTCACATCACGTAGAGCTAGCCAATGAAACTAAAACCCTAGACAAGTGGAAGCAGGGTAAATCAAATCTAAGTTGGGTCCCTTACACAATAATCAAATAGATATGCCTTAATGCTAACTGTTATTGAGCCACAAATCAATATTCCTTAATGCTAACTGTTATGGACCCACAATAATCAAATCGATATGCCTTAATGCTAACTTTTAACATAAAGAAAAAATCAAAAATCAAATAGATATGCCTTAATGCTAACTGTTATGGAGCCACAAATCAATATTCCTTAATGCTAACTGTTATGGACCCATAATAATCAAATCGATATGCCTTAATGCTAACTTTTAACATAAAGAAAAAATCAAAAATCAATTGGCACGTGTCTTCCCTATGTCTTGGGCATTATGGTAAGCGCTTACCCACTATAATAATAATAATTATTATTATTAATTATTTAATTATTCATTAGTCTTTTCTTCTATAATTAAATTAATTTTTAAATATTTTCCGCCTTTTACATTCTGTTATTAAATATTTATTTTTATAATTATTAAATTTATTCCACAACCTCTTTATTTGTGTCATTCTTATGCCTTCTCTTTATCTGTGCCATTCTAAGCCCTTCACATCTAAATTAATTTCCACCCTTGATAAGGTTTTATTATCTCCTAATCTCCACCATCCATCCCTAATAAACCCTATTTTTTCCCTAACCCTATTTCATTGCTTCTCAAGGAATCTTATCCATTGATCTTCATCATTTGATCTTGACCCTTCATTCAATTTTTGGTTTTCTATAAAAAAAGACCTATCGCTTTCATTTCAACCCTAGCTAGCTACAGACAACCAAAACTACTATCGAATTCTTTGATATCAAACAAAATGGAGAAGAGCAATGAATGTGATTCAATCATGGCATAGAGATTGTTGGTAATATTATTTTATCATTTTATACTTTTATGTTCATTTGTGCTTCATTGTTGAGATTTTTTTTATTACAACTGTACTATAAATTGAAATATCTTATTAAATTCATAATAGAAAACATAAAAGTAATCTTTTATTTTAGCTCAAAAGAATCTTTCAAATATTTATAACCCTATTCTACATAACCAAATCCTTGTTGAGATTTTTTGTCATTACAACTGTACTATAAATTGGAATAGCTAATTAATTTGGCAATGGAAAATAGAAAAGTACTCTTTCTATTTTAGCTCGACTTCTTTTTTCAAATACCATTTGTTGTAAAATATATGGAGATGACTTGTATTTTTTTCTAATTTTCCTATAATTGGAATAGCATATTAAATTCATAATGGAAAATATAAAAGTACTCATTTATTTTAGCTCAATTTTTTTTTTCAAATACCAATAATTGTAAAATATATGCAAATGTCAAGTAGGAGATTCGTATAATTTTCCTGTAATTGGAATAGCTTATTAAATTCATAATGGAAAATATAAAGTACTCTTTTAGTTTAGCTCAAAAAAATCTTTCAAATACCCATAACCCTATTCTACAGATTGAAATCCTTGTTGAGATTAGGGTCCTATGCTTTGGATTTTATGTATTTGATGGTTGATACTATTGATTCATGTCTTTTCCCTTGATTCTACCCTATTTTACAAAATGAAATTGTTGTTGAGAAAATATAAAAGTACTCTTTTGTTTTAGCCCAAAAGAATTTTTCAAATATCCATAACCCTATTCTATAGAACGAAATCCATGTTGAGATTTTATGTCATAGAATGAAATTCTTGTTGACTGTACTATAAATCAAATAGCTTATTTAATTCATAATGGAAAATATAAAAGTACTCTTTTATTTTAGCTCAAAACAAATTTTTCAAATACCCATAGTTATAAAATATATGTAGATGACAAGTATGAGATTTTTGTAATTTTTGTCTAATTGGAATAGATGGAAAATATAAAAATACTCTTTTATCTTAGCTCAAAAAAGTCTCTCAAATACCTATAGTTGTAAAATATATGTCAGGTAGGAGATAAGTTAGTTCATTGTTCAAAATTTCTTTCATATTATTCTAGTAATATATCTACATATAATAATTAAAATTTTGAGAGAATAAATTGAATATATTCAAATTTAATCAATTTAATATATTTTACTTTTAACCTCATCAATACTTTAATTGTCATGTTCTAGTCTCAATATAGATTTTTAAATCACACTATGTGAAACTGTTTTTAAATTTTTTTAAAACCATCTTCAGTAAACATTAACTTTCTCATAATAATTATATTCTGAAATGTCAAACATTAATTATCATCATCGAATCACCAGATTTATGGTTCAATTGACCCTGCAGAAAGGAACACATACTCATTTGCTTCTCATGTTTAATATTCATGAAAACACATCTTATGGACTGTAGAAGATATAATTGTGCATGTGTGTTCACATTCAAGAATGTATATTGTGTAACTGGTATATCTGCAATTTAGTTCAACCTAGTAATTTTATTTTTGAAAAATTAATATAGCTACGTTTTGATCAGAGTTTAAAGCTTATAGTTGAGACTTAGATCTATCACTAAAAATAGGAAATGGAAAGAGATCACTTTGGTGTTCAACTTTCCTCCAACAATTACGAGTGCCTCGTTTGTTTTATGTGCAGGTTTACTTCTTTCGGCGTAAGGGTCCTGTAGTGCCATCAATAGGTATCTAGATAAAACTGTATTTAATTGTTATTTCAAACTGTTCTATGTTCACATTAATTTTTGTTTATCTCACATAATTGTATACTTTCTGTTGTATAAGCAGTTTCCCTCCCTTCAGTATCTCCAGCTTCTCATTCGCTGTCGGATTGTCCTGTAGTAGATATGAAAAAGCAGAAGATTGAGTCTGCCCAAGCACTTGGAGGTCCTTGCTTGTAACCAATATTTTAAATAATTCATTGACTGGGGCCAACCTTTGTATTACTACTGTAAACATTTGTGCATATTAATAAATTTAATCATAAATTCAACTTTGATGCAGTTGACCCAACATCATCTATTGGAAGTGTTGTTACTGGCTGTATTGATGGAAAATTTGAGCATGGTTACCTAGTCAATGTGACAGTTGGCACAAGGCAAATGAGGGGTGTTTTGTACCATGTTCCTCCTTCCAGGACTGTACCACAGCATGCAACTGTATCTCCCTTTATGAATAGCATGGGTAATGAGGTCAAAGCCTCTGTCACGGAACATCAGATTGAACGTAGGCGGGAAAAGAAGCTAATGACTAGGAAGGATCCTAATGCACCAAGGCCGAACAGAACTGGCTATGAGGATGAAAAACTTGTATGTAAATGACAAAATTAGTGTTTTACTTATAACCATATATACTAAATGTTTATATTGAGTTTATATTAATTTTTTTTTTATGGCAGCCTTATCAAGAGCGTCGTATACAAGAAAAAGAGGGCTATAGAAAAGAGATGTGTGAATACTTGCGACTTCAGGCTCAAAGTGTTGTGGTTGAAACTCATACCATACCAGGAGTAGATTATTCAGCCCCTGTCAGAGAGCAGCTCTATGACAAGCAGTAGTGTTAAACAATTAGCAATATCCTGCTACTATTCGGAATAAACTTAGTTGTACCGCATATATTCAAACAGGTAGTGTTAGGTACATCCGGACTGTAAGTTTGTGGACATTAAATGCACTTTTCTTGTTGCAAACGAGCAACAAATTTTTTCCATACTCAACAAGTGCTGGCAATAGACTCAGCTTTGATTATCAAATTGGTCAATTAAATATTTAATGCAATCTGTGGCTCCATGAGCAAGTATTATTCCTGACTGTTGAAGCATTTTGTTTTGTTCCAGGTTTGATTATTAATTTTCTCGGTAAATAGTAGTTTACCATCCATGCCTTTATAGGCAATAATATTACAATTGTTACACGGTTAGTTTTCCTCCTTTTTAGTGCAAACCTTATTTTTCAGAAATATAATCTTTGAACAAGCGTACTTTTCATAGGAAAAAATAGTTGTTTGCAAGGTGATTTGTAATTGATTTTTAAAATAATAAGTAAAACCAAAAATTTGGTTTTTTTTAATTTTGTTTAGTAATAGGAAATAGATCTCCCTTCATTGCTACTGCAATATAGAATAGAATGGACTCCATCTATATTGGACTCCACTAGCTTTCCTGTTTAGCTTAAATTTCATAGCTTATCATTGTGTGTTTACCACACACTTTAAGGTTTGGGGTTGAAGTTGTTGATGAATGATAGCTTAGGTCAGATATAAACGATGATTGCTATAAGCATCATCATCGTTTATATAAGATCAATTGTTCTTCATATTTAATATTTCTATATTAAGTAAAATTGAATTTTATAATGCATGTATAAAATCGAATTTAAATAAATGATGTTCAAAATACACATTGAATAAAGTTCGGAATTGATATAATATATATCCGCCATGTGTGAGGGGGTATATGTGTTAAGTATGTTTAACCGATAATCGGTTGTAAAGGAAACCCACACGCCCAAAGGGACACGTCTCTTGAGAGGACGTGTCTCCACGTGGAGACACGTCCTCTCAAGAGACGTGTCCCTTTGGGCGTGTGGGTTTCCTTTACAACTGATTATCGGTTAAACATACTTAACACATATACCCCCTCACACATGGCGGATATATATTATATCAATTCCGAACTTTATTCAATGTGTATTTTGAACATCATTTATTTAAATTCGATTTTAAAAATGCATTATAAAATTCAATTTAACTTAATATAGAAACATTAAATATGAAGAGCAATTGATCTTATATTCAATTGATTTTACTTTATTCAATTGATATAATATATATCCACCATGTGTGAGGGGGTATATGTGTTAAGTATGTTTAACCGAATGATAATCAATTGTAAAGGAAACCCACATGCCCAAAGGGACACGTCCCTTGAGCGGACATGTCTCCACATGTGGAGACACGTCCTCTCAAGAGATGCATCCCTTGGGGGCGGATCTCCTTACATACAAAAAGGAGTTCCACTCTTGATATGCAAACATCAAAATTTATTAATGTTCTGCAATTAGTACATTCATTATTAAGAGAAGAAATCTGAAAATTGTCTTTGAGTTAGAATTTCTTACATAGAATTTCAGACCTTAGTTTATTATTAGTTTTTTAGGATCCTATTTGATAAAGAATTGATTACATTTACATGGTATCAGAGCTAAGTTGTGTGAATCCAAATCAAATCTAGATATCAAATTTCTCTAGAAAATTCATATTTTAAAAAAAAATCAAATTCACATCACATTCTTCATAATGTCAAGTATGATCAGATTTGAAGATCGTCTTGCAGGAGCAGACAACTTCACATCATGGAAATTTAGAATCATGATGATCCTTAAAGAGAATAAATTAGACTCACTTGTGAGAGAAAATAAAAAGGAACCAGAGGCTGATCCTGAGAAAACTCAATGGACTGAAAATAATGAAAAAGCCATGAAAATCTTAGTAGATGCAGTTGGGGATCATATAGTGCCCATCCTAACAAAACATGAAACTGCATATCATATGTTCAAATCTCTTGAGAGGACGTGTGAGATCAACAACACCAGTAGGACTCTTGCATTAAAGAGGCAAATCAACAATGCTCAAATAAACAAAGAAGAGTCCATTAATGCATACTTCATGAGGATCATTGAACTAAGGGATCAATTATCCACAATTGGATATCAGATTGATAGCAAAGAGTTAACTCTAATTGCACTAGGAGGCTTACCAAACTCATGGGAGTCATTTGTTCTTGGGGAATAAGTGCAAGATCTAAACTCCCTAAGTTTGACAGACTAAGAACTGACTGCCTTCAAGAAGAAACAAGACTCTCCACAAAAGAAAATAAATAGATAACATAGATGAAGACATTCATGTACTCAACACATCGTCTAATAAAAAGAATACGAAAAACTCCTACAAGAAAGAATTTTTTAAAAGAAAGAGAAATTCCAATGGAAAGGGATCTTCTAAGAAGAAAGACATCTCTCAAGTGCAATGCTTTAGATGTGATCAATATGGCCACTATGCAATGAAGTGCCCTGACAAATCAAATCAATAAGCATATTTTGCCAAAGTAGGAAAGACAAATTCAGATCTTGAATATAAGAAATTTGTGTTCTATACAACCTTATCTAGTCAAGTATCTAACAATATCAACAATTGGGTGATTGATAGTGGTTCTTTGAGGCACATCACAGGGTTTAGAGAACACTTAGACACTATGACTGAAGAGTCTGATGAAGAAGTAACAGTTGGGGATGATTCTTCACATCAAGTAAAAGGGGTTGGAACTTGTTCCATCACATTGAAATTTGGTCTCTCCCTTCAACTCACAGGAGTCTTATTTGTACCTAGAATAAAGAGGAATCTAATATCCATCTCTACCCTTGAAGACAATGGATATAGAGTTACCTTTATGGATGGAAAATTTCTAGCATGGCCTAAAAACTCAACTATCAAGAAAGCTCAAACCATAGGTGTAAGACAAGGGTACCTTTACAAACTTTGCACTAAAGTTAAACAAGCCCTTACCCTTGACACCTTTGAGTCAAGTGAGATTTGGCATAGAAGATTAGGACACCTTCATTTTTGTGCCCTACCTTTGTGGAAAAACTTGTAACAGGCTTACCTAAGTTAAAACCATCTCATGAAGGAACTTGTAAAGGTTGTGCCCTAGGAAAGAATTCAAAGAGATCCTTTCCCAATAGTTTGAGCAAAACCCTAAATGTGTTAGAATTGGTTCACTCAGACTTATGTGAACCCATGTCTGTACCTTCTAAAGCAGGATTTCTATACTATGTCATATTTATAGATGACTTCTCTAGGAAAACTTGGATCTATTTCCTTAAGTGTAAAGAGTCAATAGAAATCCTCAAAAGGTTCAAAGAGTTCAAAGCACTTTCAGAAAACTTCTCTGGGAAGAAAATAAAAACCTTAAGGACAGACAATGGGAAAGAATACACCTCTAAAATTTTTAAGGAATTTTGCATGAATGCTGGAATTAAGAGGGAGTTCACAGTTGCCTACAACCCTCAACAAAATGGGGTTGCTGAAAGAAAAAATAGAACCATTGTAGAAGCTGCTAAAGCAATGTTGCTTGACCAAAACATTGAAACCTCTTTCTGGGCAGAAGCCTCTAGGACTATTGTCTACATCCAAAATAGATGTCCTCATTCTCATCTTGATAACAAAACTCCTGAAGAAGCCTTCACTGGCATAAAACCTGACATTAGTCATTTTAGGATTTTTGGCAGTCCCGTCTATATTCATGTGCCCAAAGAGAAGAGATTCAAACTAGAACCTTCTGGAAAGAAAGGGATATTTTTGGGATATAGTGAAACCTCCAAAGCCTACAGGATATTTGTACCTAGACAGAAATAAATTGAATTGAGCAAAGATGTCATCTTTGAAGAAGACATTGTATTCAAAAGGGCAAGAAGTTCTAGTGAGATAGAAACCTACTCCCCTAGAGTATCTGAAATGGAACCTGCTACTGAGATTCAGAGGGAGTATCCTGAGGAAGTTCCAAATGAATTTCTATCTACTTCAGATGAGAATACAGATGACAATGGTAGAAAGAGGCCACTTTGGGCTAGAAAGATGATCAAAGAAGTTAAGAATCACGCAACACCCAAAGGAACGTTTAGGGAAAGTAAAAGACCCAAACGGTTCTCTAGCTATGTTGCTCTAATGAAAAACATCATAAATTCAAAACCTGCCAGTGTTACATAAGCCTTCAGACATCAAGCATGGAAAGATGCAATGATGGAGGAATATCAGTTCATTCTAAAGAATGATGTATGGGATATAGTGCCTAGACCAAAAGAGAAATCTGTTGTCTCTTCGAAATGACTCTTCAAAATCAAGCATGCTGTTGATGGAAGTATAGAAAAACATAAAGCACGTTTTGTGGCAAGAGGCTTTTCTCAAAAGGAAGGCATTGATTATGGAGAAACATTTGCACCTGTTGCCCATTACACATCAGTGAGAGCAGTGTTAGCCATTGCAATAGCTAAAGGCTAGAAGATCCATCAAATGGATGTGAAAACTGCCTTCCTGAATGGAACCATTGAAGAGGAAGTCTATTTGGAATAGCCTGAAGGTTTTGTGATACATAAACCTGAATCACATGTATGCAGACTAAAGAAAGCCCTCTATGGACTTAAACAGGCTCCCAGGGTCTGGTATGAAAGAATTGACAACTATCTCTTGGGATTAGGATTTTCCAAGAATGATGTTGACTCAGATCTCTACTTCAAGGTAATCAAAGGTGATATGCTAATAATTATTTTATATGTTGATGACCTGCTGATAATAGGAGAAGATCACCTCATTACTCAAGGGAAGCAGGATCTAATTTCTGAATTTGACATGAAAGACTTGGGCATTTTACACTACTTCCTAGGTTTAGAAGTATGGCTGAAATTAGAGGGCATTATACTAAACCAAGGAAAAATACACTATTGATATTCTAAAGAGATTTGGAATGTTGGATTGTAGACCAATGTCTACACCTATGGAAACCAACCCTCACAAATTGAAAGAAGCAATAGCAGAATCCAAGTGTGCAGATCCAACCCTTTACAAATAGATGATTGGATCCTTGATGTATCTGGTTAACACTAGAACTGATATTTGTTATGCAGTAAATGTTCTCAGCCAGTTCATGTGTGAACCAAAGAAAATTCACTTAATGGCTGTGAAACATATTTTGAGATATCTTCAAGGCACTATTGGATATGGTCTTCTTTACAAGAATGATCAACTAGATATTCATGGGTATTCTGATTCAGATTGGGCTGGAAGTGTAATCGATTGGAAAAGCACATTAGGGTGTTGCTTCAGTTTAGGATCGACTATGATCTCCTGGATTTGCAGAAAACAATCTTTAGTTGCACAAAGCTCAATGGAAGCTGAATACATTGCAACCTCAATGGGAGCAAGAGAAGCAGTTTGGCTTCGTAAATTACTTGTGGGACTCTTTGGTGAGCCCTTGAATCCCATAATTATTCATTGTGATAATCATAGTTGCATCAAAATCTCTGTAAATCCTGTCTTTCATGATATATCTAAGCACATTGAGATCCCATATCATTATGTAAGAGATATGGTGGAAAGGAAAGTGATTCAGTTGGAGTATATCAGTACAAATGATCAAACTGCAGACATTCTCACCAAGCCTCTCTCCTGAATCAAGATAGAGCACTTCAGGAAGAAACTTGGTATGGTTGAAATGTAATTTGTTATATATGTTTGAAATACAAATTGTTTATAAATTGTACTAATATATTAAAATGTTTAATGTGTAAACTATTTTGTCATGTGTGTGACTCCATGACCTTATGGGCCTACTCCCCCTATGTACATTATTGAAAGGTGGTGATCTTTCTAATAATGAGCACTTGTATTTGACATTGTAAAGTGACAACTCTACAATGATAAACTATCATGATAGATACCATGTGACTTGATATCTGTGGACATGTCATGATAGTATCTCTTGGACAC
This sequence comes from Sequoia sempervirens, assembly GCA_007258455.2. Taxonomy (NCBI): domain Eukaryota; kingdom Viridiplantae; phylum Streptophyta; class Pinopsida; order Cupressales; family Cupressaceae; genus Sequoia; species Sequoia sempervirens. The sequence goes on along the minus strand of VDFB02271358.1, from coordinate 62,359,061 downwards.
TTTGATGGATATCATGGGACTTGATTTCATCTGAAGATCATTGTGATCCTTAAGAGATAATCATGGTGGATATTTATATCCGTGGATATGCCATGAATTATGGTAGAAAACATGTGACTTGATGTAAGTGCACATACCATAATGAAGATGTGTTATGAAGAATGTCATGTGACTTGGCAACATTGAGAAAACATATCATATCTTCGATATCACATGTGAAGGTGATATCTCCACATATTTTGATTTGAAATATCTTCCCTAGCTAAGAGGGAGTGTTGATGAATGATAGCTTAGATAAGATATAAATGATGATTGCTATAAGCATCATCATCGTTTATATAAGATCAATTGCTCTTCATATTTAATATTTCTAAAATAAGTAAAATAGAATTTTATAATGCATGTATAAAATTGAATTTAAATAAATGATGTTCAAAATACAAATTGAATAAAATTTGGAATTCATATAATATATATCTGCCATGTGTGAGGGGGTATATGTGTTAAGTATGTCTAACCGAATGATAATCCGTTGTAAAGGAAACCCACACACCCAAAGGGACACGTCCCTTGAGCAGACGTGTCTCCACGTGTGGAGACACATCCTCTCAAGAGACGCATCCCTTGGAGGCAGGTCTCCTTACATACAGAAAGGAGTTCCACTCTTGATATCCAAACATCGAAATTTATTAATGTTCTACAATGAGTACATTCAGCATTAACAGAAGAAATCTGAAAATCTTCTTTGACTTAGAATTTCTCACACAAAATTTCAGACCTTAGTTTATTCTTAGTTTTTTAGGATCCTATTTGATAAAGATTTGATTACATTTACAGAAGTAGTTGTTTCAATTAATATAATTTATTTACAAGATCTCTTAGTTAAATAAATATTTTGATTTATTTAACTAAAGGGGATGATGTTAGTGGTAAAGATAAATTAAATAAAATTGGTTTATTTAATTAAAGATGAACTTTAAAATAAATAAAATGATTTATTTAATCAAAAAGGGGATGATGATTTAAATAAATTTGATTGATTGACCGAGGAATTAAGATGAATTAATTAAATGGTAAATAAAGGTGTGATTAAAGTAGAATCGTATTTAGTTGATCAAGATATTTTTCATGTCTACAATTCTTTGCATCTAGGACATTCTATTTAGACATTTTTTCAATCATATTTGCATTATTCTTCAGTGAACCATAAATATTTTTGGGGCACCTCTCTCCTTTTAGGTGCAAAACCCTAGAAGTGTAAGAGATCCTCCTATTCCAAACATACAATTCAGTAATTGTCTTTCACTTTTAGGTGGCAGACGAGGGGGTTGTATCTTTTGTAGCTTATAAGGTCTTTTGTGTTTTCTTGATTAACCAATTTCTCTAGTTGAATGTTGAGGAAGAGGATCTATGGTGATCCTACCATCTTTGTTATTGTCACTAAGAGATTCGAGTTTCTCATTGGGAAGGAGAATCGTTATAGTAGCAGGGTCTAGGACAATCCAACCATCTTCAGTAAACATTAAGTATTCTTTATGAATGTTTCTATTGTGATAAGGATCTTGATATCCTAACCCTTTTGTTTCCTCATTTGGTATTTGTTCTAGGAGTTGATGAATTTCATGTTCACTTGTTGTATCAAATGCTTGCTTGAGGAAGATTGTAAGTATTCAAGGTGTAAGTATTCAAACATTTCCATTGGTGGTATTATAGGTGATGTTGGTTGTTTCATTGCTGGATAGAAGACTACATTAGCTTCAAGGTTGTCAAGGAAATTATTGATGAGCTGATTCACACTTTCATCATCTTCTCCAATGATTTCAACATTACAAGAGGGACATGCATTAGGAGTTGAAGGAGCATAAGTGAGTTCAAATTCATTAGGGTTATTTCTAAAAGCACAACTTGACAGATCTACTAAGGATTTCAAGGACAACCATAACTTTCCAAAGCACATGTCCATGATGTAAATTTTAGATTCTAAGCTGTGTAACACTGTGAAATGAAATGTTTTAGATGAAATTTTTATTTTGAGCAATGCACAAAATGAACTAGTGTAAACTATATGCAATGAAATGTATGAAAAGTATAGTTTGTAAATTAAAATAGAAAGGAAACAACAACAAATAGAAGCTTGGAAATAGGGAAATTAATCCAAAAAAATGAAGTGTATAATATGCAAAGGGACTTATTAGCCCAAGGTGGAGAATGAGTCCCAATGGTGATTTTTTTTTATGTTTCCAATGATTTTAAATGAAATATTACTCTCTATAATGTTGTATGATATGAAACTAAACTATAGATGTAGCTGTTTTTTATTTTCAATGTTTTTAGATGCAAAAATAAAGATAAAATGACTTTTCACTAATGCAAAATTGAAACCCTAAAATACAAGTGAATGCAATGCAATCTAGATCTAAGATGTAATTTCACTCCAAATAAGACTTTAAGGTGTTCTTTAAATGTAGGTTCACCAAAATGTTTAGAAGAAATTTATAATGTACTCTAGGGTTTTGTAGCTAGGATGACAATTTCCAACTAACATTCAAGGATTTCCCTTGAGATGTATACCCCAAGAATGTAAAGGAGGCGAGAGATCTAGCTAAGGGCTGAATCCAAGGGGATTGATCAGAAATTACAAAGGAGTTCACCACAAAGTGTAAACTTTGAAAAGACAATATGTTTGAAAATGCATTGTCATATGCAAGCAAGATGCTATATGACCTAAAACAACAAAGAAATTGAAACACCAAGTGGCGAAACAGAATGTATGCACCTAAAGACAAAAATGAGGTCCTAAAATTCTAGAAATTCTATTCATGATGTCATATGGGACTCATTCACTAGCCTTGGTGAATTAGTCCACTTTATGGGTGACAGTTCTGGAACAAGTTTCAAAAAACTTGGTGCTCAGATCTGGAAAAATATTTTTCAAATAGCTCTAGTGGGACTCATTCGCCTCTTGTGCCAAATAAATCCACTTTACAGTTTTTGGAAACTCTAAACTAGAAACTGCTGCTTTTGGTTTGCTTTTCTACTCTTGACTCAAATCCGAGTCTAAAAGTGGGAAATTCAAAATGAAGGTCTTCTCTAACTTTTCTTGCAACTTTGACAACTATGAATTCCTTTAACAATTTAGTGACAACTTTTACAATCTTGCTCTTCAATATACTTGCCTTCAAAACCTATAGAACATATGCAAAGAGAGGGGAAAATGTTGGGGGGGTTAGTAGATAGGAGTTTGCCTTGGTCAAGCCCCTTGTTTGGTAATTAAACCTTGAAATGAAAGAAAACGAACAAGGATAATTATGAATGAACAAATGAGATGCTACAACTCACCAAACCCTAGTAGTAAAATGCTACAACAATGCTTGAAAGGGCTACAATGGATGCGGTTCTTAAAGCTTGCTTGGAATGATGTAATCTTGAATGCAATGCTAGCTTGAATCATCAACACCTACATAAAAAATGTTAGCTCCACAACAAACATGATGCACATAATCTTTGATATGATGGATGACACTTGAAGATGCTACAAAAATACTTGAAAATTTGCTATTGCAGACTCTTGAAAGCTCTTGTGAAGACTTGTGAATTCTAATTTTCTATAATGCATGAATACTCAAGTTGCTAGTATGAAAATGATTGATTAAACCTTGTATTTATACTCAATTATGTAGGAAATCCCGAAAATACAACACTACAGGTCAACCTTAGATCTTGGAGACCAAATCTCGCAAGATTTTTTATTTAAATTTCAATTTTGAGTTAAGGGGTACTCATTTGCCACAAGTTGCAAATGGGTCCCACCTTAGGTGATTTTAAGCGTTTTTCGGTATTTAAGTGTTTCAAATGGCCTTGTTGGGATTTATCTTGAAAATAATCATAATTAAGGCTCAAGGTTGTAATTTGAGGCCAATTAAGGAAGAATAAAGCCCAAATATTGAATAAGAGCCCTAGAAGAATGTAAAAATGTGTTACAACACTTTGCAACACCCTAGAAAGGGGCCCAATTAAGCTCAATTTGGCTAAAAATAGGTATCAAACCCTAGAAAAGTGTGAAAATTCATTACGACACTTTATGACACTTTTCAAAGGGACAATTAAAGTATGCTTTAGTGAAATAGAGGTCTTGGAAAAATGTGATTGTTTACAACACTTCACAACATTGTCCCAAGACATCAATTAAGGCTTATTTTAGTGAAATAAAGGTCCTAGAGCAATGTGAACATTTACAAGATGTTACAACACCACTCCAAGATATCTGTTACAACACATTTTGATGAAATAGAAGCCTCGATACATTACAAAACCACCTTCAAGATCAAAAGACAGAGCTAAACCATACAAAATTGTCACTGGCGACAATTTATGTCATTATAATATCATACTAAAAAATTATTTAAGAAAGGTTAGCCATAAGAAAGAAAAACTAGAATCCATTATACCCGATGGCATAGAGCCTACCTCGATGGAGATATCAAAAGAAATCGATTTCAAATTAATTTAAATGATAGATCACATAAATAAATTAAAAGCAAAGATCAGTGAAACATAGTCTACAACGAGCGCCAATAAACAACAAATTACTGATATTCATTTATATAACATATAGACATTCAGTCTACAGGAAGATAACCAGTGATCCAATGGTATGTATTCACTAATCTATTACAAAGCATTTTCCTTTCGGAAGTTTTAATATGGGACAAAATTCCAATATAGAAGCCCTAATTTTTACAACATTTTTACTTCACTCTACAAAAACACAAACTGTCGTAAAGAAAAACCCTAATACTATAACCACGGATACAAAACAACACCCATAATGGGGAATAAGGCTTATCTATAATCTTCAAATGGCTCTACCGGCGAATGCTAATATGAAGTTGGCCTCTCGACCGCTACAAAACTAAGAGTCCTCAAAAGCATGAAAGGCACATACCCACTGAAATTCTGCAACAGAAACGAGATAATAAAACTGCTTCAGAAAGTCAAAGTTCGTGGGGGAGTGGTTCACCCTCACCCAGATGGGTCGATGCCAAAACCCCTCCAAAATAGCAAGAAATCTAATGGGACAAAGATGACACCAAAACCTTTGGCATCTGTTGGCACAGTAACGCTCCAATGACCAGAGAAAACCCTCAAGGCGGTTATCAGTAATCATCACATAGGCCACCAACTAACTCTTTCTAGAATAGAGGAAGATGGGTGGATCTATATCAAACAGACGATGCTCTTTAGCCATAAAAAATACTGAAACAAAGAAGCAAACGATATGGCACCCCAATAGCAATAAAACCTTTCTCAGTAGGGACTAAATAAAAGGATCGCCGAAGAATAACCATACCACAAATATCTAAAAACCCACACATGCTGAGGGCCACAGAAAATATCTATCTAGACACAAGCTTCACTAGTATCGTGAGCATGAGGCCTCATATCAGGGTATGCAAAAGTCATGAAAATGAAAGACAAGAACTACATAAAAGTGGTGATAGAAAAACATAATGGTTGATGGGATAGGCAATGTCACATCGGGTAGAGCTAGCCAATGAAACTAAAACCCTAGACAAGTGGAAGCCTGGTAAATGAAACCTAAGTTGGGTCCCTTGCACAATAATCAGATCGATATGCCTTAATGTGAACTATTAACATAAAGGTCAAATAAAAAATCAATTCGCGCGTGTCTTAACTATGTTCTGGGCGTTACCCTATGGTAGCGACTAACCTACCAAAATAATAATAATAATTTAATATTATTAATTATTTAATTATTCATTAGCTTTTTCTTTCATAATTAAATAAGTTTTATTTATTTAATTATTCATTAGCTTTTTCTTTCATAATTATTTTCCACATTTTTACTATTAAATAATTATTTTAATTATTTAACACTTTGTTCGCTTTTAATTAAATTGTTATTATTAAAAGTCAACATTTTCTCTTTCTTCTATAATTAAATAATTGTTTTAATTATTTAATTATTCACTTTCCCTTCTAAATTAATTTTTTTTTTTTATAATCATTTAATTTACACCACAACCTCTTTATCTGTGTCATCATTATCCCTTCTCTTTATTTGTGCCATTCTTATCCCTTCACATCTCTATTAATTTCCACCCTTGATAAGGTTTTATTACCCTTTAATCTCCACCATTCATCCCTAACTAAACCCTATTTTCTCCCTAACCCTATTTCGTTGCTTTTCAAGCAATCTTATCCATTGATTTTCATCATTTGATCTTGACCCTTCATTTAAATTTGGTTTTCTATAAACGAGACCTATTGCTTTCATTTCAACCCGAGCTAGCTAGAGAGAACTAGAACTACTAACTTTGATATAAAACAAATTGGAGAAGAGCAATGAACGCGATTCAACCATGGTATAGAGATTGTTGGTAATATTATTTTATCATTTGATATTTCTATGTTCATTTGTGCTTCATTGTTGAGAATTTTTTTTATTACAACTGTACTTATAACCCTATTCTACATAATGAAATCCTTGTTGATATTATGGAAAATAGAAAAATACTCTTTTATTTTAGCTCAATTTTTTTTTCAAATACCCATAGTTGTAAAATATATGCAGATGACTTGTAATTTTCCTGTAATTGGAATAGCCTAATAAATTCATAATGGAAAATATAAAAGTACTATTTTATTTTAGCTCAATTTTTTTTTCAAATACCCATAATTGGAAAATATATGCAGATGACAAGCAAGATTCTTATAATTTCTTGTAATTGGAATAGCTTATTAAATTCATAATGAAAAATATAAAAGTAATGTTTTAGTTTACCTCAAAAAAATCTTTTGAATACCCATAACCCTGTTCTACAGATTGAAATCCTTGTTGAGATTAGGGTCCTATGGTTTGAGTTTTTTGTATTTGGTGGTTGATACTATTGATTCCTACCTTTTCCCTTGATTACCCTATTTTACTCAAAAGAATCTTTCAAATACCCAAAACCCTATTCTAGAGAATGAAATCCTTGTTGAGATTTTCTATCATAGAATGAAATCCTTGTTGACTATACTGTATATTGGAATAGCATATTAAATTCATAATGGAAAATATAAAAGTACATTTTTATTTTAGCTCAAAAAAAAAAATTCAAATACCCATAGTTGTAAAATATATGTAGATGACAAGTAGGAAATTTTTGTAATTTTCCTCTAATTGCAATAGATGGAAAATATAAAAGCACTCTTTTATTTTAGCTCAAAAAATCTTTCAAATACCTATAATTGTAAAATATAAGTCAGGTAGGAGATTCTTTTAAGTTAGTTCATTGTTCAAGATTTTTTTGATATTATTCTAGTAATATTTCTACATATAATATATTTGGACAAGAAGTATTCATCTAAGTTAATACTAAGTATATTTTAACAAAAAATGACTAAACTTCATCTAAGTTGTAATAATGGAATTGAAACATGATAAATAGTTTAGAATAATAAGTTTGATTGGTTTGTTATCATATAATAATTAAAAATTTGAGAGAATAAATTGAATATATTTAAATTTGATAAATTGAATATATTTTTAAGATTTTGAGATTTCTGGATTTTTGATTGTGTTCAAGTTTTTTTCATCAACGTTTCGGATCACACTCAGTGATCCATCATCTCCTTAGCTCTTTATCATCCTGATGATGGATCACTGAGTGTGATCCGAAACGTTGATGAAAAAAAACTTGAACACAATCAAAAATCCAGAAATCTCAAAATCTTAAATATGATGGATTGTGGAAATCTCATAGCATTAATGAATATATTTTATTCTTAACCTCATCAACATTTTAATATCACGTTCTAGTTTGAATATAGATTTTTAAATCACTATGTATAACTGTTTTTAAATTTTTTTTAAAAGAATTTCAAAACTTTAACTTTCTCATAATAATTACATTCTCGAATGTCAAACATTAATTAACAACATCGAAACACCAGATTTATGGTTCAATTGACCCTGTAGAAAGGAGCACATACTCATTTGCTTCTCATGTTTAATATTCACAAAAACACATCATATGGACTGTAGAAGATATAATTGTGTATGATGTGTAACTGGTATATCTGCTATTTAGTTAAAGCTTGTGATTTTATTTTTCAAAAATTAATATAGCTATAAGGAGGAAGAAATTTGAAATGTTCATATTTCTTTAGTTTATGATGGTGAAACAGCAATGTAGTGAATTGTTTAGATGCTATATTTTCTCAAACCGGGACAGAGCTATTACTTGGTAATTTGGCAATTGCATTTTGATCAGAGTTTAAAGCTTATAGTTGAGACTTGCTCTATCACTAAAAAAAGAAAATGGAAAGAGATCACTTTGGTGTTCAACTTTCCTCCGACAATTACGAGTGCCTCGTTTGTTTTACTAAAGGATTATTTTTATCTGCTTCACCAGTATGTGCAGGTTTACTTCTTTCAGCATAAGGGTCCTCTAGTGCCATCACCAGGTATCTAGATAAAACTATATTTAATTGTTATTTCAAACTGTGCAATGTTCACATTAAGATTGTGTTTTTCTCACATAATTGAATACTTTCTGTTGTATAAGCTGTTTCACTCCCTTCGGTACCTCCAGCTTCCCATTCGCTGTCAGAGACAGAATACACACATTCACCTTCGGTGGGTCCTGTAGTAGATTGATTCTGCCCAAGCACTTGGAGGTCCTTGCTTGTAACCAATATTTTAAATAATTCATTTATTAGGGACTGACCTTTGTATTACTACTGTAAACATTTGTATATATTAATAAATTTAATCATAAATACAACTTTGATGCAGTTGACCCAGCATCATCTATTGGAAGTGTTGTTACTGATTGTATTTATGGAAAATTTGAGCATGGTTACCTAGTCAGTATGACAGTTGGGACAAGGAAAATGAGGGGTGTTTTGTACCATATTCCTCCTTCCAGAATACAAATGAAAGTACTGCCAGATGAATGTGATGGCTGGAAGAATTATCCAAAGAAAGTATATAAGATTAATGATAGTAGAAACACAATCTAGAAATCTCTATTTTCCTTGAAAACTTTCCAGATCAAACAGCTCCCAAAAGTACTGGGTATTAGACTATTTAGTCTAGTATTACTGCTGGATCTATTTGAGATTCGACCAAAAAAACTAGTATTGTCAATAGATCAAAGGAGATTATTAGACAAATATATCCTTATAGAGCATAACAAAACCCTGGGATCTGAGAGAAAGTAAATACATAATAAAAAGTAAAAGCATGGAAAAGAAACATAGAAGTAGTACATTTTCTCTCTGCGTTGTACGGCATCCTTTTATCTCTATCGTTGATGACGAGGGGGAATGTTGTAGAGTCGTGTGGGATTTGGACCAGGACTCCAATGACTTAAACGGATCTTCAATCTAAAGGGCCCAACTCTGCACCCGTCCAAGCCTGCCTGGGCTCGCTTTGCATCTGCCGCATGAAAGAAAGTTATAAACCTAACCCCATGCTTATTCGGGCTGATCGCCACTTCTTTTATTGCCCCTATACAAAAAAGAGACATTCTGTAAGAAACAATAAACTACATCTATTTGATATGTCAGTTTGATCAACAAAGATAAACCGAAAAAAATAAAATCTACATGTCATATGCTTCGAATATGTCTCGCAAAAGGTTGTTCGATACTGTGGCATCAACATTGAAACGTCCATAATAGCTTTCAATGTTGATGCCACAGTATTGAACAACCTTTTGCGAGACATATTCAAAGCATATGGCATGTAGATTTTTTTTTTTCGGTTTATTTTTGTTGATCAAACTAACATATGAAATAGATGTAGTTTATTGTTTCTTACAGAATGTTTGTATAGGGGCAGTAAAAGAAGTGGCGATCAGCCGAAATAAGCATGGGTTAGGTTTATAACTTTCTTTCATGCGGCAGATGCAAAGCGAGCCCAGGCAGTCTTCGACGGGCGCAGAGTTAGGCCCTTTAGATTGAGGATCCGGTTGAGTCATTGGAGTCCTGGTCCAAATCCCACACGACCCTACAACATTCTCCCTCGTCATCAATGATAGAGATAAAAGGACGCCGTACAAGACAGAGAGAAACTGTACTACTTCTATGTTTCTTTTCCATGCTTTTACTTTTTATTATGTATTTACTTTCTCTGAGATCCCAGGGTTTTGTTATGCTCTATTCCGATATATTTGTCTAATAATCTCCTTTGATGTGTTGAGAATACTATTTTTTTTTGGGTCAGATTTCAAATAGATCGAGCAGTAATACCAGACTAAATAGTATAATACCCAGTACTTTCAGGGGCTGTTTGATCTGGAAAATTTTCAAGCAAAATATAGATTTCTAGATTGTGTTTCTACTACCATTAATCTTATATACTTTTTTTGGATAATTCTTCCAGCCATCACATTCATCTGGCAGTGCTTTCATTTTTATTCAGCATGCAACTGTACCTCCCTTTATGAATAGCATGGGTAATGAGCTCAAAGCCTCTGTGCGGAACATCACATTGAACGTAGGCGGAAAAAGAAGCTAATGACTAGGAAGGATCCTAATGCACCAAGGCCGAACAGAACTGGCTATGAGGACGAAAAACTAGTATGTAAATGACAAAATTAGTGTTTTACTTATAACTATATGTACAAAATGTTTATATTGAGTTTATATTAATTTTTTTTTTATGACAGCCTTATCAAAAGCATGGTGAAAAGAAACATGGAGCAGAGGAGAAGAACAAAACAGAGTAAAACTCTGAATTGAGCTCTGTAGAGTTTTTCTCATTACTTACAATTTATAGGCAAATACATATTAAATTCTTCCTTCACTGTAGATTGTTGCTAGTTGCAGTATTTAATGAGGACGGGTGAAATAGACTCAACGTGAAGGTTCTGGATGGGGAAGGTGGCAGCACGTGGTCGTGTATGGACTATCCTGGATGGTTCTGGAGAGACTGTTCGTTGGTCTGTGCCGATAGCCTTACCATAATTAATTTACCTCCAACACATGGTATACAAGAAAAAGAGCCTTATAGAAAAGAGATGTGTGAATACTTTCGACTTGAGGTTCAATGTGTGCTGGTTGAAACCAGCAGTTCTCCGAGTAGTCAAATCACTACAACTTAAGCAAGGACTCATACCGTACCAGTAGTAGGTAGTGTTAAGTACATCCGGACTGTAAGTTTGTGGACATTAAATGCACTTTTCTTTTTGCAAACAAGCAACAGATTTTGTTCATATTCAACTAGTGCTGCCAATAGACTCAGCTTTGATTATCAAATAGGCTAATTAAATATTTGATGCAATCATGCAGATTTTGTTCATATTCAACAAGTGCTGCCAATAGACTCAGCTTTGATTATCAAATTGGCTAATTAAATATTTAATGCAATCTGTGGCTCCATGAGCAAGTATTATTCCGGACTGTTCAAGCATTTTGTTTTGTTCCAGGTTTGATTATTAATTTTCTCGCTAAATAGTAGTTTACCATTCATGCCTTTATAGGCAGTAATATTACAATTGCTACACGGTTAGCTTTCCTCCTTTTTAGTGCAACCCTTATTTTTCAGAAGTATAATCTTTGAACAAGCGTACTTTTCATAGGAAAAAATAATTGTTTGCAACGTGATTTGTAATTGATTTTGAAAATAATAAGTCAAACAAAAAATAAATAGACCTCACTTCATTCCTACTCCAATATAGGATAGAATGAACTCCATCTATATTGAACTCCACTGTCTTGTTTAGCTTAAATTTCATAGCTTATCATTGCGTGTTTACCACACGCTTTAAGGTTTGGGATTGAAATAGCTGTTTCAATTAATATAAATTATGTACAATTAATATAAATTATGTACAAGATCCCTTATTTGCAAGAAAGAACTAGGAGACTAAGAGGCCCTTTCCAGAAATTTCCATTTGTTTAGCTCTTTTTCCCTGCATTGTCACTCTTTTTTAGTATTCAATTGTACTCGAGTGTTAATGATTTTTGTGTTACAAGTGAATGGCATATAAGAACGTTGCATTTGAAGTATGCGTTTGGCCCCTGGTGCAAATTAATATAAAGAAATATTAACCAAGTAAATGCATCCAATATATTTATGTAGCACTTTTTAAAGTAACCATGCAGCCTTAGTTTCTAGGCAACCATGTACAACATTTGATGACAATATAACATAAATTTATTGTTGATTAAAGGATCATGTAAAAAATCTATATTTGGGCACACTGATAGAGATAATGTAAGCTCTCATGGTTTAACCATGGTATAAACTTCTTAAAGTTCTGTGTAATGCTATGCTTTTTCAACTTTTCTGAATTGACAGAAAATCTTTGGGGATTATTAAATCACTCTTTGGGCCTTTTATGCAGTTAAAACCTTGTCCTGTCCAGCTGATATTTGCACAAGGTTTCAATGTGTTGACAATTAATTAATTTTGAATTCCAAATATTACCTGTACCTACAGGCAAATATGATCCTGTTGATGTTAGGATCAACCAACCAGCAGCTATATATTGTTTATTTATTTTTTAGGGGTTAAATTTTCTTTGAGCTGATGTTCAAGTCTGTATAATGATTGGCTAGAATCTTAGATGATATGGTACTGCTCTGAACTCGAACCACACATTTGAAGCACATTTTACTTTTGAGGGAAGCTTTTTAAATATAATGTCGGGTTTCAGAAATATTCAAGTGTGACAGGACAGAATATTTACGCTTTGAAATATCCTTTACAAGTGATGGTCTGAAAAAATTGAATGCTGCCTAGTTTTCAAATTATAAATCAACAGTGTATGCTAATGTCAAAGCTGCCAAGTCTCTAGCAATAATTAATCCTTCTCTGTATGTGGTAGTTTCGCCTGTGTGTTAAAGATCTTTTAAATTTTTATCCCCAGAAAATAGCAAAATCTTTAAAATTGTATCCACAAAAACAGCAATTGTAAGAAGATAATGAAACCCATTGGTGCTTGATGAGCCCATCATTGATTTGCCTGTAGAATTTTAGAGGGTTATTGCTTACCTAAGCTTCAATTTTAGACATACTCCCAAAACTAGCATTTAAAGAGTCTCTAGAACAAGTCATAAAAAATAAAAATCAAGCATGATGGATTATCATTACTTTTTCCTAAATTTTAAATTTATTACTGCAAGTGATTAGGTATTAGAAATGAGAAGTGTAGTTCTGGCACATGCTATCGGTTATTGTAAAATTTGATTCGTTTACATTGCATCACATAAACTTATTGAACTAGCATATAGAGAGTGTTTGATTAGTAGATCCTTTTCAATTTAAAAAAATTAACGTTCAAATATTAAAATATCTTGTATTGTTTGAAAATGTATTTATATGGGAGATGACCTATTTAATAGTTGAGCATTCTAATTTTGTATTTCTCAAAATAATATATGGCAATTTAAAATCACAGTGTTTTTACAGTAGCTTACATAATAAGATCTCAAAAAGGATAGAACAATAGTCGTGCATTAATTCATGTTTTGTTTGTGTGCTGATTTGAGATCACATAATTTGTTGCTTTTTAAATCTAAATCATATATTTCATTCAATTATGATTTATCATATCAGCACAGAACTTTCAAATCACAATTAATAATGTTCTACTATTAAAAATATTTAATTAAATCAATAAATACTATCACATCATTACATGTTCAAGGAACAGTCCTCTCCCCTAATCACTTGACACATATAATTATTATAAAAATAATAATGCATGTGTAGCAGTCATTTTCAAAAACCGCAGAATAATTCTTACGCTCTTAAGTACCATCACAATCGAATTCAGCTGTGTGTACGGTTGGGGTGTACGCATTGTTTGATAATAAACATTGTGTAATCATCGTAGTTAATAAAACAGCTATTTATGGGTGACAACAGTTATATACATTTGTATGAACGATCAAAGTGAATTGAGTTTTCCGATGTAAATTTATGTGTTTTGTATTACCTTTTTATGTTTGTAATCTGCAATGCTTTCATTTGATATCAGAGCGTCAGGAGAAACACAAGGTTCGTTGACATGGTAGGATTTGGAGAATCCAGTCTGAGGAGCGGATGACTGTATGTTGTCGCTGATTGGTGGTAAATGTGACAGTCCAGCTGGCAGAGACAAAAGGAGTTTTTTTTAATGCATTATATTTTCCTAGCCTCTTGAGATCTACCATAACTAAAGCCTGCGTGGAAAACAGAAAAATCAACGGAATACATTTTTTTTTGTGGTAATTTACTCGTTGGTACAAGATATATTGATCATGATTTGAAATTATTGTTTGAAAGATGAATGAATGCAAGAGTATGTGGAAGTAGGCATAACTGCAAGGAAGGAATGGATATGAGTTTAATTATTGTATTCTAGAAATTGGTATGAAATAAAAGAGTCACAGAAGTGTTTTAAGGGAGTTTCTATTGCGTGTAGATGATCTGTAGATCATCATTAGACTTTGTTTTGCTTGTTTGATATTTTTTTTAAAAATTGTGCCTGCGCGTTAAAATTTGTATGGAGAGAAGAAGTTTATTCACAGTATTTTCAGAATAAGGAAATAATAGAAGGAAGGAAGTGCCATTTTTAAGGGTCAATAAAAGGAAATGCTGTAGACTGTCAGCTGGAGACTGTCCGTTAGCTGTAGTTTGAAGATATTTGGATCAAAATTGAAGGAGTGGAAATTAGAATTGTTGCAGCCACAAGCAATGGTAAATTTTATTTGATTTTTTACATTACAGTTTGGAAGTATGAAAATACAAGGATGTTGGTTGGTTTGTTTTCTTCTTATTGAAGGGTCGGTCATAAAGATCTTAACCGGAAATCTAAGATATGGAGGGTTACATTTTATAATGTGTGATCTTGGAATCTTAAATCTGTTGGAAAGGACTGTGATATCAGTATTTTGTTACATAGGAGAAGTATGTAGAAGTTTGTTATTCTCAAGTGTACAGTTTTTGTTTGTGTTTTGTGCAAGATTGAGGAAAAGATTTGCACTTTTATGTTGTAATTTGTTTGGAAGAATAATATTTCCTACAAACATCGAAATGAAGTTCTGCTGATTGAGTGCAGCGTTCCATCTATTTCTAACACTGCTCTCTAATGGTTGGGAAATTTTTGAATGCATTTGAAGTGTTGTAGGTATTGTAGCATGGGTTGAATCTGTAGTGGAGTCTGCGATGATGGAGTGAATCAAAACGATATATGGCAAAATGGAAAGCAGAAAATAGTCTTTTGGTTCAAGTTGTTATGAATTCGTTCACTTTCAATCATATGCATTTTAAGCATTTGGTAATGTTGGTATAAGGAGAAACAAGAGTTTCTTTTTGTTGTTTATTGGTAATTGGAATCTGTATTCAGCATTGAATTTGCAAGAGTAAGTGTGTTTTTAGAAGTTTGTAGAGATTTGTAACTTGGAAAGTGTTTGGTAAGGGAGATATAAGGGGGGAATTGTTAGTAAGGGTATGTTGTCTATAAAATGGGAAAAATTGGCAAAAGGATTAAAAATGAGTATTCTATTTTAAAAGAAGAATTATTGGAATTAAACACTCTGATTCTATTTTACAAGCAGAATTATGGGAAGTTAAAAAATCTAATTCTCTATTGATAGTAGATATTAAGGAAGTTCAAAAGAAAAAACATGAACATTTGTGTGAACTTATTAATCATAGAGATGAATTGTTGGATATACAAACAAAAAATGATGAATTTTTAGCTAAATTGAAATTGTTTGTAGAAATCCAAACTAAGAATAAGAATGTTGAACTTAAAAAACAATTGAAAGGGTTAGAAGAGAACATTGGACTACAAAATGATGAGATATTTTGTTTGAAGGAACAAAACAATAAACTAAAATCAAAACCTTTGGCTTGTGATATTTCTTGTAACATAGAAAATTTATGTTTTTCTTTTTTATCAAACAACTAGTTTGTGTAATATAACTCAAGTTATTTTTTATTAAAAGCATGAAGATGAACATGATCGTATGCTTGAATGTGAAAAGTCTTTTAGTTATACTAAGAAAAGTGTTGGTTTCAAAATTATGCAAAGAATGGGTTATACAGGTAAAGGATTGGGTAAACATGCACAAGGGATTACAGAACCAATTGAATCAGTTAGGAGGCCAAAGTATGAAAGTTTGGAATATGTTCCAGGAAAAAGGAATGGTGCTATAGATTCTAAAGAGTATATTCAAAAAATACACTATATGTAGTGTGTTCATTATCATAGGAATGGATATACAATTGAAAAGTGTTGGAATATAAATCCTTTTCGTATTTGTGGTTTAACAAATCCTTGTGAGAAGTTGTGTACGCATAAAAAGACAAATGCATAATGCATACACATGAACTATGGATGGAGTACATTGAGTCAAGTTGGAAGAAAATTATAGGTATGTTGCAAAGATTATACATGTTGGTGTTTTTTCCAGCTAAACCTTGAAAATCCTCGAAAGGATAGTTAGTCCTTATGCTCAAGAACTTCAATATTAGTGGCCAACTAATGGGAGATGGATTTTACACATTTCTCCCTTGCACTTTAGGCTCTATTAAATCTAGGAGGGTAATCCTACTCATGCTTTTATGAATTTATGCAATCAAATGGCCAAGTACATTGCACACAATGGATAAATTTCATACAATAGCTCAATAAATGAAATGTATCAAAGAAGCTGGCTACTCCTTAACAACACTCAACATTTGGAGCATAAGAATAGATAAACTTAACATAAGGTAACAACAATTGTAGTTCATCTTGAAAATTTGTTTATAAATTTGATTCGTGATTCCATCCATGGTTTTTACATAGAAAACACACTAGAATAGTGCCTTGTCCATAATAGACTCAAGGTGAAATCCTGCAACATTCTTATAGATCCTAAATGCAACACAATATATTCAACACTTGATTGAAAGCACATTTAATCTATTCTTTGAAAAAAATTCATCAATCTAAACATTTATTGCAGTAAATGTATAACAAAACCATTATAATCCTTGATTACTTAGATTAAAAATATAATGCATACATTCTAGAGACATTACAATATGACATTATTCATGATTTACAAATTGATTTACTTGCCATTAATAGAAATGAATTACACCATACCCCTTCCCCAAATGAAAAGAAAGAGTAAGAAGAAGAAGCCCTAAAATCAATTTGCAGATCCTTCATCTTTCATTGATCTACAATACAATTTCATTTAGAAAATGCTTCATTACTCTCCATTTTCCCTCTCTTTAGTCTTTTCATTTAAACATCTAATTTTTTACCATGAAAAGCCTTTATTCTCTTTTATCTTACCTTGTAGATAGAAATTAGTTTTTACCATAGCTAAAAGAAAAACCTTCATTCTTCACCCTCGGCTATAAAAATCCCTTTTACCTGTGTATTCACTATTCTTTTTCCCAACACACACAACTTCTATTTTATCATAGCAAAAAACTATTTATTTGTGAAGGATTTACTCGGGTAAAAATATTTATTTGTGAAGGCTTTACTCGGGTAAAAGCAAGAAGTTAGGTACTATGAGAGGTAAAACCTTACATTTATCAAAGATTGACAAATATAGAGAAATATGTCAACATTGAATAAATGAGATAATCAATCTCTTTATGAAAGTGTTGAGCAAATGTAAGGGGAGCAATAGCATCTTCAAACTAACATGAAATTGAAGGTTTTACTCAAGTAAAAGCAAGAAATTAGGTACTTTGAGAGCTAAAACCTTACATTTATCAAAGATTGACAAATATAGAGAAATCTATCAACATTGAATAAATGAGATAATCACTCTCCTGATGAAATTGTTGAGCAAATGTAAGGGGAACAATAGCATCATCAAACTAACATGAAATTATAAACGAGATAAGCATGAAATCTATTCCTAAATTACTCAAACATCATCTCATAAGGGGATTGGTGCTACCTTGATGTGAAAAGTAGCCCTTTCCCAACCCCTTTAGATAAGCTAAATGATGAAATTGCTTATGAAATGCTATGAAGATGATATGGATTCAAATGACAATGATGTATTTGTGCCTAAGATTGTGGAGATGAAATGCTAAGATTGTGGAGGATTTGTTGAAGAGTGAAGCCTTCTATTTATAAAATGTCAAATGCTAAAGGATAAAGATTTGACCAATGAGAAGAGGCCATTTGTCAACTTGTGATAGGTTAAGGAATGAGCATATTTTGGTCAATGTGCCAAAGAGGGGGAGATTCACATTTGAATTTGAGAGTTAAATGTTGAGTTTGACCTTCGCAAGAGACAAGTAAGAGCCATGTAAGGGCTCATAAATGCTTTGTTGGATGTACATGTCAACTTGTTTTTGAATTCAAATTTGAGGGAATATTCCTCAAAAATGCCATGTTGAGGGAAAATGATGAATTTATAAATGAATTAAAAAAAATTATTGGTGCAAGTGGGAAAAGCTAGAGGATGTGATGGGTGATTAGATTAGGTTAATCAGGATTAGATTAGCTTAGATGATGTTAGATGTTTTGACCTATTTGACTTAGATATTTGGATTTAAATTAAATCAAAGGGAGATGAAAGGTGATTTTAGTTTTAATTAAATAAAGATCTGATTTATTTAATTAAAAGGATGATGATAGGCTTAAATTAAATAAAGTTAATTTATTTAATTTAAATAAAGTTAATTTATTTAATTTAAATAAAGTTAATTTATTTAATTTAAATAAAGTTAATTTATTTAATTTAAATAAAGTTAATTTATTTAATTTAAATAAAGTTAATTTATTTAATTTAAATAAAGTTAATTTATTTAATTTAAATAAATGACCTTAGGAGATTGAAATTAATGAACTTGTTTTACCTAATGAATGGATGAACGTGAATTTGATTTAATGAGTGGATGAATGTGATGCTATGCTAATTTCACGTGTCTACATTTTTCCCTTCTTTGAAGCAATGTACTTTCTGCATTGGTTCAAAGAATAAACTTGTCATGATAAAAAATCAAATAATTTTTTATTTTTTTTTCGAATGCCCTAGCGGAAAGTATATTGGTACATTGCCCCCTTAAGAGATTGAGCGAAAGATTTGATTTGAGGGTCAATCTTGCGATAAAAAGGTTTAAAATGGATGGTTATGATGATGATGCAAATTAGATGGATGATGCGATAATGCCTATATGATTATGCATTGGATGTTTTATGCAGATGCTTAGACTAACAAATCTATATTATGATGATGATGCAAATGTAATGCATGTGAAATGATTGGTGTTTCCTATTATGTATGATATGAATGATATGTGGTATGATGGTAGTTTGTGGATGCGGGATGGATGCATGATGGATGCATTGCATTGGTGATGTTATGTTAGCGTGGAGAGAAGAAAGAAGAAATGAGATGATGAAAAGAGGATGCAAGAAGTCCATGATCTAACGAGACTTTATTAGGGATGATGATGATGATAGATGATGATGATTTTCTTATCAAGGATTGGGATTTTAAAAAGGGCTACTTACCTTATGTTTGATAACACACATAAGCACGATGCATCAAGGTATAAAGAACTAGGATGGCGTTGTACCTAGTGCGATGGACTTTGACTCAACAAACAAATAGGAGTATTCTTGTTCACACTTGACATACGAAAACCTTGCTAGGACGTACCTAACAAAACAAGTATTCACCAAGTTATATTACAAGAACATCCAACAAGCACAGTAGAAAAAAAGATAATGATCATTGCCCCATTCCTATCTCTCTAAATCCTTCATTCAGATATCATTGAGAGGTCCTTGGAATGAGTGCAATAAGATAAATCAAAATAAAATATCAAATACACAAACAAGTCAATGTTCTTCATATCTCTAGCCAAAGGGATTTGTTTTGATAGGATAAGAATCCAAAGTGATATCCAAAATGATGCCCATTGTCGAAATGATATATCCTAGGACATGCATTGTATAGGATTATGATGGGTTCATAAGTTGATTGATAGGCTGTTGATATAAGGTTGACTGACATGTTTGAAAATGATCAAGAGTTTGATTTTGCATTTAAAAGTTTGTTGTTTTGATTTTGATTTTTGCATTTGGAGTTTGATTTTTGCTGACTGTTGTGATTGTTTCTATTTGTGTTGCCAAAGGATGAAGGTGATTATCAGCTTATTATGGATAATTGATTATTTTGATTGAAAGAAAGATGAGACAAATGGATTTTTTCAAATATTTGGATGTTTTTGACATTTTTTGGAATGTTTTGTGGCTATTTTTGGTATTTTCAAGATTTTACAAATGTTTTGATTTTTTGATTTTTTGAATGTTTTGGGGTTTTATGAGATTTTATGGATTTTTTTAGATTTTGACGTCTCAAGGGTTGATCAAAGATTAACCTTGCCTACATTTAAGCTCAGAGATGATGTAGTTTGGATTCTAATGTTTTTGACATTTTCTAACTTTTTAAGTGTCTTTGGATTTTTTGCATGATTTTGATGATTTGGATATGGATATGTGTGATGATATCAGTGCTCTATTTCAGGATTTTGTTGAAAACCAAGCTAAGGTTGACTGATCGAATTGATGGATTGATGATGATGATAACATTGTTGAGGATACACAACAATGCAAGGATTTGATTGATTAGGATTGATGACAATAACATTGTTGAGGATGCACAACAATGCAAGGATTGATTGATCAGGATTGATGATGATAACATTGTTGAGGATGCACAACAATGCAAGGATAGTGTTAAGCAACACAATGATTGGGAATGATATCCCGAGATGATGATAGATTGATGATGATAACATTGTTGAGTATACAAAACAATGTAGGGATAGTGTTAAGCAACACAAGGATATCCCAAGATGATGTTTTTTTGATTGGATTTGATTGATTAGGATTTTGAAGCTTGATTTGGAACAAAAAGATTGAATGATTTGATGTGACTTTGATGTCCAAATTAGATGCGACTAATATCAATTATTTTGATTGATGTTCGGTGTTCGATGAAGATTGATAAGGAGCATTTTCTTGTCAAACTATGTCATGGGCTAGTGATTTGGAATTTTGCTCACAAGTGGTTTAACCAATTTGATTTTATGTTTTCCAATGTTTGAATCAACACATAAGTTGGAGGATATAGATCAAGATTTATTCCCGAAGCAAGATGTAAATATCTGCCCCTAGTGTCTAGCAATGTCTAGAATGCAATGGGTGGATGCTTGGATAGGTGTATGGTTGGATGGATATGGTAAGCACACAAAGGATGCCAAGGATTATCTTGTGATAAGATAAGGTGTTTGAATAGAGGAATGCTCATTGGATAATGTTTCATGGCTCAGATACTGCAGGGTAGGATAAGATCAATGAAAATGACCCCTATCAAGATGTTTATCATTATCAAGCGTAAAGTGTCCACTAAAGTTTTTTAAGATCAAGATAACTTGGACTATGGATGCAGATGGATTGGATAAATGGTCAATGGATGAATGGATTTATTATGGATAATATAGATGGAATGTTGGCTTTATTATGGATGGGATGAGATGCTGGATTTTATAATGGATGGGATGAGATGCTTCCACCTGAACTGGTGAACGTAGATGCTCGATTCTACACATGACGCCTGTTTTCTAGGTTTTCATCATGGTACTTGCCCAAAGCGCCGCCCATGCAGTTTTCACTAGAGGATGATTTTTCTCTTTACTATTTTCAATCATTTTTCTAATTTTTTTGGACTTTCATTTTTTTTGATATTTTTTATTTTTTTGATAGATTTTAAGCTCATACTGAATCACAAGGTGTTGTTGATGTAGATGCCCCTGTCATAATGTGCCATTGATATCTTGCTTGAAGAAGCTACTTTGCTAAGATACATGCACTTGAATGCAACTTTTGAGATTCCTTATCTGCTTCATTGGTGCTAGAGTTGACTTTGTCTTTGTGCGCACATCACAATAGAGTGCCTTCTAAATCCTTATGATGAAGGGTCGTTGCCAACACATGGTCAATGTGAGAATTAGATATCATGCATGGAGGCATGGATGGAGTGTATTTAGGGATAGGAGATGGATTGGTTGATAGTTTGGAACCTTTGATTCTCGAAACTTGGGAAGATGAGCAATGATGGGTGGATACGAAAGTGTGCATGGAATTAGGACCAACTGCTTGATACACTTTGTACGTCACTTGAAAAGCCTGCTTTTTCTTTTGTGGACATCTTTGATGGATACTTTTCCCTTTTTTATTTTACCCCATAGTTTCTTTGACTGATGGAGTTTGATAGGAATGATCTTTCTTTGTATTTTTTGGCATCCATTTGTATTTGATTTTTCCGTTATGCTTTGTAGCTTCTTTTTATTTGATAACATTCTTCATACTTTGATTCAATTCTTTCTTTTGGCATTGGTCCCAATTCATGGATTGGGTGATGGGTGGATGAAGATTCACGACATGACTGGTTGTAGTATTGGCATCGGTTTCATCATAAGGACTCTACGTGCTCCCTATGTTGGCATTTGCACTAGATAAATTTGCCCCCAGTATAGTGGTAGTATCACCTTCATTCCTTGATTCTGCTTGTTTTGAGATGTCTTGCTCAATAAGAACTCTCTGATAAATGACCACCATAGATGACGACGTTTCAATTTGCTGCTCTACTAACTCTAGATTATACTGTTATGTCTGACTTGTTTCCTTGAGCAGATAATGGTGGATATACGCATAACTAATGTCCTTAGTATGAATTTGGGATATATTTGATCCTGATGTTGACAACTTAGTCTAATTCTAGGAATCAATAACCCACTCTTTCTATGTAATAATGTCTGGAGTAAATGAATCTTGTTCTGAATGAAGATCATCTATGCGTCCATCTACAGAAAGCATCTCATGGGTAGATGGATGAGTATTTGCATCTTGTATAGATAGGAGAGTGTCCATTAGATCATTATAGTATGTTGGAGATACGAATTCTTGATCTTGAATAATTTTGGAGTTGCTTTCGACATGCTTTGGATCAATTTCTTGACATGGGTCAATTTCAAAGGATGGATTGCTTATAAAGGGTTCTTGGATGTCGTCATTAGACATGGTAAGTAGTTCAATATCTTCAAGTGTCAAGTTCAGGGTTCCTTCAGTATCTGTAACCATGAGGTCAAAGGATGTCAACATGTCTTGGAAAGGACTATTGCCAAACCTTGGTGAAAGATGTTGATCATGCTTTGGAATAAATTCTTGAGATATGTTCTCTAACTCATTAGGTGATGTATAGAAATTTTCAACATGATCATTGGTCGATGGATCATGTATTATGTCAATAGGATCAAATAATCCTAACACTCCTTGAAATAGATCACTAAAAAGTGGATCTTGATGTATGGTGAGTTGATCACCAGGTGGGGTCAAAACATGTTCAATGTGCTTTTTGATGGATAGATCTTGAACATTGTTTTCAACAATTTTGGTGGAGGGATTTCCAATGTCTTCAACCATGTTGATGTGTTTTTTATGCACTTCTCAACATAGGCAGTGCGTAGGTGCACTACCTCTCTTGAAAGACAATCTTCCATAATTAGATTGCAGAACACTATCCCAAGGTCTCTAATGTTAGGTCTTGACGGTGCTTAGAATATCTCAGTTGTTTGATGTGATTTGCTGGAATCACAAGGTGGTCTTACGGATGAGTTACAAAGCATGGGAAGTTGGGTTTGCAAATGCAGTTTCAAAGTGCTGGAAGTGAATGAACAGTGGCTATCCACTCCAAATAGCAAGCTGAAACTCATCAAGTTCATCTAATTTAGCTTCATGGTGATGCTTTGGGTCCTGCTCTAACCAAGGATTAAAAGAAATAGCAAAAGGAGAAGGGTTAAGAATGTTATTCTAATCCTAAGCTACGAATGAATAGTAACAATGGTGGCTGTTAAAGTAGACAGGCTTCCTAAACCAGCTTTTGCTTGGCCAAGAGAAACCTACAGTTGCACAAAACTCGTGCAATCTTCTAAGGACTGTAGATTTTTAGATTGCACATGCACATCATGAACATCCAATTGAACTAAGATGCAACAATAAAGGAAAGAGGCTTAGACTAGCTTTGCAAAGTGATTCATCATCAATGAACCACAAAAAGCATGAGCTAGAAGTTCATCAAATACTGAAATAGCAAACACCATCACCACTCCCATTCAAGAAACTAATACTAAAACTAACATGGAAGGTGAACCATGCATACATAAAGAGAAAACTCAAAAGGAACACCGATAAATCATGCAATGTTGCTTTCTATTGCTGCAGAATGTCTTTACATCAATTCTCTGACCCCTACAAATGAGGGGCAAGCCCCTATTTATAGTTTTCCAAAGCCCAAATGAATGGCTAGGATCAATTTGTAATGTATGGTCTAGATTCAATTACATTAGGGTTTCACCTACCCCACAATATTCAACAATTAAAAAGAAATTCCTTGTTTTTTCCCAGTTTTGTCATCTAGTGCCAGTTACTATAGCAATTTTGTCATTTAGCTGATTTCCTTTTTCACTGTAGCTAAAACTGCCTGAAAGTTATCTTTTGCTTGATGTGCTTGCACTGTTCTTCCTTTGATCAAATGAGTATGTCGATGATTGGCATCAATGGATTGGTGGCCCTTGATTTGGGCAGAAAGCTCCTTAGAAATCATCATCATCTAGAAAAAGGTAGGACAACTCCCTCAATGGGCCTCTTCGATAGACCTACGGAAGGCTTCTTGACTCCTGCAAACACGAAGTGTTGTAAGTGGATTTATACATGAGTTAAGGAAAATTTCAATCAAACCTAAAAATTCCCTGTTAGATCTATCCATGCATCATCAAAATATCTTGATATTCATATTTGGAGCTCATTTGGACCATAAACATTAATGCATGCTTCAAGGGTACGAGCACCAGAGGGCAAAAAGATGGCGGAAGAAAGCCAAAAGGCAGATAGTAGACAGAAGCCAAAATAGCCGAGAAGGAGGCAGGCTCCCACATGTTCAAAACAACCAGGAAGGAGGCAGGCTCCTAGATGTTCAAAACAGCCGAGAAGGAGGCAGACTTTCATAAACAGCTGGTCGCGCCCACAAGAGGATATAAAAATCACAGTAAAACCTTTCCTGGGAATTGGACATTCCGACAAGTGACTAATATCTCTCTGTGGACGTTCATTTACTAGTCAAATCTTAGTATAAATACATATTGGAAAGGAATTCTATCTACGCCACAGGTAGGTAATGCAAAATTATTTAACTCAACTATGATTTGATTAAAACAAAAACCATAACAACTATGACTGAACACAAACTATGAGCTGGCCTTATGCTGCAGGAACAGTCACAGGGATGGACTCTCTATGCTGCAAGAGCACTATAAGACTGAGTTTGTATGAAAACTTCAAAGATGAAAGCTAACTAAAGATCAACAGAAAGGAACAACTAACTAACTAGCTACAGATACTTACTAAGTGGGCCCCCTTAGCAAGCATCTACTGATTACGCAGATGCTAAACTCAGAACTTCATTGAACTTTATTCATGAAAATAGAATGATATACATTGTTTTATTGATATGGAAACTAACAACAAACTCTATCTCTTGTCAAATAGATTCTGCTTTTCATTATCATATTGATTCTTCCATGATATCTGCTACTCTGTTTCTATCTTACTCTAACTATCATCTCTCTCTCTTTTTCTGTCGTGCAGGAGGAGAACTTTATTTAGAATCAGGAGAGCAACTAACTAACTAACCCTATCAAAGAAAGACGTGGGAGTAAAGTGTATCCTAGAATCAAGGAACAAACTTCATAATGAATTTATGCGTTCAACCCGATCGAGAGAGAATCTAGCGCTCCACTCTTTCCAGATTGATTGTCATTAAAAATATTTCTCATGGTTTCGGTCAAAGAGTCTTCGCTGGAGCTTCCTCGAAGTCGTGCATGAAATGAACTTTACTGCAAGGCCGAGATCAGCTGCGCTTGACTCGATCATTCTTCAACAACCTGCGAAACAAAAAGTAACAGATGTGAAAGAAAAGGCGTATGGCACATACACGATATCTATTCATTAATCACACATTTAAATCTATTTCATCATTCAAAAACTGTATACGATATACCAGTCATTTTAGGGAGTCAACGAGGCAATAAATGCAATCAAGTCAGCACAATGAGCTACAAAAATATGAAAGTATCTTGCTACAAGATATCCCAATAAAAGGTTTCAATAGAGTTTAAATAGCCACAAAATAACAAAAGTAAAGGCATTAAAAGTTTATCATAACATCCAAACTATGAGCACATTTTTAAGCTCATCACTGCCCCCTAATTAGCCCAATGCTGGTCCTCCAGCATTAACTTTCCTGGTAGTTTCTCTGAAGTCAGTGGTGGCTGCATGACTTTGGAATGGATTTCCAAACCTGTAATAAAATCCTCTAAAATCCTGGCACCTTTCATAACTTCGGTCTTCTAAATCATTAATAAGATTTGTAGCCTGGTGAGGATAGAGAGGCCACATTAGCACAGGGGGTCTGAATGTCAATGGCAACCACATTTCAAATCTCGTTTGAAGTCTCAATTGTATATATCTGCTGGTTCGTTTGAGAGCTGCGGTGAAATTTAGGGGACCGTGTGGTTCTGACTTTCTTAACCCAATAGTTAATCTCTCCCATCTTTTCTCACTTTTGGTGTATGCCAGTCTCCAAAACGAATATGGTTGTGCCTAGAATTCATCATATACTTGTTTCCTGATATCAAATATTTCTCTTTAGCTGTAACATTATTAATACCATATGTCAGAGCAAACCAGTCTTTCAACATTGCATGGGGGTTTGAACTTTGAGAGCATAATGGAACAGGCTCAGTTTTCTCAGCTTCCTCATATGTTTCCCACTACCTGCCATAATTCGCCTCATTTGCTGCCAATGACATAAATGCTCTCAAATGAATATCACCAATATATAGAAGAGGATTCCATTCTGTTTCAAATGGAATTAAAAAGCCATGCAAATAGAATTCACACAGAGAATTCCTTAACCAATTAGGGGCTACTTGGTATGCTTCGTAAAATTCTTTGGCAGTATCAATTATAGGATCTTGGTTTCTGGAAATTCTCATCAGTTGGAACCATAAGAACTATTCTTTAAGGCACAGAGCATAATTCCTTAACCAATTAGGGGCTGCTTGGTATGCTTCATAAAATTCTTTGGCAGTATGAATTATAGGATCTTGGTTTCTGAAAATTCTCATCAGTTGGAACCATAAGAACTATTCTTTAAGGCACAGAGCATAAACTCTGGGTGGTGGTCTACATTCCATAATCTGACCAGTTACTTTTAATATTTCATCCATTTTTTTCTTTCAACTTAGCAATTGCCTATTTCTGACTTTCAATTTCCTTTTTCAATTTCTTCTTTTCTACTTCCCATAGACTTTGTTGCATGTCAGTCTGGGCTATGTGTCAGAAATTCAGGGTTTGCAATGTAACTGTTTCCCAATTAGCTTTAACATATTCTTGAAACTCAATTAAAAACATCCTCTTATACACAACAATGGCTTTACAAATTGCAGGGTGAAATATAACTTCACTAGGCACATTCAATTGTTCAGTCTGTTCTTGCTCTTGCTGCAAGATAAATTCTTCTTGTTGCTGCAGTGGAGAAGGTTGTGTTTCCTCTAAAAATTGCATAGCAGCAGTAGCCAAATCATCAAGATTTGGTAACCCTTGCTCATTATGCCCTGTTTCTTTTGTCTCAACTTGTTCCTCTTCAGGAAAGAATGAACTCTGAGCAGCATTCTTGGACACATTCTGAGAAACATTAAATTCAGACTCAACAGACACTTCTGAAATTACAATAACCTTCAGTTGAGGTGAAGCAGGAGAGGTCTTAGATTGTTTCCTTGTGGAAACCCTTCTTGGTACTGATGCGGCTGTAGGAGGTGTTTTGGTAGCTTTCCTCTTTCTTGTCTACTCAGAGGGCTTTTCCCTACCAGAGGATGATGGTGAACTGGTGATAGCAACAGGTGTTGCTGTAGGAGAGATAGCTGCAGGGGAAGGTGCTGCAGGAGAAGAGCATTGCCTTTTTTGAGAGCTAGGGTAAGATTCTAGGGACCCTTCCACCTTTGTTTTTCCCTTCTCTCTCCTAGTGGCAGACCTAGTTTATACCCTAGCAGAGGATTCAAGTGTGAAAGTTGTAGGACCAGGTGCTATAGGAGTAGATGACCCTTGCCCTGTTCTACTGGTAGATGCAATTTCTTTCTTCTTTCTCTGAGGCCATGGGGTAAGTACCCTAGGGGGTTGTGGTATTTGCAAACTCTTTTGGGAAACAAATTGTTGCCAGAAGAGAGGTGAGACATCTCTCAAAGAGAGCTCAATCAGTAATTTGATAAGGCCATGATGAGCGACAAAATTATCTTTCTCTTATTAAGTTCTGTGGCACTTTGTTCTAAAAATTTTAACAAGAAATTTAGAACATTTACAACTAACCCATGCCTCATATGGCTTAATAATTTAAAATGATAAGATTGCAGGTAGGAGAAATGGCCTTCACAGGTTAAATACCTGATTATATAAGTGGCATACTCTAAATAAGGAGGAGGCAATGATATGCGCTTGCATCCCTGCTTGCAGACTTCCAGAGGTCCATCAGTGAGCATTGAAAATTCAGCCCTTATAGCTGCAGCGTCTGAAGAAAAAAAATTTCCAACGGCTGGAAGCCCAGTTACTTCAGCAATTCTGTCTTCAGTTGCAACAACCGTTAAACCCCATACAATGGCTTCCCCTTCAGAAAGGGTTCTCAAAAATTCTCTAGCAGCCTCCTCATCAAAATCATTTAAGCTCAAGAAATAGTTTAACCATCCACAGAGGCTGAATGCGAAGACTATTTGTAGATTTTGCAATAATAATTCATGAGCTACAGGCTCATGTCACACCAACTGACCACCCATGTTTACAGTTTTCCCTTAGTTGTACTCAATTCCTTGCTAAAGATTCAAATTCTTTGTTACCCTTTCTGCTATAGTTTTTCTTCTGTCGTGCCGTCACATTTCTTTCTTTTCCAAAAATGAACTTTTTGAACAAGCAGTTTTAATCGTAGTTTATAAGAAAAACATGTAATAAAGAAGGACATGCGATCATATTTGGAAAGTACCAAAAAAGTATTAAAGAAAGGTTATTTTTGCAGTAATGGCAGCATCAAAAAGACAGGTTTTAAAAAATGGATTACCCCACTCACTACTTAAAGTATGACATGTGTCCTCATATGTACTAAAGAATAGGTGGAGATCGGGTAATAATGACCGATACAAGCATAGCAGTAAATGAATAGAATGAAATAAATCAAATATGTGATAAAAAAAGATATGGCGTACCTTTGATAATTGCACATACGTGTGAAGAAAGATGACGGCATCTGCATGAATTCACAAGTGGGAAAGATATCTTAATTAAGGTTGATGCAGGCGGATGAAGTGGATGGGTGACGTGGGTGGATGAGATGAAGTGGATGGAATGGATGGATGGGATGGATGGATGGAAGATAAAGAAGTGAGATGGGGTCGATAAATAAAAATGGAGAAAAAGGGGTTTCCTTTTTAAAAAGAAAACCTTTATTATGGGCATGCTTTTTGAAAATTACGGTAAAGCTGCAGGAGAAAGGCTAAAGCCTTCAGCTATAGGAAGAGTAGCAGGAGGAATCTAAACTAACTGCTGCATGAATTATTCTTTTGAGATTGGTTTATGATACAACCAGAGTCGGTGGCCATTAACTAGCAATTTGAAATGGAATGGATCAATTGTCACCAGCTATATAGCTCCATTGTTGAACACATTTTTAGCTTCATAGGGGCCAAGCTAGCGTGTTGTGAGCTTACCCTGGTTTTCTTGATATCTGGAATCATATAATAGAGCCCAATCACTAGCAGAAAATTTTATGGTTTTGATGTGTTGATCATGCTATTTCTTCCTTTGCTGTTGGATTGCTTCGGTATGCTGCAGGGCGGCTTTTCTCATTTTGTCCAAAGCATTTAGCTGTACGAGACGGTCCTTCTGTGTTTCAGATATGTCCATATTGAGTTCAAGAGCTGTCCTCAAAGTTTTATGCTCAAATTCTATGGGTAACATAGTTGTTTTCTCATAAAGTAGCTCAAAAGGTGTAAACCCAGTTGTTGTCTTCCATGTAGTTCTGTAGGCCCAAACTGCTTCACGAAGTCTATTGCTCCAATCTTTCTTATGGATCTGCACTGTCTTTGTGAGGATTGCCTCAATTTATCTATTTTTTACCTCCTCCTGACCATTGGCTTGAGGGTGATAGGGGCTGGACTTCCTATGTTTGATTTTATAGTCATTCATTAGTGTAGTGATCAGATTCAACGTAAACTGAGCTCCCTGATCATTTACAAGCTCTCTAGGAACTCCAAATCTAGTGAAAATTTGTTCATACAGAAATTCAACAACTTTGTTATCCCGAGCATGAGTCATAGCTTTTACCTTGACCCATTTTGTTATATAGTCTGTGCAAACTAGAATGTATGACTTGCCATTTGATGGCGGATCAATTGGCCCCACAAAATCCATCCCCCATTTATCAAAAGGGGTGACTATTATCTGTGGATATAGTGGCATTTCATCAGACTTAGTTGATCTTCCCATACGCTAGCATCTGTCACATTTTCTTGTATAGGCTACAACATCCTTCTGTAATGTTGGCCAGTAGTACCCTATTGTAAGAACTTTCATTGATGTTCTTTTTGCTGCAAAATATCCTCCACATGGTTCATCATGGCAAGCATGTAATATATCATAAGTCACATCTTCTCTTACACATCTTCACATTACTTGATCAGGTCCATTATAAAACAAACAATTTGCAATCCAAGAAAAGCTAAAACTTTTTTCTATTAACAATTTCTTTTCTTTTAGAGAAAAGTGGGCTGGTAACTTATCATCAATGACCTTATGTTCAACAAATGCAGCTGATTGAAGTCTTGATAAAAAGTCAGCTACAACATTAGCTCTTCCTGGTTTGTCAATTATTGTAATGTCAAATTCTTGTAACAACAGGAGCCATCGTGCCAACCTACCAGATACGGCAGGTTTGTTTATCAGATACTTGATTGCTGCATGGTCAGTATGAACGAATATCTGATAACCTGTGACATAATGCCTAAATTTATTCAAAGCATACACTACTACAAGCAACTCCTTTTCTGTGATAGTATAGTTGAGCTCAGGACCTTGAAGGTTCTTGCTGATAAAGTAAATAGCATATTCAATTGAATTTTCTTTTTCACTTAGAACTGCTCCTATACCAAAATTAGAAGTATCAACATGTATGTGAAAAAACAAATTCCATTTTGGACCTTGAAGAATAGGGGCTTTAGTAAGCAATTCCTTTAGTTGCAGGAAGGATTTTTCACAGGCCTCTATCCACTCAAATTGAGAATCCTTAGTTAATAAGGCGTAAAGTGGACTGGAAATTTTACTGAAGTCTTTTATAAACCTTCTATAATACCCTGCATGACCAAGAAAACTTCTGACATCTTTTTGTTTTGTAGGAGTTTGAAAATTCTGAATAACTTCAATTTTAGTAGGGTCGACCTGAATTCAATTCTTTGAAACATGATGACCTAGAACAATACCTTCTTCCATCATTAGAAAACACTTTTCACTATTTAGAGACAAATTTTGCTCTCTACACCTTTTCAATACCTTTTCTGAATTCACTAGTGCTTCTTCAAATCTGACTCCATAGGTAATGAAATCATCCATATAAATCTCCATACATTCATGAGATATATCAGCAAAGATACTAATTACTACTCTCTAAAATGTTGATGGCACATTGCATAGACCAAAAGGCAAGACCGAATAAGCAAATGTTCCCCGTGGATAGGTAAAAGTGGTCTTATCTTGATCTTCAGGGGCAATTTTTATCTGATTGTACCCACTGTAACCATTCAAAAAGGAAAAATATCTTTTGCCAGACAGTGAGTCTAGTACTTGGTCTACAAAAGGTAGTGAAAAGTGATCTTTTTTAGTGGCACTGTTCAACTCTTTGTAATCTACACACACTCTCCATTTTCCACCTTTCTTGGGGACAATGACTAATGGAGAAACCCATTGACTGTCAGAGATTGGATAAATAAAACCAGCATCAAGCAACTTTTGAAGCTCACTTTTAACGATTTCTCTTAATGCTGGATTTACTCTTCTTTGAGGTTATCTAACCGGTGAACAATCTTCTTTGATGTATATTCTATGAGTACAAACTTGAGGATCTATTCCTTGCATGTCCCCAAATTCCCATGCAAAAGCTTTATGTTGTTCTTGTAGCATTTTTAATAAGTCAGCCTGTTGAGACTATGAGAGCTTGCTATTGATATTCAAACAATGACCTTGAGACAATTCTATCTACTTTGTGAGATTACTCATAGAATCTATAGGTGATGTTTGTACCTCTTGTGGAAGTAAATTATGAAAAATCACTGGAAGTTTAGGTAGTGAACTTTCAGAATTTGGTTGTTGCAGGAAACATTGTAAATGAGTACCATTTGGATCAGATGAACTACTCGTATCAGAGTTGTACTGTAGAATTTGAAACAGCAAAGCATCCTCACTCTGAAGTTGTGAGAATGGATCATTTTGAATCATCATTAATTGAGCCGAAGAATTGGCTTCTTTAGTTTCTTCCCCCACATCTGGCCAAACAGGTTGAGACAAATCTAGTTGAGGTCTAGCAGGCAGATACAGAGCCAATTTCTTTGTGGACTGTCCATCAGAAATGGTCATATTTCTATAATGACATCCAATAAAAGCATCAACAGTTGCTAACCATGGTCTACCAAGGATAACTGGATACCCTCCTAAAGTTTCCTTAATTGATAATATTGTGAAATCAACAGGATACTCCCAAGATTCAAGAGTGACAATTACATCTTCCACTATCCCACCAGATTTAATGGTGGAGCTGTCTGCAAGCTACAGAATTGTGGGTGTAGACCTAATGTTTGAAATATTCAGGGAGTCCATAGTATGCTTTGTCATGACATTAATGGCAGCACCTAAATCAATCAAAACATTTTTTACAACTTGGCCATTTATATGTATCTCCACTACAGGACTTCTAGGGTCAATATACTTTGGAATGACTACATTTCCCAACATTATATCAGCCAATTTCCCTAAGACATGAATTGTTTGAGGATCCTTTTTCTTTCATCCAGGCTTCTTCAAACAGGCCTCTTTAATAGCTTTTCCAAAAATGAGAATATCTTTAATAGCCTGAAATAAAGGGATTTGAATCTGCACATTCTTGAGCTGATCTAGAATGTCAAAAGTGGGTTCTTCCATGGATTTAGATGCAGTACTTTGCAACCTTTGAGGAAAAGGTGGGTTGTCTTGATTTTGCAAAACAGGCTTCTTAGAAACCGTATCAGTTATGGGCATATGCTCAGCAGGAACAGTAGGTGCAGTAGATTCTTCAAGGGGAGAATCTGGTATTTTAGTAATCAAAGGTAGTTTTGGAGCAGGTAAAGTGGTTCCAGACCTCAAATGGATGTCATTAATGTTTAAGGCATAAGCTTGATATTGGTTGGCTTCGGCAAGATACGCAGGCTGATGTGGCTGCTACTGTTGCTTATTATTGGGATTTGGCAATGGCTAGGTAGGCATAGGCATTTGTTTTGGAGGTCCAATATTTATGGTAGTTGCTATAGGAGGTGGCATGAGGGCCTGTGGTTGTGGCTGTGGAAGCTGCAGGAATCCAGGGGACTGGTTTTGCCATTGCTAAGGACCTCTCGATTGAGGATTTTGCTGCCAATTTCCTGAAGGTGGGGTTCATTGCCCTTATGGCTGCTGCCAACCTCCTTGAGGAGATTGCCATTGCCTGGTCTAATAATTAGGCCAACTTGTTTGAGGTGGATTCCAGGGTGGTGGTGGTCCATATGCATGTTGCCATTGGTTATTATAGCCAAAATAAGGATTACCAAAAGTTAAAGGATCTTGAGGCATACCTTGTCTTTGGGCCCATGGTCTCCTTTGTGCAACAAAGAACACTTGATCATCATCACCTTCTACTAGCTTGAAGTTAGTAGGCAGTTGTCTGGCTTCCAAATTAGCCACCATCTTGCATCTCGAGTCATGCTTCTTCTGTCTGTAGTATGGATAGAACTCGGCCAAAACTACCTTAGCCTCCTCATGTTTCCTTCGAGCTTGCATAGTGTCCAGTTGTGTAGCCATATTATTAATGATGTCCTACTTGAAATCAGATACCAAATTTGTTATTTCCATCCGGGAGACTCCACTAGAAGAAGACTTCCCCAATGTAGCATGATGACCTTGACCTTTCTTAACTATTGCTCGAGAATAGTTAAGAGATATTTTCTTTATATCATACCAAGGTAGTTGGGTTATATCACCTTCTCCCATCAGGTCTAGGGCATCTATACAGGAATCACTGATTCCCCTTAGGAAAATTAGTTTATGAGAGTCCTCGTTGAGAGTATGGTTTGAGTTCCTCTTTAGTGAAAACAAAAATCTGGAAATATAATCTTCCAGATTTTCATCGTCCTTCTGCTGAATTCAGAATATGTCATCACCTTTGCTGGCACTCTTACAATATTTGTTATACTTTTCAAGGAATTTTGTTTGCATGGCCACCCAACTATCAATGACGCCTCTTCCTAGACTCATGAACCATCTGAGAGCTCCCTCCTTCAAGGTGGAAGGAAATAGCTTCAGTTTATGAGTATCTGTGTTGTAGTCATAACTGTAGCAGAGAACATCAAATTCAAATAGAAAAGTTTTTGGGTCCTCTGTGACCAGGCCATAGAATTTTGGAAGCAGTGAAGAAGGTATATTCTTAAGATTGTTAGTATCTTATTGGGGAACAATAGGAAACTCAAAAGTAGGAGGTGGATTATTAGGTGGGTTATTTGCCATATTGGGTTGCTGGAATAACGCAGCGAATGAGTTTTCCTCAGGTTCGTCGTCAGTTGGTTCAAATGGTAGTTCAACAAATAGGTTTTCAGGGATGAACCTTCCTAGTGTGTCTCTTCTTCTTCTATGCATGCAATACGGTGAATAGTGGCTTGAAGGATCTAGAAAATTTTTTACTAACAAGCTAAACTAATGCTAAAAATGACTTCTGACAAACTCTTAACTAGACACCATCCCCGACAATGGCACCAAAAATGGTCGCACCCACAAAAGGATATGAAAATCACAGTAAAACCTATCCTAGGAATTGGAAATTCTGACAGGTGATGAATATCTCTATAGACGTTCATTTACTTGTCAAACTAGGGGACGTATACTTTAAATGGTGCAGCAAAATATATGCACTAGGAACTAGTTTCGGTCAAATCTTAGTAGAAATACATAATGGAAAGGAATTCTATCTATGCCATAGGAAGGTAATGCAAAATTCTTTAACTCAACTATGATTTGATTAAAACATAAACTATAACAATTATGACTGAAACACAAACTATGAACTAGCCTTATGCTGTAAGAACAGTCACAGGGATGGACTCTCTATGCTGCAGGAGCACTATAAGACTGAGTTTGTATGAAAACTTCAAAGATGAAAGCTAACTAAAGATCAATAGAAAAGAACAACTAACTAACTAGCTACAGATACTTACTAAGTGGGCCCCTTTAGCAAGCATCTACTGATTACGCAGATGCTAAACTCAGAACTTCATTGAACTTTATTCATGAAAATAGAATGATATACATTGTTTTGTTGATATGGAAACTAACAACAAACTCTGTCTCTTGTCAAACAGGTTCTTCTTTTCATTATCATATTGATTCTTACATGATATCTGCTACTATGTTTCTATCTTACTCTAACTATCATCTCTCTCTCCTTTTCTCTCGCGCGGGAGGAGAACTTTATTTAGAATCAGGAGAGAAACTAACTAACTAACCCTATCAAAGAAAGACGTGGGAGTAAAGTGTATCCCAGAATCAAGGAAGAAACTTCATAATGAATTTATGTGTTCAACCCGATCTGGAGAGAATCTAGCGCTCCACTCTTTCCAGATTGAGTGTCATTAAAAATCTTTCCCATGGTTTCAGTCAAAGAGTCTTTGCTGGAGCTTCCTCGAAGTCGTGCAGGAAATGGATTTTACTGTAAGGCTGAGATCGGCTGCGCTTGACTCGATCATTCTTCAACAACCTACAAAACAAAAGGTAACAGATGCGAAAGAAAAGGCGTATGGCACATACACGATATCTATTCATTAATCACACATTTAAATCTATTTCATCATTCAAAAATTGTATATGATATACCAGTCATTTTAGGGAGTCAACAAGGCAATAAATGCAATCAAGTCAACACAATGAGCTGCAAGAATATGAAAGTATCTTGCTACAAGATATCCCAATAAAAGGTTTCAACAGAGTTAAAACAGCCACAAAATAACAAAAGTAAAGGCATTAAAAGTTTATCATAACATCCAAACTATGAGCACATTTTTAAGCTCATCAACGGCCATGGAGGGCTTGGGTTCTGGAGGGCGGGAAGGAGATGGCTGCCAGATATTCCAAATGGGTAAAGAGGGACAAAATTTTAGAAATAGCCACGAAGGACCCAGGTTCCGGAGGCCGGAAGGGAGGTGGCCGCCGGAAGTTCCAAAATGGCCACAGAGAAGCGGAGCCCCAGAAACAGCCACTGAGGGGCCGGGCTCTGAAGGCCGGAAGGGAGGTGGCCGCTAGAAGTTCCAAAATGGCCATGGAGAGGCGGACCATAGAAATGGCAATGGAGGGGCCAGGCTCCGGAGGCCAGAAGGGAGGTGGCTGCCAGAAGTTCCAAAATGGCCACAGCGAGGCAGAGCCTTAGAAATGGCCACTGAGGGGCCGGGCTCTAGAGGCCGGAAGGGAGGTGGCCGCCAAAAGTTCCAAAATGGCCACAAGAGGCAGAGCCCCGGAAATGGCCATGGAGGGGCCAGGCTCTGGAGGCCAAAAGGGAGGTGGCCGCCAAAAGTTCCAAAATAGCCACAAAGAGGTGGAGCCCCAGAAACGGCCATGGAGGGGCCGGGCTCCGGAGGCCGGAAGGGAGGTGGCCACCAGAAGTTCCAAAATGGCCACGGAGAGGCAGAGCCCTGGAAACGGCCACGGAGGGGCCGGCTCCAGAGGCCGGAAGGGAGGTGGCCACCGGAAGTTCCAAAATGGCCACAGAGAGGCGGAGCCCCGGAAACAGCCATGGAGGGGCCGGACTCTGGAGGTCAGAAGGGAGGTGGCGGAAGTTCCAAAACAGCAAAAAGGGGACAAAGTTTTGAAACTACCAAATTTAACCAAACTTTGACAAAACCTTGGCAGTTCATTTAAGCACATCAAACACATCCCATATCCAAAGAAGGGTGACCCCAAAGTAAAAAATGAGGAAACGGGAGTGACGGGGTTCCACGGATGTTTCCAAACATCCAAGGAGGAAGGGAATTCCGGAGGGAAAGTTCTGAAACCATCAAAACCTAATGGAACATTGACAAAACCTTGGCAGTTCATTTACGCACTTCAAGCACATCCCAGATCCAAAAAAGGGTGACCCCAAAGTAAAAAATGAGGAAACAGGAGCGACGGGGGTCCACAGATGTTTCTAAATAGCCAAGGAGGAAGGAAATTATGAGGGAAAGTTTTGAAACCATCGAAACTTAACGAAACATTGACGAAACCTTGGCAGTTCATTTACACACTTCAAACACATCCCAGATCCAAAAAAAAGTGACCCCAAAGTCAAAAATGAGGAAACGGGAGCGACGGGGGTCCACGGATGTTTCCAAATAGCCAAGGAGGAAGGGAATTCCGGAGGGAAAGTTCTGAAACCATCAAAACTTAATGGAATGTTGACGAAATGTTGGCAGTTCATTTACGCACTTCAAACACATCCTAGATCCAAAAAAGGGTGACCCCAAAGTCAAAAATGAGGAAACGGGAGCGACAGGGGCCCGCGGATGTTTCCAAATAGCCAAGGAGGAAGGGAATTCTGGAGGGAAAGTTCCAAAACCATCAGAACTTAATGGAACATTGACAAAACCTTGGCAGTTCATTGAAACACCCCAAACACATCCCAAATCCACCAAAAAGTTGTCCGCAAAGCCAAAAATGAGGAAACGGGACCAACAGGGGTCCACGGATGTTTATGAAATAGCCAAAGCAAGACAAAAGGTAGAAAGGGGATGGGGGACTTCATTTCTCCGTGGATTTGAATACCCTAAGCATGTGAATTTGGGTAGGGGATTTGATCGTTTGAAGACACATGACCAATTTGGGCTTTGAAATGGGGCACGCAAAACAAGATAGGAGCAAAGCATCCTGTCAGGAGCGAAAAAAGGGGGTCCCTGCCTATGGTGGGGCGTGTGTACAAAACATGCACAACAAACCATAGGGTCAAATGATGTTGACATTTCAAGAATTGGATCATTGTCAAGTATTGTTGGTGGATTTTGATCATGATTGAAAAGTGACTCTTGACCTATGTTGATTTTATCTTCAAACGACATAGAAACATCTTCAATGTGCTCTTTGATGGATAGATCTTGATCATTTCTTTCATCAATTGTTGTGGGGGGATTTTCAATGCTATCACCAATGGTTGAATGTTCATTGTTATCCCCAATAGCTATCATTTTTTGCGTTTGTGATTGTGTTTGTTGGGTAGCTTGAGAGGCTTGGGAAGCTTGACAGGCTTGTTGCACTTGCTGAGCTTGTGTTGCTTGTTGTGTGGCTAGATATTGTTGGATGGCCTTTTGGTAGGTCTGGTGATCTTTTAGCACAATGTCATATTGTCTTGTTGCATTCGGTTTTGGTGGTAGTGGTGGCGGATTTAGAATTGTGTTGGATGTAGTGACAAGTCATTGAGATGCATTTGGAGTGATCGTGATAGTGAGGGGTTGAGATGTGATAGGTATGGGAGTGGTGGTTGGGATGATTGAAGTGATAGGGGTGGTTGGAATGACCGAGGTGATAGGTCTTTGGGAGACCATGTTTTGATTTGTTGGGATCAACATTGTTTCTTGATTGAATACCATTTGTTGGTGTGATGTTGATGGTATATTCAAAGGATTTGATGTGATAGCTTGGTTGGTGTTGGGTAGATTGATTTGGATGGAGTGATTGGTGCTAGGTAAAGGGGGAATCCCTAAACCAATGAACGCTGTTGATATGGGTAATGGTGGTGGAGATGTCTCTTGGCGCAATGACTCAACTATTTTCGTAAGTGTAGCAATTTTATCTTGCCAAATTTGATCTTGATTTCGATCTTGACTCCCTTGATATAGTTGATTTGGTTTTTTTTCAAGCAGATTTGGGGTGCATACTTGTGGTATTTGAATGGGATCATGAACAAATTGATTTTGGGAAATGTTCTAATTTGGGGTGATGTTTAAATTTGGCATGATAGGTTGAAATTGAACATTGTTGATGTTGGGAATCACATTGCCTTCTTTTAGGTAACTTTGATTTTGCATGGTGTTACCTTGACTTGGAATAATGCATGGATTCATTATCATCGTGTTTGGATTTTGAACAACATTTGTGTTATTCACAAACATATTTATCCTGAAGTTTGCTGGATTCATGTTTGGTAATCTTGTACTTGGTATATTCACTTTTGGCATGTATGGATTCAATGGGATGACATTGTACATTCGAAGGCTCATGCATTGATTGTTCGATTGGTGGATTTGTAGGTTTGGACTTGGATTTAAATCTACCATTGGGAAAGGTGTCCCAAACTTTGATCTTGGCATACTCACATTTGTTTTACTATTGACATTTTCTGGAGGTAATGATCCCATGTACGGTTTGTATAGATGTGAGTGTTGATAATCAATCAGCGTTGTAAGGCTTTGATATTTTGGTTGACTTGGATTACTCAGGATGTATGGATCAAGTTTATATTCCATGTTCCTCTTGCATTTTGACCTTGTTATAAAAGTGACCTCTAGGGTATTTAGGACCAATGATGAGATGAATGATGAAAGGGGTGAATGATATGAGTGTCAAACTTCTTAGGAACCTTGGATCAATGCTAGAGTTATTGTTTGATTTTGATTGGTTTGATTTGGATAATGAACTTGTAAACCCTAAGATTTTAGGTGTTATCTTAGGATGAAATTGCTCAAAGGAGTGCTAATTTAACTAAAGGCATGAGAAAGGATGCATTCCCATACTCCTAACTAAACAAGGTGATTTTGATTTCGATGATTTACCCAAGTCTAGAATGATGTTTCCAAAGCTCTAAAGTTGTTTGGTGGGATGGGATGATAAATGTTTGGGATGGGTGAAATGTTTGATTTGATCCTAAATGAACCTAGGAAGGACTTGTTTCCAAGACTAAGATAGTGAGGAACATGTCTTTCTCTAAAAGTAATTCAAGATCAAAAGATCAATATTTGCATGAAAACCATACAACCAAAAGATGCCAAGCACATGTGGGGTCCAATTGATTTAATCTTTCCTTAATGGACTCTTTTTACCAAAAAACACTCTTGATTAGATTTTTAATCTAGATGTCTAATGTCTCAACTTTTCCCTTATCCCGCAAAGCGTATTATGCGAAAACCAAGGAAATTTGAGGCAAGAGTTACATATTGTTGACCTTAGTAAGAGAAAATTGAGATGAAATCCAAATGCTTAGAAGCCTCTATGGATAAAATCCTAAGGGCAAGCAATATCATGTTAATTCATGCAAGGATAGTCCTTCTCCTAAAGGGTTGGAGATTTTATGCTCATGTTGAATGTTGGTTTTCCAATATTTTCGATCAAAGCATTGTGTTTTCAAACTGACTCACAAGTAATATAACATGCTAGCTCAATTGGTACGTTTTTCTTGGTGGGCTTGCCTCATGCCC
Organism: Sequoia sempervirens; assembly: GCA_007258455.2. Taxonomy (NCBI): domain Eukaryota; kingdom Viridiplantae; phylum Streptophyta; class Pinopsida; order Cupressales; family Cupressaceae; genus Sequoia; species Sequoia sempervirens. Next base: position 62,318,224 of record VDFB02271358.1, on the reverse strand, counting down.
TTCGTACTAGAAGAGATGATTTTACATGTAACCAAGGAGAGAGTATAAAGGTATGTTAAGAATGAAGTCTTAACCTCTATACTTTAACCAAGATCAGACATGGCAAGTAACTTCTTGGAATCTAAGTTCCAATGCACCACTTTGATAAACTCGTTGAATGGATTAGTTGGTCACTACAAACAAAGGTTTTTGTTTGGACTTTCCATTTGTGGAGATTGACCCATACGACGAGAGTCCCTTTTTAGATCCATCTCATCAGAGCCAACTGCGTGATACTGGCATTTACTCCAATACCCACATTTATATCCGGGTTGGAAATACTCTTGGCTTTAGAGTGTTACTGGTTGAGTCATTCCTTTGGGTGAGTAATTTTTCCTTAAGGTAGGCCCTCTAGAATAGACAATAGTGAATAAACATATTCATAGTTCGATCAACCTTCATTTAGAAAAAAAAAGGAGAACACATGCAATAGGTTTACTCACACTCGAAAAGTGTTTTGTTCAATTTTAGTTCCCAAAATGAAGTGTGGAAGCAATCTTTTATGCAATTTAATGTCACCAAAAAGACTTTTGATTCTCAAGATTGTCGTGAAGCGCGAGAGAAGCACATATGTCATTTTAAGTGAAATTACTTTGCAAAAAAGATTACAAAAGCACAAGAGCACTTGTTCATTTTAGCCTCAAAGTAATGATGAATTCATTTTAAAAGCACCAAACTAAATGTGAAGTTTTTTTGTTCAAATTTTAGCCCAAAAGTAAAGACTAGTCAATTTCCAGGGTTCAATTTTTAGACCAACTTTGAAAAGATCAAGACAGTGATTGATTTTAAATCCAAATTGTAAGCAAGTTGTCCCAAAACATAAAACGAAATCAGGAAATGAATGCCTCAAGTTATTGCAATAAGCATTAAAAAATGATTTTTCCAAGTTCAAGTCCCCACTTTCTGATTCAAGTCTGTTGATATTTGACTCCTACATGAGAGCAACCATCATCATTTCTTGATGCCAACCTACAAACATTACAAAGCTAAAATCTTAGAAATGAGATTTATTGCAAAGAATCATTTGAAATATTTAGTATTAAAAATCAAAACACAATTACTCAAATAAAGATAGATTTTAGCATTCCCCAAATGAAATTTGAATTCAAATCATGTGAAAGATGTAGCATTAAAAACATAATTCACTCTCTATGTATGGCGTCCTTTCTCTACTTGTAGGAGATCAAAAAACCACATAGCAATAATAAAGGAAAAATCTTATAGAAATCAGATAAAGGAAAAATTGTAGGCTCTAATAAATATTTCCTTTGTTGTTGCAATAGTGCCTTAAACACTGGTCTATTGCTTTAAATGTGATAGATATTGGATAGCAACTACACCTGCAAAACTTGAAGTGGTCATTAAAGGCTAAGGCACATTTATCAAGCAAAAACCAGTGAATTTGAAATAACAATTAGATTCAACACTAATTTATAATCATGTCATTCAAAAACCACCAAAATAAAGAAACTTTCAAGCTAATGTGTACCAATGACTCAAAAATGCAATTGGCAGGCATAAAGCCAAGTTATCAAACCTTTCCCAGTATCCTCATTTCCTACCTTAAGATTCTCCACAAATTATGTCATGCTTGTCCAGCATTGCAATCTTTCGGCGCCATATAGATGGAGGACATCACTCTAGTACTTTGGGTAGCTAATATTTACACTTGGCTGAAGCAAGTAAAATTATCAAGGAGATTGTTGATGGGAATAAGTAGTCAAGCTCTACAGAAATGGCTAGAAACATAGGTTTTGCTATTGATAACTTGAATGAACCTCTTGAGTCTCAGTTTTGGCTACAAAAGATAGTGACACTTTGGGGTGATAAGTTTTATCTTTCAAATGTTGCAGTCACAACTTCCCTAATAAACATATATGCAAGGTGAGGATGCGTAGACCATGCACATGAATCATTTGATAGAATTCCTCAGAGAAAATGTGATCTCAGGGAGAGCCATGATTGCAGGGTACATGTAAAATGGATTTATGCAGGGTATTTAGACACTTTCAAGCAACTGAAATTGGCCTAGGATTTGGGAAATGCACAGATTCATCATTTTTGCTTCCTCCATTGCTATTATAGGGGTCAGATTTTCCTGATGCAGTATGGTTATCTTCAGTCAAAAAGGGTTAGTATTGATAATCACACAGCCTCCAGAATGATGTCATGCATCAGGTGAATCAGGTCCCCCAATGGCTTCAATTCCTATGACAAGGATAGAGGCACAAAAAAAACTATTCTAGAAAGTAAAAAAGACTTGGCAGCTAACCGAGGAATTCTTGCTAACCTTGCATCTTTGTATACTTAACAACTATAAAGCCCAACGTATGAAAGACTTGGAGAAACTATCGTGCTTTCCAAATGAAGTTACCATGCTTTCTCGTTGTTGACTATAAGATCAACATTGCTTTTTCTTTGAGATGTGATCAGATGGTGGTTGTCTTGCGAGCCCTGAGAAGGTGGTTGGGTTTGATCAGAGAATCCCTCCTAGCGCCATTATGTCGATGCTAAATCTGCATTTGGCTCAAAAACAAATAAACATGAGTACCATTAGTTAAATCAAGCAAACCAAATATAGCATCCCTATGAAATAATTGATCATGTTATCTATGCAAACAAAGTAAGTTATCAAAACAAACTAAGTGAAATCATAAGAAAACAAGAGTCAAATTCTATCCCATAGTGGATTGGTGCTTCTATGGAAAGGATCCCTTTCCCAATCCTTTGCTAAGCTCCATGATATTGATGATATGAAACTATTTTGAAGATGATATGAGGTGGGAAAAATTAGTTCTCAATTGAAGAGAGTGACTTTGCATGAGATTGTGGAGATGAAATGCTAAGATTGTCGAGGGTTTGTTGAAGAATGAAACCTTCTATTTATAAAATGTCAAATGCTAAGAGTGCTCAAGAGAGAGCAATGTGGGATAAATATTTGACCAATGAGAAGAGGCCACTTGTCAACTTGTCATAGGTTGAGGAATAAGCACATTTTGGTCAATGTGCCATAGAGGGGGAGATTCAAATTTGAATTTGAGAGTTAAATGTTGAGTTTGACCTTTGCAAGAGCCATGTAAGGGCTCATAAATGCTTTGTTGGATGTACATGTCAACTTGTTTTTGAATTCAAATTTGAGGGAATATTCCTCAAAGATGCCATGTTGAGGGAAAATGATGAATTTATAAATGAATTAAAATGCTTGATTGGTGCAAGTGGGAAAAGCTAAGTGATGTGATGGGTGATTAGATTAGGTTAATCAGGATTAGATTAGATTAGATGATGTTAGATGTTTTGACCCATTTGACTTAGATATTTGGATTTAAATTAAATAAAATGGAGATGAAAGGTGACTTCAATTTTAATTAAATAAAGGTTTGATTTATTTAATAAAAAGGATGATGATAGGCTTAAATTAAATAAAGTTAATTTATTTACTTTAAATAAATGACCTTAGGAGATTGAAATTAATGAACTTGATTTACCTAATGAATGGATGAACATGAATTTGATTTAATGAGTGGATGAATGTGATGCTATGCTAATTTCACGTGTGTATAGGTACACTTGAACATAGCACCAAACATAACTTTAAAATTTACCCCTCAACATGGGCCCACCATGTCCTAGCTCCAACATATCATGCATCAATGAATTCAATGAGAATGGAGATAAATATGTAATAATGAGCAAAAAAAAAATGAAGCATTGAACATCGCTAAAGAAATGAGACATGGGAGACCATTTATGATGATGGGAAATGGGAAGCACACACCATTGTGCCATTGTTGAAGTATGAGGGGAATGTCAAGGTCCTTTGGTGATAGGCAATAGAAAATAGAGAAATCCATAGTCACTGCCAGATTCACAATAGTAGCTCCCTCATCATTCATGACTAGTGGCAACATCAACTACTTGAATTGGACTTTCAACATTTGATGACTTTGCTTCTTTTTACATTTTTGTGAGCTATGGCGGTATCATACAAATGTTTGTAGAAGTTACTATGCTCTCTATTCCCGGTCATAGAAGAGTGATTGAACTCCTTAAGCTTTTTAGTGAGGAAAACTTCCCAATGATGCCTTTAAATAATCTGAACATCATGCATCACCCTAATGAACTTGAAGTTGAAGATGTTTTCAACAATGAGCAAAACTAGTGATGGGATGAAACTCAGACATGTGGCTACCATACCATTTCCTTCCACTTACTTCTATCGCTCATTTTTGAAACTAGAAAAGGTCTTGAAATATTTTAGTGATGTTATGATATGAAACAGTACAACACCCATTGGTTGTCACTGAAGTGAGATAGAAGGTTTGAAGAACTTCAACAATAGGCAATGTAAAGGGAGACCATAGCCCATCACTCATCACTAAAATGGAACAAAAGGTTTGAAGGACTTTAGCTATAGGAAATAAAAAGGGAAACTAAGGCCCATTACTTGTCACTGAAATGAAACCGCTAACAAAGAAAACTTTAGGGATGGATGATCACTTAAGTGAATGAAGATTTGCACATGCAAATAAGAAGTTTTAAGAAATTGACCATGTTACAATGACACAAAAAAATCCCTAAAGGATTTAGACCATGTGAATTCAAGAATACAAATGCTTTGTAAGGTCAATCAATTAACCTTAGCATAAAATATTCCTCACCTAGGCAACAAAGGTTGGTAACTTCATGAGATTTAATGGCTCAAGAGGCTCCCCTGGGCACATAGGAAATAATTCATGACAAAGCAATGAACCAACTCAAATAATCCAAACCATCACGCATTGCCATAATGAACTTGAAGTTGAAGATGTTTTCTACGATAAGAAAACTGGTGATGGGATGAAACCTAGACATGTGGCTACCATACCATTTCCTTCCACTTCTATCGCTCATCACTGAAACTAGAAAAATACTCAAAATATTTCAGTGATGATAGGATACAAAACACTACAACACCAATCGGTTGTCACTGAAGTGAGATAGAAGGTTTGAAGAACTTCAGCGATAGGCAATGTAAAGGTAGACCATAGCCCATCACTCGTTACTTAAATGGAACAAAAGGTTTTAAGGACTTTAGCGATAGGCGATGAAAAGGGAAACTAGGGCCCATCGCTTGTCGTTGAGATGAAACTGCTATGAAAGACAACTTTAGGGATGCATGATCACTTAAGTGAATGATGAGTTTCACATGCAAATAAGAAGTTTTAAGAAAGTGGCCATGTTACAATGACACAAAAAAGCCCTGAAGGATTTAGACCATGTGAATTCAAGAATACAAATGCTTTGTAAGGTCAATCAATTAACCTTAGCATAAAAGTATTCCTCACCTAGGCAACAAAGGTCGGTAACTTCATGAGATTTAATGGCTCAAGAGGCTCCCCTGGGCACATATGCAATAATTCATGACAAAGCAATGAACCAACTCAAAATTCTCAATTTTTTTGGAAGCTCTACTAGTACACAAATCAATATTCATTTGTTGAAGATGAGAGTAATCATGTCAAGTTTGGTGGTTTATGAAGAGTTGAATATTGTATTGTAAGAAATAAACAAAGTTATTGGTTTATGATTGAATTGCATGACAAGTCCCTAGATTGAGATTGTAGAGTGAATGCATTGTTTATTGGAGATACTAGAGTGTTGTAGCAAGGATGAATAAATATAGTATTCAAATGTGTAACATAAATTTTATTTGATGGAAGTGGATCCATAATTCTCCAAAATGTGAGGTATTTATAGGAGAAAATGGATAATCAAGGGCTAAGATTGGCTTAATCAATCAATGGTCAAGATTTAAATAAAGTTGAAGAAATGGATCAAGGATTCTCATCAATAGATGAGAATTGAATATCACATATATCAAAGAATCAATCAATGATCCTCAATGAATCAAACAAAAAAACTTTCAAAATTGTTACAAAGTTTGTTAGGACAAAATATTCTATTTTTGGAACCAAATAGAAGAATATTCCAAGGGAATATTCCATATGCAAGTGGATGGATGAGGGAAATTAGTAATTAGTTAATGAAAACTAAGTTTTAATAATTAAATAATTATCTTATTTAATGAAAGGGGCCAAGTGACATTTAATTAAATCATTTAGATTATTCAATTAAATGCGAGGACATAAGGGGGTTGAATTTAAATAATTTGTATTATCTAATTAAACAATATGAAATGTAAGTGTGAAAGGGTAGGAATTAACCTAATTAAAATGATTAGTTTAATAGATGAAAATGATGCATTTAATTAAATAACTAAGATTATTTTATTAAACAGTTGAAAAGAAGATGAATTTTAGGATGAAATGTTGTTAGTAATAAAATTCAAGTCTATAATATGTAATACCATTCAGGACAATTTAAGTGTCTAAAAAATGGTTTTTAAAATTGATTTTTACTTTTTATTATTAAACAAAGTTCTATTGGGTCCCTCTCTATTAAGAAAAGAATAAAATAAATAATCCACAATGTTTTCTAGAGATAAAAATTGACTACTTCATAATTTCCATTCTATAATGCCAACTCATTTTAGTGTCCATCTATTCACATGTTTTAGGATTCATTTAGCTCATTCCCAAGCCTTAAAAACTTTGGTCAATATGATGTGTAAACTCTATCATAATTCAATCTCTACAATTTTTAAATTTGCTAAGAAATTAAGTTCATTTAGACACTATATCATGCAACATGACCTTGCACACCATGACAAGTTTACATTGTGATCCATGTGAACAACTATGATTAAATGGAAAAGGGTTGAGGGATAAAGTAGAATTAAATATTGGATGGTAAGGTAATGTGGATTAATTAACCTAAATTAATTAATTTAGCTGGAGGATTATTTGATAAGTTTGGCTTTGAGTAAATTAATATAAATCTATTTAATTAAAGTGGTGGATAATTAATTAAATAAATAACAAATATTTATTTAATTAATGGCTAAAGTAAGGTGGGATAAAGGTGACATTTCTCTAAGAATATGATGCTTCCACAATAATCTTGGTATTTCTATAAGAATTTTATCTTCATTGTGTTGCAATTGGGAAAAGAATCTCTTCCCAACCCCACAAACCATTGTAGAGAAGCATCTTTTAGTGTTGTTATAAATAGTTTGAGTTTGTGAATTTTTTCTATATAGTTATAACTTTGGCATAGCACATCAAACTCAAAATGTATAGGTCCTTTGTAACCAACCCATAAAAGATAGAAAGTGTTGAAGGGGGTATGTTCTTTAAAGTAGCAACCCTTTCTTTTTTGGCTATAGGAAACTCAAATGTTACATGCTTTGGTGGGTCTTCTACAACTACATTAGCCATGATGCTTATGTGTATGTGGGAAGTCTCCTCTCTATCTAGTGTAGGTATTGGTGTTAGGAATGATTCTTCTTCAATAATACCCTCATTCTATTCACTATGGTCATGAGTATCTTCTTAGTATTCATGTTATCAGTAGTCTCAAAGGATAAGTTATAGGCTTTAGAAAACATTTATCCTATAGGGGGGTATGTGTAGGATCATGATGGTCTAAAAAGTGGCAATATGATGGGTATGTGGCTGATGACTTTTTTTTACTCAAAATTGATGAAATGAAAAGGGTTTTTAAAGGAGACTCTCAACATTCCACCAATATAAATTATGCTTTACTTTGAATTCAATAAGTAATTATTATATATTTTCTATTCAAATTATGACTAAAGTCCTGATTGATAGACTGATTAAAAAATATCTATAGCTTTCAAACGGTATCATATTTTTTGAATCCAAAACATGTGTCACATTCTATGTTTCATGTAATATAGGATTAAAAACAAAAAAATTCAATTTCATGAAGTTTTGACCAAGTTAAGGAGGTTAGACATACAAGTTTTTTATATTTTTTAAAAGTTGTAATAAAAAATTCATAATTAATTATTTACTTGGAAATAAATTACAAAAAAATATGCATCACATTGGGACATGAGTCCTGTACTTATATCTAAAATATTATAAAAAAATTTATCATTTTACTATGGTTAGGGTGGTTAGACAGACACCTACTTCTTATTTTTTCCTTGAAATTTAAGTACTACTGCTTTGAAATTTCAAATTTTAACCAAATAGATTTATTTATTTTTTAAACAAACCTAGTAGTTTAGAAACTATATTCAATATGCTACATATTCTATTCTTACATATTTTTAAAATAATATAGATAACTTATTCAAATTTTTACGTGAAGTTGCCTAACTCTGATTTTTCTTTTTTTTTGCCACTTAAGGGTCTATTTTTTCCACGATGATCCTACACATACCTAGGGGATATAAGTAGTATCCCTACTCTAAAACTCCAATAATATGGACTTTCATAAAATTATATCATCCAAATTTTAGCAGATATATTAAAGGTGAGAAAATTAGGCATTTCTTCTCCTTTTGAAGTGAGTATATAGATACCAACATTAATTCCAACATATAGAATCTTTGATCTTTGATGATTTGATTTCAAAATAATACACATTTCACCTTGGGCTTAAGATTAAGATGAAATTTCTTGTCACCAAGAGGTATCAAGGTCTGAGACCAATTGAATTGGATTGCACCACCTAAGTCTCTACAAAATCTTTTTCTTAGCAACATACCATAAATTGTTGGAATATCAGCCACAAAATATTGAGATTCAATCTTTTTTGTGTTTACACTACCAAGGAAACTTATGCATCTTTTATGTGACCTACAAGAAGTACTTATTTTGACTCTATAGAGTAAACTTCTCTAGAAGGCTTATGTTGGAGTAAATGGTTTTTACCATTTACCCACTTAAGTTTACTTAGGGTTAATTGTGCATTGAAGTTGTTCTAAAATTTTAATCCCACATTGGCAATGTTTAATTTCTATTTTTCTATTTAAATAGCACTACAGTGTGATTACTTGGTGTGAGCAATACTCATAGCGGCTCGTGGAGTGCTTTGTGGTGACGCTTGAAAATTGATTTGGTGCTAGATTTTGTTGCTACAAACAAAGAACAAAACCCTTTTTTGCATTATTGCTTCCCAAATTATTTTGAGAAGGCTTCAATTGTAGTATTTGGGAGTTTCTAATTGTTGTTGAATGTTAATGTCTTTGTATTCTTGGAGATTTTTCATAGTTGATTATTGTGTTTTAATTTCATTATGGTGTGATTGGGTTGAAAAGGAGAAACTACAAACAATCAAGAGATGGTATCATAAAACATCTTAGATGGCATTACTTTTTTCCACATTTATATAATCTTGTTCCCCTTCATGGTACTAATAGTAAGAAATTTGCATGGAATTGCAATAGGGATCATGTACTAGGAGTTATTCTTGATTGGTTGGTGGCATCATCTTCCAAGGTCTTGGCGACACATTAGCAGATTTCAGAGACATTATCATAAATTTTCATGCTTCTTTCTTTCAATTACTACTTGGAGTGTGAAGCATTCCTACATGTGTACTTGGTTTTGCTTCTTCCAAAAGGGAGACAAGTTGTTTTCCAACATTGGATCATGTTTTTTCTTTAGCAACTTACCATTTTTGTAGGTGATTACACATTGTGAGATGGCTACATAGTCTCTCTCCTTCCCTCTTATGGGGGGCCATTGATTATATATACATGATAGATGTAGTCCTTGGGGGTGTGATTGACTCCTCCATCCATGCATATTTTTTTGTTTTCTTTTCTCTATTTTGGAGAGGGTTTTTCCCATAGGGTTTTTCGCCTTTTATCTAGTTGTGAGAGATTTCTTTTTGTAGTTATAAATGGGTACGTAACATGGTTATATAGTGGGATCTCATATTGCATCTTCATTTTTTGATAATAATTCTCCCTAAGTTGCACTTAAGGGGGGGTGTTGGAGTAAATGGTTGTTGATGGTGTTTTTATGCACTTCTCAACACAGGCAGTGCGTAGGTGCACTACCTCTCTTGAAAGACAATCTCCCACAATCGAATTGCAGAACACTATCCCAAGGTCTCTCGGGTGTCAGGTCATGATAGTGCTTAGATAACTCAATAGTTGATGTGATTTGCTGGAATCACAAGGTGGCCTTACAGAAATACAAAGTGTGGACACAAAGCATGAAGTCAGATCTTGAAAAGGAGTTCCTAGGATGGGAAGTTGATATGCATAGGTTGTAGATTCAAACAACAGTCTTGAACTCCATCTAGTTGTTAGATTTGGCTTTACAATGTGCAATGAACCTTAGGATAGGTCAGTTACTAAAAAAAAAGGAAAAGGGCGAAGGAGGAGAAAAGTTCCTAAGTCTTAAGCTTGCTATAAATAGTGACAATGGAGTCCCTGCAATGGACAATTCCTCAAAACAATATCCCACTTAACCAGGGATTTCACAGTATCATGGAAAGTGTGTTATCTTCTAAGGGCTGCAGATATTTCATCCTTCATCCACCGCATACATGCATGAATTAAAGATAAATATTTGGGGAAGCTTCAAATCAAGTTGAGGCTAACTTTGCACAGCTATCTACCTTTAGCAAACAACAAAAAGTATGGACTAAAGGATCATCAACAAAGCAGGAATTTTCACAATCACTCAATAGCATTCCTAAGATTTATCCAAATAAAGTAAACAACTAACTAAACAGCCATAAGATCTAAACTAAACATGTGAAGTTGGAGAATGAATCAAGTAGCATGAGAGGAATCAAGAAAATACACCAAGTCAATGATATTCCTTATAAATTTCTGCAGCATGCCTTTACAACAACTCAACTCTCTTTTTGAAAATGAGGGGAGTGCTTTATTTATAGTTTTCCAAAAGTTAAATGAATGGCTAAGATTCATTACAATTGTGTGGCCAAGATTCATTACAAAATAGGGTTCCACCTACCCCCATATAGATTTACAATTTTAAAACATTTTTTGTATCTTCCCTATTTTGTCATCTAGTGGATGGCACTATTGCAATTTTCGTCTTGTAGCTAATTGTTGTTTTCTTGGCTGTAGCTACTCTTTAGGGAGATCTTTCTCTTTGGCTGGACTACCCTCTTGCTACTTGGAAGCTGCGTGTTCAATGTACTTGAGGATGACAGCCTGGAGATTTTCTATCTTGAGGATCTTGCATCTTAATGCCTGGTAGATCCATTCCTCAGCATTCTCTTCCAGCCACTTCCAATCCTCGTCATACTTCGAGCCTTGGTCCCTAAATAGCTCTGATCGGTCGAAGGCATGGGCAGCAAAACTTAGGAACTTTGTTGTGATTTCTCTGGCTGTCCCGTCCTTCATCTTCTCCTGAAAGTATGGCTTGATCTTTTCTGCATGCATTTGCACTATGGGCATATCATAGCCTGTCATCATCTTGGGATACTCGGTGCACTCCGCCCTGATTTCTTTGATCCATTCAATATCTGGATCCACTCTGCTCAGGATTTGCTCCAACCTCTCCTTCGGGTTGATGAGATCTATGTGCCATACATCCACCAGCCAGTGGTCTTCTTTCTTTAGTTCCAGCTTCTCCTCCCACATGTTCTCAGGCATTCGAAGGATGGCTTCAATTCTTGGGAAGGTGGAGTCGTATGTGGTGGGGAAATCGGTGCAGAGCTTCCTTGTGCTCTCTATAGATTGGATCAGATCCAAGAACTTGTTGGCTGTCTGCACAGCCCTGCTGATTCCCATGTTTCTAACGTATGTGACCCATCGAAACCAATCTTCGGTAGTTTTCTCCAAGTTCTTCCTTCTCTCCATCTTGTCTATCTGTTCTTTGGAGAGCAACTACGGTGCGGCCGTGGAAGTGGTGGGTAGGTCGTCCATTGAGGACCATTGCTGTATGTAGTCAGTTAGGGCAGCAACCTGTGCTTTAAGCTCATCCTTGGAGACCTTGTCTTGTTTTATCAAGTGTACCACTGTGGCCACCGACTCCTCCAGCTGTTCAACCTTTTGTTCCCTAGTTGCTTTCCCCAAGTCAATGGTGGAGATATTGTAGCTCACCCCTGTTTGGCCAACTATAGGCGTTGCAATTTGTGCCACTCGGGAGCCAGAAGCGTCCATTGCTACCTTGGATCGGACCTTGGGCTTCTTCTCCTTCTTTGTTGTACTCAAGGATTGAGCCAAGATGGCCTCTAATCTCGCCCTTGGGTCTTTCAGGACAGGAGTCGTCTTCTCCAGTTGTTTCTCCAACCAATCCGGCATAGAAGATTTATCCTTGGGTGTATCATGGCTGCCCTCACCCTTCTCAGTCAAAGGTCAGACTTCTGCCTCCTTCTCCTTCTGTGGCTCCTCTTTCTCTTTCGTAGCATCCTCCTCCTCTTCGTCAGAGTTGTGAATAAACACGAGGTGTTTAATGGGTAGCTTGGTGGATAATTGTCAGGTGGGATCTTCTTCCTTCGTTGCCTCCTCTTCTTTCTTCTCCTCAGCTACCTCGGCCTCGGGGCTCTTGACAGCATGGGTCTCAGCCTCGGTGAGATCCTTTATCTGTTGCTCTTCTGGTGGCTACCCCTCTTCACCATGTGGTGACTCTTCTGTTTCCATTCCCATGTCCTTTAATTATTGTGCCATCTCCTCCACAAGGTCCTCGTCAAATGTCTGAATGATCTCCTTGGCACCCGAGCCATCCTCCTCATCTCCGCTCTTGGAAGAGCCTATCTCTTCTCCCTCGTAGACCACCTTGTCGATGGTTCGATGCTCGTACTCGGGGTGGTCATGATATTCATCAGCCTCTTCCTCAATAGGCCTCGAGGATTCCCATTCTTACTCCTCTAACTCCTCTAAAATTTGCATTGTGGCTTCCATGGCCAGCGGCCCTATCGGCGGTTGCGAAGGCTAAGCTATTGTGAGGGCTTGGGCAAGGGCTGCTTGGAGTGCGGGGTCCATTAGGATCTGTGAGAGCTCAGGGGGAAGACTCTACAGGTGTCACGTGATAGCCTCGGGTATAGTGGCAAGGGGAACATGCGACGTTATTGGTGCCAAAGGGATGGATGTAATCAGAGACATGGTGGCAGAGGAAGGAGGAGTGGTCATGCCAGAAGAGGAATCAATGACGACCACTGACCCAGCCGGGGGTGAAGGGGCAAGATGGACAGAGATGTTCACTTCCGGTGGAGATGCAGCGACCATAGCTTGGGAGGTGGGTGGCGCAACAGGAGGGGTAGGGAGAGCCAATGGAGGCTGCGATTGTGTTGTAGCCATTACCTGCTTGAACCTTTTGGGAGATGAGCCTCACGTTTCTTTCCTTGCTTGCTCCTTGGGGTCTGTAGATTGTGCGGTCTCTGTTCCTTTCCTCTTTTGAGACTTGGTGATTGGAGGAGACTTGGAGGTCTCACCAGTCGATGTGATAGCAGCAATGTCCTCTGCGGCACTTGGCTAGCTCTTGAGCTCCTCATAGGTGAGAACCACCCCTTGTTGCTTTAGGTGTGCCACCTGCCCATCGACCCACTCCTTAGTACGAGTTATGATCGGCTGGGTGATGGTGTCCAAGTCATCGACCTCTTGCTCATCCCAATCAATGGTGGGGATTTCCAAGTTGGCAACCGTAGGGTACCTTGGGTGCATGATTGTAGACTCATCCTCCTCAACCTGATCTGGCACTGGGAATGGCTGCACCCTTCTCAAAAACTACACGGTCATGCGCATGTAGTGCCTTGCGCGAACCTCCTTGTCATCTTTGCAGTCTACCCAGAAGTCTTCAATGTGGTATTTGTGGGCATACACTAGCCCCAGTGCCTTCCTGACATGGCCGTGAGGGTCCATCCGTGGGCGCGTGGTGTACCAGTCAAAATGATATTCCTTGAGCTCCTTCTTAGAATTGCTGGCACATTGAGATGTCTGTAGTTGATACAGGCCCCGACCAAGGGTCACAGGGTAAGAGATCCCCACGATGTGCTTGTTACTGAAGATGGCCTGGATGTGTTGGAGCTGCCAGGAAAGTTCCAGGAGAATGATCCTGTCATTTGGATACTGCGGCAATCTGTTTGGCCGTTCTGTGAATCCCTGGGCCCGAATGTAGGTAAACTTTGGGAACTAAATAAACAAGAAGGCATACTCCTTCAGGAGCACCCTGGCACTGTGGGAGAATCTCCTCTCGAAGTCTTCGGTGATCAATCTGATGATATGGCCAGTAAAGATGTCATTGACCCGGCAGTACTCCTTTTTGAAGTTGCGATATTGGAGTTGAGGGTACTTGTCGAATGGCTTGAGCCCTCGCCTATGCCCCTGATCGGGCGCCAAAAATAGCCCACTGTATTGTCTTTGACTTGCCATGGAGTACACCAGGTAGGAGGTCATATAGAACTTAGAACTCTTTTTGACATTGACGAACTGCTCATGGAAGCAGTTGCTAATGATACCTCCCCAGTCGAATGAGACCTTGGTGTTAACATCCTCATTCCCCTATAGGATCTGCTTAATGTAGTAGGCCATCCATTCTTGGAAGTAGGCGGCTGCTAGGAGGCCCATGACCCTGCTCAAGATAGTCACCAGGTTGTGATAGTCCTCGTGGAAATCGCTACAGAAATGTTCATGGGGAACCTTCGCAGCGCTGCCCCGCTTCTCCTTAAGCCTGTAGAGGTTGATAGACTTTTTGCATCTTGACGGACTAGCATCCCATGCCACTTGGCATTGTTCTAACATGGGGACCTCCATGTGTGGGAATGTGGGAATGTGAAATATTTTTGTGATTCCCTCTGGCGACATGTCGGTGAGGATGTTCCCCTCCTTGTCCACAATTGTTCTAGTGTCAGTTTGATAGGCTTCTCAGCAAGCCATTACTAGTTCAGGTGCTATGAGAGGGGGAGGAAAATCAGCAGCCTTGGCGATTCCACTCTGTTGTATTAGTCTGGCGTTCTTTGTCGTAGGGTTGACCTTGACCCTTTGAGTGAACTCGTCTATGTCCACCTGACCAATGTTTGTATCTAAAATCTCCTTCCAGTCTGTTGAGACCTTTGACTGGAGTGGCTCACCCTAGAACTGAAACTTCATCTGATCTTTATCTTCTTTTCCCCGACGGGTCCTTCCTGACTTTTTTCCCCTATCCTTTTCGGCGGAGGCCCCTAAAGTGCCTGCAACTGATTCCATCTATTTTGCAAGCAAGGGTGAAGTTAGTGCAACAAAACATCAAAAATGTTCATGTTAGTCCATGTTTCAATGATAACACCTAAATAATCATTCAAGTATATCATAAATTTTATCCTTAGATGGTATCGATCTTCGTTTCAGGGCATTTGGACAATCCGGGCACGGAGGGCCAGACTTCCCTGGCAAGAATGCTACATAGAAGGGAAAATGCAATGGAAAGCTCCCGAAGACCCTTCTTGGCCAAATTTAAATGTTTCGAAAGGGTTATAATGGAGAAGAGCACAATTTAGGATGTGGGTCGAAGTTAGATTTTGGATTTGAGCTTGTTTGGGTCGATCTTAGGCGCATCGGAGGTCTTAAGCCAGAAAGAAGTTAAGAGGCGACCGTTGGAAACAGCGGACAGTAGGCAGAAATCTGGCTGAGGAAGTCGAGCAGCGGAAATCTGAGGGCCGGGGTCCGCGAGGCCAAAGGACGGTCGGCACGAGGTTATGGTTCAGGCTTGGAGGCTTCCGGCATGGCAGGGCCCGGCGGCCGGGAAGACGCGACGCACCGGCTGCCGCGAGGTTTTCAGAAATTTTGGACAACGGCGGTGAGGAGACGCTCGGGGCCCGGTGGGCAGGAAGCTGAAAGGGGTCAGCCGTGGGGGAATGGCGGAACTGTCACGGAGTTCCAGAGATGGAACTCCGGACAGTTGGGCCTGGAGGGTCCTAGGGCAGGGCAGAGTTCGGCAATATTTAGATGGCCAAGGGAAGCCCGGGATCTGGATACCAGGCAGACGGGGGGAGAATTCTGAAGGCAGGAGGTCAGTGGACTTCTGCGGACGGAAGTCCGGGAGCCAGGACCCGGGGACATGAAAGTTGTCGTTCTGGGAGAACGAGCCCACTGCGATGACAAGGCCGGGGACCGGGGAAGCGGGCAACACATGGGACCTCGCCGAAAAGGTCCCGCCTGGCTCAACGACGGAAAAATGGCCACGGAACCCTGAGATCTGGGGCCTGAAGGTGTTAGCAACGCCACACTAACTCATCTCTAAAGATTCAACAGCGAGAGCCGGAGCAGAGCCTAGCTCACGGGAAGCCGGGGGATGAACTTTGCTTGATGAAAGGAAAACACCCACAGAACCCCAAGGACAGAGCCCCGAGGGTGGAGGCTCGAGCGCAGAAATGGAGGACTGCTTGGCTTCACTTTCACGATAAGGTGCGTGGCGGGAACTAGAGATCGGGAGGCAACATGAGCTTGTGATCTGAGCACGGAAAAATGAGAATGGAACCCCGGACAGGGAAGTCCGAAGGGCTAGACCCATAGGGACGACTTACAGCCTGCAGGCGGTCAAAGCCCAAGAGCGGACGGCGAAGGTGGATCGTGGTCCCGGGGGCCTCGATCGCCCTACACGAAGAACGGCCGCAACATGAAAAAGCCCCGAGTCAGCAGCGGGAGCGATTCTGATGGTTTTGGCAGATTTCAAGAGATGGGTAATGTGCGCAATTTAGTGTTCTTCTATTTAATTCATCTTAACCAATTATTTAATTCATTCAAATCCCCCAAAATGATGAAAAAGATGGGAGGGAAAATGGGGATAGCCTCCCTTGAAAATGCTAAGCAGTGAGGCGCAGAATTCATCGGTATTGATTGAAGTGATGCTCAGGGTGACGATCGCGACGCTTGTCGAACACTGCGGGCTACAGATGATCACTTCTCCAACTCGCTGCAATTCGGATTTGTGAAAATAACATTGGCGGACCGGGCATTATATACCCCAACCACCATTAATACATGCATTAATTGCTGGTACAACTGCGCCAAATGTTGGTGAAATTTGAATTCAGTCGGTGGCGGCGGTGGAGACTCCGGGACTCGGCGACCAGAAAGACAAGGAGTGATGGCCGCCGTTTGATTTTCGACAACTTTGAACGGCCACGGTGGAGATAGGCCCGGGGCCCAGATGGCAGAAGGCTGGAAGGAATTCATCGTTGAAGGAATCTCACGTCGGCTAGCGGCGACGACGAGGAGCATCCCAGGGCCCGAGAGGGCAGGCGCGGGCCTCGAACACCTGCAACGAGTTTGAACGGAGGACGGCAGGGCGGGCCCCGAGGAGTGGACAGATGCCTGGAGAATGTCGCAAAGGACAGAAAATGCAAAGGGGAAGCCTGATAAGGGAACCCCGGATGCCTGGGCCTGGAGGGGCCTAGGGCCATTCCAGAGCCCAAAAGCCAGAGGGAACCCGCGAGGCCCCAGCGGGTAGCAAAAGACCAAAAGCAGAGGCATAGTCGATTTTATGATGAAACTTTGGAACAACATCGACCATGCAAAACATCAAAAAGGAGGGGCATGCAAAATGAGGCGGCCCCAAAAGACCCGACAAGGTGAAAGAAAAGAGGCCCCCCGTTCTGAACGGGGGGTGTGTGCTAAGGGCACAACAAATGGTGACTCCACTGGGGAACACTCTGGAGCATTCTAGGGATAAATATTCATTTAGGACCCAGAATCTCTGGTTTCGCAGACTAGGAGCGGCTTCCAAAGATGAATCTGGGAGAACGAGATCCTTAATTGGGTCAGCCTACAGGACATCTCTGAAGCGTGTGCGAGGTGAATTCATTCCTTTCCTAGGGATAGTGACCAGGGTCATCACTTCAACCGAGTGAGCTACATAAGTTGCCTAGCACCAAAAGTAACTTGGATATTGCCCCGCTACTAGTCAGGCGTCCATAGCCCTAGCGGAGTTGTCGCTACAATCTCATGGATATTGCTCTACTATCGGCCGGGTGTCCATAGCCCCGGTAAAGTTATCCGAACACCCATACAGTCATTTATTTCCTTTTTCAGAATTCCTTTTTTCACTTTTTTGCTTTGATTTTTCATTTCTCTTTCACCATTTTAGCTCGACCAGGTAAGCATTGAAGCCTACAATGGGTTTGAGACTGCAGTGGTCACTGGAGTAGACTTAAGATTTTTCACTCACCAAGGTGTCATAATAACCATAGTACGGTCCTTCAGAAATTATTTTATGTACTTTGTGCGAGATTTGAGATGTGGGTAAGAAGATCCAGTTAAGGGTTAGGTTCTGTGCAGAGTTCAAACAAGGAAATCATTCGCGGACAGCTTTCAAAGATCGATAGTCTAGAGTGAATGTTTAGCCAGAGAACACAAAGAACGGACAGCAAAGTGAACCACTTGTTAAGCAAGCACAGCCACCCAAAGGAGCAGGAAACATCTTTTAAAACAAAACTGTCGGGAGGGAGAAAGCAAAAAGCGACGCAAACAAAACACAAACAAGCAAGAAAGCAGCTACTCTAACCTATGTACATGTATTTACAACGAAGAGCTCGAAGGAGCTCAAGCCTGGAAGTAATGCTTCAAGTGCTGCCTGTTGACTGGCAACGAGACATTCTCACCGGTCAAGGTTTTTAGGTGGAAGGAATTATCTCCCAAAATCTCAGCTATCTAAAAGGGGCCAAGCCAAAGCTTGTCGAATTTGTTGTGTCCCCCTTTCTTCTCATGGGCCTTGTTCCAATATAGGACCAGATCTGCAATTCTAAAGGTCTTGATTTTGGTGCGGCGGTCAAACCATCTCTTAACTACGCCCTGATGTTTGGCAAAATTTTCTATTACATGGTTTCGGACTTCCTCTAAATGTAAGAGCTCGGCCAACCGAGCTTCCCTATGATCTCCTCCCTCATAAAAATCATTGATGAACTAAAGAGTAGGAATCTTCAGATGGATGGGGAATATAGGTTTCAAGCAATAGACAAGGTGGAACGGAGAATCGCCAAGGGCAGCCTTGTGGTGGGTGCGATCAGCCCAAAGGGTGAAACGGAGCTGGGTATGCCAGTCCTTGGGATTCCTATCTAGCAGTTTTTTTATCACAATAATCAGATTCTTATTCGTGGATTCAGCAAGGCCATTGCCCTGAGGGTAGTAATTAGATGAGAATTTAAGGGCTATCCCATAGTCAAATGCCTAGCTAGCAAATTTTAATGAAGCAATTGCAGGTCCATTATCACATACCAAAGCATACAGACAGCCAAAGTGATTTAAAATAAATTTTTTTAAAAAATTGGTCACTACTTCAGTTGTGCATTGCTTACATACTATTGCTTCCATCCATCTAGTACAATAATCAGTAGCGGTAAGAATGTACCTGTGTCCCGCAGATGATGGTGGGCTTACCGGACCGATGAAGTCGAGACCCCATTGCGCAAAAGGCCTTACCTCTAGCACAGGCTGCAGTGGGACAACAACATTCCTCTCCCTGGTAGCAGCGGTCTGGCAAGTGTGACATGAACGAACATGGCAATGGGCATCCTTGAAGAAAGTTGGCCAATAGTACCCCACCCTCAATATTTGATGTGCCGTGGAGGAACCAGAACCGTGGCCTGTACCAAATTTATTGTGAAACTCCTTCAAGATGCATTTTGCTTCCTCCCTGCCTAGGCATCTCAGATAAACACCTTCATGATTCTTTTCGTAGAGAATGGAACCCTGTAACATGTAACCATTACTTTTCAATCTCAAGGCTCACTTTTGGACTCCTTGTAGGTGCGACAGACACTTATGATTCAGCAGATAGTAAACGACATCTTGGTACCATTCTCCCGGGGAGACATCTTCAAGCTGGTACTGCTGTACTGTGAGTTCAGGTCCAGCCTCAGCTACTGTTTCAAAAATTGTATGAGTGAGTGCCTGCCCTCTCACCAATTTCATCGGTTGGATCTCCATATCATACTCTTGTAGCAGGGTGACCCACTTAGCCCTTCGTTTTCCCAACTCGTTTTACAAGAGTAGTGTCTTCACGGCTGGGTTGGGGACAATGGCGAACACCTTGTTGCGAAGAATGTAGTGTCTAAATTTATTCACTCCTCTGACAAGAGCGTACGCCTACTTTTCTATGTTATGGTAATGCAATTCAGCATCTTTGAGGGTAGCACTCATGAAGGTGATCGGATGCTCATTTCCTTCATCGTCCTTTTGGGTCAGCATACTAGCACAGGAATGCTCTGAAGTAAAAGAGTAAATGTAAAATGGCTTCAGATAATCTGGGCTAACTAACACAGGTGCCTCAGCAATGGCCCATTTGATTTCTTCAAAGGATTGTTTGGCATCCGGCATTCATTCAACTTTGGCGTCCTGTTTGAGCATGGCATTGAGAGGTTTGACAATTTTCGCGAAACCTGTGATGAATTTCTGGACAAAATTGACCTTTTTGAAGAAAGATTTTAATTCCTTCTTGCTGCCCGAGGGCTGAATTTTGAGTAAGGACTCAATGCACTCAGGATCAATGGAGATTCCTTGCTCCAAAATTATGTGTCCGAGTAGCCTGCCTTCAGTTACTCTGAAAATGCACTTCTTGGGGTTTAGGGAAACCCCAAAATCTCTGCATCTCTGGAATATTTTACATAAGTCAAAGACGTGATCACCTCGCTTCTTAGAAAACATGGTTAAATCATCCATGTAGATGATTATGCACTTGCCAATTAGGTCTTTGAAGGTGATATCCATGGCGCGTTGGAACATGGCGCCAGCATTGATGAGTCCAAACAACATTCTTTTATAGGCAAACGTCCCCCACTTAGTGGTGAATGCCGTCTTGTGGTGATCCTCGTATTGCACCATTACCTGGTTATACCTAGAGTATCTGTCAAGGAATGACATCATCTGGGAGCCGTTGACAATATGTAGCACCTCGTCCAGCGAAGGCACTAGATAGTTGTCTTTCTCTGAGGCGCGGTTGAGATTGCAGAAATCCATACACAGTCTGATCTCTCCATTCTTTTTCCTGACTGGGACCAAATTAGCCACCCATGTGGAGTGCCTGACGGGAAAAATAATTCTTGCTGAAAGCAGCTTTTGCACCTCCTTGTAAATGACAGGTTCTAGCAAGGCATTGATGGGGCGCTGCCGCTCGCGAAATGGCCGCACTTCCGTCTTAAGAGGGATAGTGTGTGTAATGATAGAAGTGTCATAAATTTTTAGATCCTCATAGCTCCATGCCACCACATCATGTTATCTTTGCAATGCACCTATGATTCATCTTCTTTCCTCTGGCGTGCACACTTTGCCAATAAAAACATTCCTGGCATCCTTGGTTGTCCCAAGGTTGTGTGTATCACACTGGTTGCTTATGGCCTCCTTCTTTGTTCGTTGATCCTGATCCTTGATCTGATCTAAATCAAATATGCATTCCAACTGAACCATACCTCTGGGGATCATGTTGGTTTTGAGGTTGATGACCCCCTCTACATCCAATTCGGCCTCCTGCAGATCAGCTTTGTCAATTATTTGAGCTGCGAAGACGTTGGAACTTGTGATGAACTGAAGGATGTGCTTGTTGTCATTGAAGACTTGCATGTGAGTGACATTATCTGGGACTGATGGCGTGGATGTCAGCTCAACAGTGAATTTCTTGAGCCCAGACAAAGAGAGGGGTTGTAGAGTACTGGCTGCTTAGGCCAAGGCATCAGCTGTGCGATTCTAACCACAAGCGATCAATTGTATATTAAACACATCTAGGCCTTCTAAGAGATCCCAAACCCTATGCCTATAATTTGTGAGTCTCCGATCATGACAGGAATACAACTTCCTGACTTGGTTAACTACAAGAGCAGAATCTCTGAAAACTTGTAACATTTTCACATCTTTCTTTAGGGCCATGAGAAGGCCAAGGACTAGGGCCTCATACTCTGCTACGTTATTGGTGCAATAAAACTATAATCAGTGGGCAGCGAGAAATGTCTTACCCATTGGACTGATGAGTTCGAATCTAGCTCCCGCTCCTTGCCTCGACTTCAATCCATCAAATCGGAGCGTCCAGCATGCGGAGGATTCCCTGTCTTCAGGTCTGACTGAACTTCTGTTCCGTTCCGGCTAGACGGTGGGCCTTGTGATCTTAGGGAAGTTTTCCGATTTAGGGCAATGATCAATAGGCGGTTCTACCGGCGTCTCCTTTGATGTTTCTGTCGGAGGAGCAACTGCTTTCTTAACATGCTCCACTACTGCTTGGCATAGGCAAAAATCAAATTCAGAGTGTGCAGCATTGTGAACCCTACACCAGTTTGGCAATAAGAGATCCTAGAGATTCATTCAAGCCCCTAGGCTGAGTTGATCCTTTGCACATGTTTCCATGAACTCCTGGAATCCATCGAGTAGTCCCTAGTTGTCATCCTTATTTGGCTCATCATCAACTTCTGCTAACACTTCTGTGTCTAAGGGCATTCACGTGGAATTGGTCGAGGGTCTGCACAACACCAGCAACACTTCATCTGCACATTCTTCCTGAAGCTCAAGCTCATTTTGGTAAGAAAAAGGGCGATAATTCCCTAAGTCGGTCTCGGCGAACAACACCTCGCTGAGATTATTGTATTCCGTGATCATATACTTCATACGAGGTTCACGGTCGATGAGGATCTGATTTGGCAGCCCCTTCCACGGCAGCCATATGTGAGAAAGGTCTGTGGCAGTTTATCCATTCAGTGCCTTGGTGAACTCCCTTCCCAAAATGATTCCATATGCATTGGGAATATTAGTGACTTGGATATCAATGACCTGTTGTATCCGTGGGTCTGCGGTAATCTGCATGGGGATGTAGTTTATTTCACCCACGATGTTGATCTCTATTTTATCTAGTTGGGTAACCTTTTCTCTTTGAAGGCATGGGAGTGATGCCAAGAGCCTTGCATACGGCCAAGGGCATGACATTGGCAGACGCGCCTGAATCGGGCAAGCAGTTGTGCAGATTCTTACCAAAGATCCTAATGGTGGTCAGGAAAGGGGGAGTTTCTGGTCTCCCTTGGAGGATGCCCATAGGTGTGTCCATTTGAGCTATTTGACCTTTATTCCTGTCGTTGCCCATATCCTTGGCTTGCTTAAATTGTTGGTCCTTTGAAAATTGTCTGGCAGCCCTTTCCGACTCCTTTTCAATTTGCTTGTTTGCTGACTGATTCATGGGAACATCCCTCCTTTTCCAGGCGTTATCCTATGTTTCTAGTTCTTTCCTAGGCTCCTCAAAGGTTACCCTCTTAGTCAGGGTTTTTTTGTGACGTGTTAGAGGATGGAGTCCCATTCAGAACCCTAAAGAAAGCATGCCTTACTGCATGAACCTTGAGTAATTCGAAAGCAGATAAGCTGATTTTTACCCTTTTGAACTCTTCTACCACATATTCGCCCATCTGCTTGATTTCAGAGCTAAAAGCTTGGCCTATGGCAGAACTAGGGGTCTGTACCTTCATTTGTCCAGACAGATTTAGAGGTTGGCTTTGAGGCTAATTTTGTGACTAGTTTTGAGACTGGTTCTTGTTGAGGTATTGGGCAAGTACATGAGGAAGCCCAGGGTTATTGCTGGCATTTGGGTTAGGCGGGGTGGCGAAATTGTTTGGTGGGGTAGAAGTTGTGAAGGGTCCACCCGCTTGCCTATTCCTAAGGAAGTAAGGACTCGACCATTGATGGAACATGTGGACCTCATCTACAAAAGGTTCTTCTTAATCTATCAGACCATTATCTACTGAATCAAAGAGCTGAGCCAAGGTTTGTTCATTACTTACCTCCTACGCTTTCTCATCCTCAGTAGGAGTAGGCTCAACTTCGGGCTTGTTGCGGTCGTCTTGTGGAAATGGTGCCTAATTGACCACCAGACATGAGAAATTGTAGGGCTCAGATGGGACGATGTCCCTATAGTTGGCATTGTCGACTATATTTTGTACCTCCACTTGGAAGATCTTAGCAGCTTTCTAGAACTCGGGACAATCCAGCTTAGAATGCCCACTGGTTTTGTGAAGTCGACACCACCCGGACAAGGCCGCTTCAGCCAGATAAACACCGCTGGATGTTTTGTCATTGCTTGCCAGTTGATCAAATGGCATGGCAACACCACCATTGTTGGGCCTGGTGTTCCACATGTGATTCTACCTCTGAGAGGGTCTTTTTTCTACATTCTGATTGGTGTTTTTCCCCCTCTCATAATTCTGCTCAAAGGAGGTGCCTACTTCACGATTGTCTCTGTTATCTCTATTGTCTCGACTGTCTCGATTGAGATTGGCCTGGAAATTACGTTGGGAGGCCTGCAACTGGTTATTTTGATTTTTTAGATGTGTCATCTCCCTGGACATTTTCTTGATCATTTTTGTTAGCTCCTCTAGCTTGTCCTTCTCAGTCGTGCCTCCAGGCGACGGGGCCGGATTTTGGAGAAAAGCAAGCGGGGCCGCCGGCTGATTTTGATAGGCCGGAGGAAAGTCTGGTCTCGATAAGTACAACGGTACCTAGGGCTATTGGGAATACACCTGCTATTGTGGAGCATTCTAGGAATAGTTGTACTGTTGTTGGGGCTGCAAATAGGAAGACGCAGGAGGCGCGTAATTCAATGGCTGCCCCAGATGCGACACCATAGGCAATTGAAGCACCTGGTTCATAAGAGGAGTTTGGTGAGCAAACGCCTGATTGAGCCCCTGAATCTGCATTGGGTGGGCAATCGGCCCCAAAGAGGGCAATGGGCCAGAGATATTTTTCCCCAAGTCTGCACTTGCGACAACAGCTTCTGCATAGGCGGTCAGTAGGGTAGCGGGCGGTGGGCGCATCCTTTTCACCAAGGCCGACGTGAGGTTGTCCAGGGCCGCATAGTAGACTGGGAGAGTTGCCGCATCATTATGGACATACGAATCTTGAAGCCTCATGTGAGCTCGATGGAAGCGGTCATTGAAGGAGCCAATAAGTTCGTTGACCTCCCTTCTAATGGACATGAACTGCTGGTAAAGGTCTGCAGGGTTGATGGGGATCTTGTATTTCTACAAAAAGGCATTCTTCATTAGGTTCCATGAGGTGATGGATCCCCTCGGCAGATTAATGTACCAATAGAAGGCTTCTTCCCCCAACAAATGTGGAAAGAGGTGACATGCAACATCCTCATGGTCCACTTGCATTTCAGTGATTGTTGTCTCGAATATTTTGATATGCTCTTCAACTGTCCTTTGCATATCGCATGGATGGAACTTCGAACAAAAGCCCTCCACATTCTTGGGCATATCATTGTAGACAGCAAAATGTATCGGCGATGGATTATGCGCTAACTAAGCCATGGAGAATGGTGGAGGTGGTACTTGCTATTGGAAAATAGGAATTTGAGGCTGTATTTGCAACACAATAGCAATTTGGGGCTACACCTAAGCTATGGATGTCTTGACTGTGCCTTGGGCTGAAAGGGCCGGGAGAGGAGCAATCCCCTAGTTGCCGGAGATAGACGGTGCAAATGTTATTTGAGATGGTTGGGTGGAAGATGAAGGCCAGCCAAATGAAGGTGAGGGCGAAATGGGGGCGGATGGAATGGAGGAAGAGGAAGAGGAAATGCTACTTTCTTGTGCTCGCTTTGCCCTCGTGGGAGGCTGCAATTCTACAAACTCTCCCTTGTTTGGTGTGGACCGTAGAACTCTTTGAAACCTTTTCGGGAAGAATGATCCGATCCGATCCAGCTTCGTTTTATCCTTTAACTTAGTATCTTCAACTTGGCCCTCCTTCTAGCGCCAGTTCTGTTGATGGTGTTTTTATGCACTTCTCAACACAGGCAGTGCATAGGTGCACTACCTCTCTTGAAAGACAATCTCCCACAATCAAATTGCAGAACACTATTCCAAGGTCTCTCGGGTGTCAGGTCATGACAGTGCTTAGATACCTCAGTAGTTGATGTGATTTGCTGGAATCACAAGGCAGCCTTACAGAAATACAAAGTGTGGACACAAAACATGAATTCAGATCTTGAAAAGGAGTTCCTAGGATGGGAAGTTGATATGCATCGGCTGTAGGTTCAAACAGTAGTCTTGAACTCCATCTAGTTGTTAGATTTGGCTTTACAATGTGCAATGAACCTTAGCATAGGTCAGTTACTAAAAAAAAAGGAAAAGGGCGAAGGAGAAGAAAAGTTCCCAAGTTTGAAGCTTGCTATAAATAGTGACAATGGAGTCCCTGCAATGGACAATTCCTCAAAAAAATATCCCACTTAACCAGGGATTTCATAGTATCATGGAAATTGTGCTATCTTCTAAGGGCTGCAGATATTTCATCTTTCATCCACCACATACATGCATGAATTAAAGATAAATATTTGGGGAAGCTTCAAATCAAGTCCAGGCTAACTTTGCATAGCTATCTACCTTCAACAAACAGCAAAAAATATGGACTAAAGGATCATCAACAAAGCAGGAATTTTTACAATCACCCAACAACATTCCTAAGATTTATCCAAATAAAGTAAACAGCTAACTAAACAGCCATAAGATCTAAACTAAACATGTGAAGTTGGACAATGAATCAAGTAGCATGAGAGGAATCAAGAAAATACACCAAGTCAATGATATTCCTTATAAATTTCTGCAGCATGTCTTTACAACAACTCAACTCTCTTTTTGCAAATGAGGGGAGTGCTCTATTTATAGTTTTTCAAAAGTTAAATGAATGGCCAAGATTCATTACAATTGTGTGGCCAAGTTTCATTACAAAATAGGGTTCCACCTACCCCCAAATAAATTTACAATTTAAAAATATTTTTTGTCTCTTCCCTATTTTGTCATCTAGTGGATGGCACTATTACAATTTTCGTCCTATAGCTAATTGCTGTTTTCTTGGCTATAGCTACTCTTCAGGGAGATCTTCCTCTTTGGCTGGGCTGCCCTCTTGCTCCTTGGAAGCTACATGTTCAATGTACTTGAGGATGATGGCCTGGAGCTTTTCTATCTCGAGGATCTCGCATCTTAATTCCTGGTAGATCCATTCCTTAGCGTTCTCTTTCAGCCGCTTCTAATCCTCGTCATACTTTGAGCCTTGGTCCCTAAATAGCTCTGATCAGTCGAAGGCACGGGTAGCAAAACTTAGGAACTCTATTGTGATTTCTCCGGCTATCCTGTCCTTCATCTTCTCCTAGAAGTATGGCTTGATCTTTTCTGCATCCATTTGCACTGTGGGCATATCATAGCCCGTCATTATCTTGAGATACTCAGTGCACTCCGCCCTGATTTCTTTGATCCATTCAATATCTGGATCCACTCTGCTCAGGATTTGCTTTGACCTCTCCTTCAATTTGATGAGATCTCTGTGCCATACATCCACTAGCCAGTGGTCTTTTTTCTTTAGTTCTAGCTTCTCCTACCACATGTTCTCAGGCATTCGAAGGATGGCTTCAATTCTTGGGAAGGTGGAGTCGTATGTGGTGGAGAAATTGGTGCAGATCTTCCTTATGCTCTCCAGGGATTGGATCAAATCCAAGAACTTGTTGGCTATCTGCACAGCCCTGCTGATTCTGATGTTTCTGACATATGTGACCCGTCGGAACCAATCTTCGGTGGTTTTCTCCAAGTTCTTCCTTCTCTCCATCTTGTCTATTTGTTCTTTGGAGAGCAACTGTGGTGCGGCCATGGAGGTGGTGGGTAGGTCGTCCACTGAGGACCATTTCTGTATGTAGTTAGTTAGGGAAGCAACCTGCGCTTTAAGCTCATCCTTGGAGACCTTGTCCTACTTTATCAGGTGTACCACTGTGGCCACCGACTCTTCCAGGTGTTCAACCTTTTGTTCCCTAGTTGCTTTCCCCAAGTCAATGGTGGAGATATTGTAGCTCACCCCTGTTTGGCCAACTATAGGCATTGCAATTTGTGCCGCTCGGGAGCCGGAAGCATCCATTGCTACCTTGGATCAGACCTTGGGCTTCTACTCCTTCTTTGTTGTGCTCAGGGATCAAGCCAAGATGGCCTCCAATCTCGCCCTTGGGTCTTTCAGGATAGGAGTTGTCTTCTCCAGTTGTTTCTCCAACCAATTCGGCATAGCAGATTTATCCTTAGGTGTATCATGCCTGCCCTCACCCTTCTCAGTGAGAGGTAAGACTTCTGCCTCCTCCTTCTGTGGCTCCTCTTTCTCTTTTGTAGCATCCTCCTCCTCTTTGTTGGAGTTGCAAATAAACACGAGGTGTTTAACGGGCAGCTTGGTGGATAATTGTTGAGTGGGATCTTCTTCCTTCACTGCCTCCTCGGCCTCGGGGCTCTTGACAACATGGGTCTCAGCCTCAGTGAGATCCTTTATCTACTGCTCTTCTGGTGGCTACCCCTCTTCACCATACGGTGAATCTTCTATTTTTTTTCCCATGTCCTTTAATTGCTACACCATCTCCTCCTCAAGGTCCTCATCAAATGTCCAGATGATTTCCTTGGCACCTGAGCCATCCTCCTCATCTCCGCTCTTGAAAGAGCCTATCTCTTCTCCCTTATAGACCACCTTGTCGATGGTTTGATGCTCATACTCGGGGTGCTCATGATATTCATCGGCCTATTTTTCAATAGGCCTCGAGGATTCCCATTCTTGCTCCTCTAACTCCTCTGAAATTTGCATTGTGGCTTCATTGGCCAGCGGCCCTTTCGGCGGTTGTGAAGGTTGAGCTGTTGCGAGGGCTTGGGCGAGGGCTGCTTGGAGTGCAGGGTCCATTAGGATCTATGAGAGCTCAGGGGGAAGACTCTGCAGGTGCCGCATGATAGCCTCGGGTATAGTGGCAAGGGGAACAAGCGACGTTATTGTTGCTAGAGGGATGGATGTAATCGGAGCCATGGTGACAGAGGAAGGAGGAGTGGTCATGCCAGAAGAGGAATCAATGACGACCACTGACCCAGCCGGGGGTGAAGGGGCAAGATGGACAGAGATGTCCACTGCCGACGGAGATGTAGCGACCATAGCTTGGGAGGTGGGTGGCGCAATAGGAGGGGCAGGGAGAGCCAATGGAGGCTACGATTCTGTTGTAGCCATTGCCTGCTTGAGCCTTTTTTGAGATGAGCCTCCCGTTTCTTTCCTTGCTTGCTCCTTGGGGTCTGCAGACTATGCGGTCTCTGTTCCTTTCCTCTTTTGAGACCTAGTGACTGGAGGAGACTTGGAGGTCTCAACAGTCGATGTGGTAGCAGCAATGTCCTTTGCGGCACTTGGCTCGCTCTTGAGCTCCTCATAGGTGAGAACCACCCCTTGTTGCTTTAGGTGTGCCACCTGCCCATCGACCCACTCCTTAGTACAAGTTATGATCGGCTGGGTGATGGTGTCCAAGTCATCGACCTCTTGCTCATCCCAATCAATGGAGGGGATTTCCAAGTTGGCAACTGCAGGGTACCTTGGGTGCATGATTGTAGACTCATCCTCCTCAACCTGATCTGGCACTGGGAATGGCTACACCCTTCTCAAAAACTGCACGGTCATGCACATGTAGTGCCTTGCGCGGACCTCCTTGTCGTCTTTGCAGTCTGCCCAGAAGTCTTCAATGTGGTATTTGTGGGCATACGTCGGCCCCAGTGCCTTCCTGACATGGCCGTGAGGGTCCATCCGTGGGTGCACGGTGTACCAGTCAAAATGATATTCCTTGAGCTCCTTCTCAGAATTGCTGGCACATTGAGATGTTTGTAGTCGATACAGGCCCTAGCCAAGGGTTAAAGGGTAAGAGATCCCTGCGATGTACTTGTTACTGAAGATGGCCTAGATTTGTTGGAGCTGCCGGGAAAGTTCCAGGAGAATGATCCTGTCATTTGGATACCGCGGCAATCTGTTTGGCTGTTCCATGAATCCCTGGGCCTGAATGTAGGTAAACTTTGGGAACTGAATAAACAGGAAGGCGTACTCCTTTAGGAGCGCCCTGGTGCTATGGGAGACTCTTCTTTTGAAGTCTCTGGCGATCAATCTGATGATATGGCCAGTAAAGGTGTCATTGACCTGGCAATACTCCTTTTTGAAGTTGAGGTATTAGAGTTGAGGGTACTTGTCGAACGGCTTAAGCCCTCACCTGTGCCCCTGATCGGGCGCCACAAATAGCCCGTTGTATTGTCTTTGACCTGCCAGGGAGTACACCAGGTAGGAGGTCATATAGAACTTAGAACTCTTTTTGATGTTGACAAACTACTTATGGAAGCAGTTGCTAATGATACCTCCCCAGTCGAATGAGACCTTGGTGTTAACATCCTCATTCCCCTGCAGGATCTGTTCAATGTAGTAGGCCATCCATTCTTGGAAGTAGGCGGCTGCTGGGCGGCCCATGACCCTACTCAACATAGTCACTAGGTCGTGATAGTCCTCGTAGAAATTGCTATGGAAGAGTTCGTGGGGAACCTTCGCAGCGCTGCCCTGCTTCTCCTTAAGCTAGTAGAGGTTGATAGAATTTTTGCATCCTGACGGATTAGCATCCCACGCCACTTGGCATTGTTCTAACATGGGGACCTCCATGTGTGGGAATGTGGTAATGTGAAATGTTTTCATGATTCCCTCTGGTGACATGTTAGCGAGGATGTTCCCCTTCTTGTCCATAATTGTTCTAGTGTCAGTTTGATAGGCTTCTCGGCAAGCCATTACTAGTTAGGGTGCTATGAGAGAGGGAGGAAAACTGGTAGCCTTAGCGATTCCACTCTGTCGTATTAGTCTGGCGTTCTTTGTCGTAGGGTTGACCTTGACCCTTTAAGTGAACTCATCTATGTCCACCTGACCAATGTTTGTATCTGAAATCTCCTTCCAATCTGTCGAGACCTTTGACTGGAGCGGCTCACCCTGGAACTGAAATTTCATCAATCTTTATCTTCTTTTCCCCGAGGGGACCTTCCTAACTTTTTGCCCCTATCCTTTTCCTCAGAGGCCCCTAAAGTGCCTGCAACTGATTCCATATATTCTGCAAGCAAGGGCGAAGTTAGTGCAACAAAACATCAAAAGCATTCATGTTAGTCCATGTTTCAACGATAACACCTAAATAATCATTCAAGTATATCATAAATTTTATCCTTAGATGGTATCGATCTTCGTTTTAGGGTATTTGGACAATCTGGGCCCGGAGAGCCGGACTTCCCTGGCAGGAATGCTGCCTAGAAGGGAAAATGCGATGGAAAGCTCCCGGAGACCCTTCTTGGCCAAATTTAAATGTTTCGAAAGGCTTATGATGGAGAAGAGCACAATTTAGGACGTGGGTCAAAGTTAGATTTTTGATTTGAGCTTGTTTGGGTCGATCTAAGGCGCATCAGAGGTCTTAAGCTGGAAAGCAGTTAAGAGGCGGCTGTTGGAAATGGCAGACAGTAGGCAAAAATCTGAGGACCGAGGTCTGCGAGGCCAAAGGACAGCCAGTACAAGGTTATGGTTCAGGCTTGGAGGCTTCCAGCGTGGTGGGGCCCAACGGCTGGGAAGACACGATGCACCGGCCCTCGTGAGGTTTTCAGCAATTTGCGACGGCGGTGGCTAGGAGACACTCGGGGCCCGGCCGGCGAAAAGACAAAAGGGGTCCACCGTGGGGAATGGCGAAACCGTCACGAAGTTCCAGAGACAGAACTCTGAACGATTGGGCCTGGAGGGTCCCAGGGCAGGGCAAAGTTCGGCAATATTTAGATAGCCAAGGGAAGCCTGGGATCCAGATACTGGGCAGACGGGGGGAGAATTCCGATGGCAGGAGGTCAGCGGATTTTCGTGGACGGAAGTCTGGGAACCAGGACCCGGGGACACGAAAGCTGCCGGACTGGGAGAATGAGCCCACTGCGATGACAAGGCCAGGGACCGGGGAAGCGGGCGGCACATGGGACCTCGCCAAAAAGGTCCCACCTGGCTCAACGATGGAAAAATGGCCATGGAACCCTGAGATCTGGGGCCCGAAGGCGTCAACGATGCCACACTAACTCATCGCCAAAGATTCAACAGCGAGAGCCAGAGCGAAGCCCGGATCGCGGGAAGTCGGGGGACGAACTTCGCTTGACGAAAGGAAAACGCCCACAGAACCCTAGGGACGGAGCCCCAGGGGCGGAGGCCCGAGCGTAGAAATGGAGGATTGCTTGGCTTCACTTTCACGGCAAGGCGCGCGGTGTGAACCAGAGATCGAGAGGCAACGTGAGCTTGTGATCTGAGCACAGCAAAATGAGAACGGAACCCCAGACAGGGAAGTCCGAAGGGTTGGACCTGAAGGGACAACTTGCAGCCTGCAGGCGGTAAAAGCCCAAGAGTAGACGGCGAAGGCGGATCGCACGCCCGGGGGCCTCGATCTCCCTGCACGAAGAACGGCCTCAACGCGAAAAAGCCCCGAGTCAGCGGCGGCAGCGATTCTGATGTTTTTGGTAGATTTCAAGAGATAGGTAATGTGCACAATTTAGTGTTCTTCTATTTAATTCATCCTAACCAATTATTTAATTCATTCAAATCCCCCAAAATGACAAAAAAGATGGGAGGGCAAACGGGGATAGCCTACCTCAAAAATGCTAAGTGGGGAGGCATGGAATTCACTGGTATTGATCGAAGTGATGCTCAGGGTGACGATTGTGACATTTGTCGAACACTGCGGGCTCCAGATGATCACTGCTCCAACTCGCTGCAATTCAGATTTGTGAAAATGACATTGGTGGACCGGGCATTATATACTCTAACTGCCATTAATACGCGCATTAATTGCTGGTACGGCCGCGCCAAAAGTTAGTGAAATTTGAATTCAGTCAGCGGCGGCGGCAGAGACTCCGAGACCCGGTGACCGGAAAGACGAGGAGCGATGGCTGCCATTTGATTTTTGACAACTTTGAACGGCCGTGGTGGAGATAGGCCCGGGGCCCAGATGGCGAGAGGCTAGAAGGAATTTGCCACTAAAGGAATCTCGCATCACCTAGCGGCGACGGTGAGGAGCATCCCGAGGCCTGAGGGGCCAGGCGCTGCCCCGAACACCAGCGACGAGTTTGAATGGAGGACGGCAGGGCAGGCCCCAAGGAGCCGACGGATGCCCGGAGAACGTCGCGGAAAATGCAAAGGGGAAGCCCGATAAGGGAACCCCAGACGCCCGGGCCCGGAGGGGCCCAGGGCCGTTCCAGAGCCCAAAAGCCAGAGGGAACCTGCGAGGCCCCGGAGGGCAGCAAAAGACCAAAAGCAGAGGCATAGTCAATTTTATGATGAAACTTTGGAACAACATCAACCATGCAAAACATCAAAAAGGAGGGGCACGCAAAATGAGGCGGCCCCAAAAGACACGACAAGGCGAAAGAAAAGAGGGCCCCTGTTCTGAATGGGGTGTGTGTGCTAAGGGAACAACAATGGTTTTTACGATTTACCCACTTAAGTTTACTTAGGATTAACTATGCATTTGTTATTCAGATGGTTTTTTCCATGCTAGGAAGTTTCTCACTCGTCAATTTTTTCACATATTTAAAAAGCCTATACAATATTTATTTTAATCATTCCATTTTTATTCTCTTGTTTTGGTGAAATGGCCTTGTGTTTTCTCTCTTTTTGTATGAAGGTTATTTTTGTAGATGGTGCTCCTAGGAGGTGGATAACACCAACAACTTATTTAATGAAATTCCTAAGGTGTGATCCAAGAACTCTATCCAATCATATAACCATATGGCCCTTCACCTAATGGGGAGTCAACCTCATAGGTAAAATCCATCCCACCTCATCCAATGGTCATAATTTCATTATCATAGTGACCAAGTATCTCATGAAATTTATAGAGGTTATCCCTATTATGTACGTTACTGGTAAACAACTATCTAAATTCATCCTTAGTTACATCATTTATTTGTATGGTGTCCCAAATTCTATCATTACTAATAACTACTGTCCATTTAAGAACCAAGATGTTCATGAATTATACAAAAAAAATTCACATCCAATACCATGTTAGGAATTGTATGCAAAAATTATCAATTAAATACAAATAAAGATTAAATAGAGGAATGGAAAACATAGAAATAATAACAAGAGAAAATATTTAACGTGGTTCACCCAAACTTGGGCTACGTCCACCAATAGAGAGTCCAATATTATTATCCAGTAAATCAAACCAATTACAACCAATAATCCTTGCAACTCAATACCATTGCAAATGCTACAATACAATGTCAACAGAAACCCTAATCCTTAGCCTTTTTATCAAGACTTATGCCAGTTAAAAAAATAGGGTTTTTTATGCCAGCCAATAGAAAAAATAACACCCAATGCCTTTATAAAATAAAAAAAATTATGAGGTTTTGGGGGCACTGCCCCTTGACCTTGCCTTGTATCATGTTAGGGAGCATGCCAGGGGAACTGCCCCTTGAATCCATCTTGGGGGCACTGCCCCCAAACCCCTGCAAGGGGTGCTGCCAAATCTGAGTCAACATAGCCTTTTAAATCAGTATTAGAGTCCCCAAAACATAAACATTTATTGGATGTACCTCTCAAGTACTTGAGAATCCTTTTTACCACATTCCAATGCTCAACATTAGGATGACTCATATACCTACTAACAACTCCTATAGCATGTGCAATATTTGGTCTTGTGCATGCCATGACATACATTAAACTACCTACAGCTGAAGCATTATGTACCTTGGAAATTTTTTCTTCCTCTATTGTCTTTGGACACATATCCTTAGTCAATTTAACATTACTAGGCAAAGGTGTGTTGACAACTTTGCAATTTCCATATGAAATCTCTACAACACCTTCTCAACATAATTAGCCTGAGATAAAAACATTTTTTTTTCCTATCTCTTGTAATCTTCATACCAATGATTTTCTTTGCTACCCCTAAATCCTTCATAGAAAATGAATTTGTTAATTGTTGTTTTAACTCCCTTATGTGATCCAGGTTAGAGCCTACTTCAAGGATATCATCAACATATAAAGATAAGATAATGTATCTATCATCATCTAACCTCTTAAAATAAACACAATGGTCTGAATTACACTGACTGTAGCCTTGCACAACCATAACACTATAAAATTTAATATACCATTTCTGAGCTATTTGCTTCAAGCCATATAGACTTTTCTTCAATCTGCACACAAGTTTCTCCTTACCTTTGACCTCAAATCCTTGTGGTTGTTCCATATATATTTCCTCTTCCAAATCACCATGGAGAAAGGTTGTTTTAACATCAAGTTGTTCTAAATGCAAATATTCAGTAGCCACAATACTTAAAAACATACAAATAGAATTCATTTTACCAACTGGAGAAAAGATTTCATCAAAATCAATACCCTTCTTTTGTGCAGATCCCTTTACAACTAATCTGGCTTTAAATCTTTTATTACCTCCATCCTCCTCTTTTAGCAGGCTATAAACCCATTTATTTGGTAAAGCCTTTTTACCTGTAAGCAACTTGCATAGTTCCCAAGTCTTATTTTGCAACAAGGATTCCACTTCTTCTTCCATTCCATGCTCCCACTAAACCTTTGCATCCACCTACATAGCTTCATCATAACATTCTGGTTCACCAACATCAGTTAATAAAATAGAATACAAAGAGGGAGAAAATATTTCTGGAGGTCTACTTATCCTTGAAGATCATCTAACATTCACTAGATTTTGTGGTATTTGTTGTTTCTATTGTTGTGGAGCATGAGGAGCCTCTAGAACATTATTGTTTGGTGTATCATCTAGCACTACATAATCATTTTCTTTCTTCTCATGTTGCTACAACTGATCTTTGTACAACACTTTCTCTTTAAATATGACATCCCTGCTACTCAAAAAAATTTGATTTTCAAAACCCAATTTTTTCTACTTTTAGAATCTACATGTGCAAATGCTTCACAACCAAAGGTATTGAGAAAGAATAAATCACCTTCTTACCTATATGATTCATCTAGAATACCACAACCCAAAGGATTAGAGAGAACTCTATTGATTAAATAAACAATAATGTTTACAGCCTCCACCCACATGTTTGAAGGCAACCCAACATGCAATCTCATAGTTTGTGCACACTCCATTATTGTTCTATTCATGCACTCAACCACTCCATTTTCTTGTTGAGTCCTTGGAACTGTTTTCTACCTATGAATAATATTAGAGGAACAAAATTCTTCAAACTCTTTGTTGTAATACTCACCACCATTATCAAATCTGAGACATTTTAAGTTTTTACCTCTCATTCTAAACCAAGCTTCTCAATTTCTTAAAATTTTCAAATACATCATATTTCTGCCTAAGGAAATAAATCCATACCTTCCTTGTTGCATCATCAATAAAAGTGACATAGTACCAAGAGCCACCGAGAGAAGATACTTGAGCTGGTCCCCACACATCCATATGCACAAGCTCCAATTTCTCATCTTTCCTTTGCTTTCCATCCTTGAGAAAACTCTTTTTGTTTTCCATACACACAAATTTCACAGAAATCCATATTAACACATTTTAGACTTGGTAAAACATTATTTGAATGAAGTAATTTCATACATTTTTCACTCATATGCCCAAGTCTACTATGCCATAGTGTTGATTCAGAATCCATAGCAACTATCTGATTTTTTGCTTGCTAAACTACAACAACTATTCCTAAACATTGATTTTTATTTGTAATAGCTAAAGTAGAAGGAACTGTATGACCTATACAAAGATATAAGGTGCCCACTTTCACACCTTTTTCTACCACTGGGGCACCTTTTGTAACCTTCTAATTTTTATCACTAAATGTAACAACACAACCCTCATCATCTAGTTGCCCTACTAAAATTAAAAAAAAATTCAAATTTGGAACCTTCCTTACCTCATGTAGTAGCCAATAACTCCCATTCTACAACTTAGTCTTGATTCTTCCCTTTCCAACAATCTGCCAATGTTCATTATCTCCCAAATTAAACAACCCAAAATCCACTTGGACATAATCAATAAAATAACTTATATGGGGCATAGCATGAAATGAAGCCCCTGAATCTAATACCCAAGAATCATCAGCATTATCAAGGAAAATAATCAAATCATCCTCATCAGATTTATTACTTGCCACATTTTCCTCTTTATTGCCTTCCTTTTTGTCTCCTTTATTTTTTTAAGACCAACAATATTTCTTTAAATGACCTGGCTTACCATAGTACTAGCAATCCCTCTTACCTCTAGATTGGGACCTCTTATCCTTCGATTTTCCTTGTGACTTCCCACAACTTCTAGAATTGTTTCCTCTCTCCTTTTTTTTCCCTTACTTTCAGCATTCAAAACATTGCCTGATGTGGATGTTCCACCTAAGCTATTTCTACAAATTTCTTCATTTAAATTAACACCAACAACATCATCAAATTTTAATGTATTCAAACCAGAAATAGAATTGCTAACAACCATTACCAAGCTATTATAGCTTTCTGAAAAAGAACGCATAATCAAAAGAGCCCTAACTTCTTCATCAAAGTTTACATTTACAAAATTTAATTGACTGGTAACCATACTAAACTCACTTAAATGATTGGCAACTAACCCACCTTCTACCATTTTCATATTAAATAAATGCTTCCTAAGAAATACCTTATTTGAAGTGCAAGGCTTTTCATATAACTTTTCTAGGGTTTCCATCAACTCTTGAGTTGTCTTTGATGTTGTAATATTGAATTCCACCAATTGTGCTAGGCATAAACAAATGGCTCCTAGTGTCTTTCTATCTAAAATATTTCATTCCTCGTCACTCATTATTGTCGGTTTCTTTCCTATTCCTTTCAATGGCCTACATAAACCCTTCTGATAGAGATAATACTCCATCAACATATTCCATAACTGATAGTTCTTCCCATTGAATTTATCCACCCTCAATTTACCCTCATCCTTAATTGCTCCCATTTAATTTTGAGACTCCCACTCAACCATGAGACCTTCCTACAAAGGATAACTAAAAACAACCCACTATGATGCCACTTGTTAGGGTTATAAAGCAAATATCTAATAGTTAAATGTAGATTTTATCAATAAAATAGAGAAATAAAACACAAAAAATTATAGTAGAAACAAGACAACATAGAGAATTTAACCCGATTCACCCAATTCAGGCTACATCCACAAAACTGTAGCCATCCAATGATTTTAGGGTTTTACAAAGTCAATTTTTTTTTATTTTACAATGATGAAAATAAAAAAATGGGAAAAAATTCTCGGGGGCTACCACCCCCCAAAAAAATTGGACCTCGGTGAGGATACATGAAGGGTGTACACTATAGCATGATCAGTCACCACATACCAACAAATAGGTACTTTATGATTCCTTGTAAAAGTGTTGTGAAGTGTTGTAACCCACTTTCACACTTTTCTAGGATATTTTTAATATAATTTACTTAAATAACCAATTTTTATCACTTACCAAGCCTTATTTCAAAGTGTTGTAAAGTGTTGTAACAAACTTTCACACTTTTCAAGGCTTGTCATCATAATTTAATCCTTTCTTATGCTTAAATGGCCCCTTTATACACTTACATACCCTACTTAAGTGTACTTTTGAGAATAATTTCGTTAAACATTATTTATACACTTTAATTCTTGGCACCCACTTAAATTTCCCTTGTGAGACCAAGTCGCCACTTGGGGCAACTTAGTTCTGCTTGGCTCAAAAATAAAAAATATTTCAAAATTTTGGTGGTATATTATTTTTTAAGACTTGCGCTCAACCTATGATGAGGTATTTTGTGGAAATTTTGTATAATAATGTATAAATATAGGGTTTTCCTCTCATCTTTTTCATCTCTTTAATATCTCCTCAATTTTCCTAATCATTCAAACAATTATCAAGCATTCAAGAATTCCAGGCATTCTCAAGCATACATTTGTCAGAGCTTCTTCTTTCATATCTCTAGATTTATACTTCAAGGGTTTGGTGAGTTGTAGCATTGCATGTTTTTCATTCATCAATCTTTTTTCATTTCATTTTTAAGGGTTTAATTACCAAACTATAGTTTGATCAAGGCAAACCTCTATTCACTAACCCTTAACACTTTTTCCCATCTTTGCATGTGTTTTGCAAGCCTTGTGTGCATATTTTTCAAAGAGAAAGGTGTGAAAAGTTCTCAACAATTCATCAAAGTCATTAAAAGTCAAAAAAACCCTAAAAGAAGCTTAGAGAACACCTATAGGTCAGATTCTACAGATTCATATCTAGAAACCTGTTAATAGCTAAAGCATAGACTGGGACCTATAGATTACATCTTTGAATTCCACAAAATCTGAAGGTGGACTAATTCATCATCAGTGGTAAATTAGTCCCACTTCTAGGCTTGAAAAGTGGTTGATGCAGTTCTTGGTACCCTTT
This sequence comes from Sequoia sempervirens, assembly GCA_007258455.2. Classification (NCBI taxonomy): domain Eukaryota; kingdom Viridiplantae; phylum Streptophyta; class Pinopsida; order Cupressales; family Cupressaceae; genus Sequoia; species Sequoia sempervirens. The sequence continues at coordinate 62,279,182 of VDFB02271358.1, read as the reverse complement.
TGGCTAAAACCTATTTCGGTAGAATTTCCTCAAAATAGGACTAAGTCATGTAGCTTGGCATAAGTGTCCTAGTTGGATTCAATAATGAATTCTATAGGATTCCAGAGCTCCTCTCCATCACATTCTAGTTCCTAGGTGCACCTCTTCAGTCTGATTAATTTATGTTACATTTTTTTTACATTTTTAGTTCATTTTGCATATCATAATGTGTTTTAAAAAAAAGTGCATCTTCATAGTTTAGCATTAATAATCCATCTCTTTTATTAGTTATTTGCATCTAGGACATTTTATTTAGACATATTTCAATCATATTTGAATTAGTCTTGAGTGAACCATAAATATTTTTGGGATACCTCTCTCCTTTTAGGTGCAAAACCCTAGAAGTGTAAGAGAGCCTCCTATTCAAAAAACATAGGGTTTATTTTGGTGAACTTGACTTTTGAACATCATATTTCTAATTTTAAGTGCATTTACATCTTAGGACTAGCTTATATTGGAATTTCATTGCATTTTAGATTGTTTAAATTGCATCCTAGGGTTTCTAAATTTGCATTAGTGAAAAGATCATCTAGCTTACATTTTTGCACTTCTTTTCATTGAAAAATAATAAAAAATTTGCATTTCCATATTGCATCTGCATCTAAAAACCTAAAAATCATAAAATAAATTTAAATTTTTTGATTTTTTTAGAAAAAATCATGACCTACACTCATTCACCACCTTGGGTGACTTAGATCATTTGTATATTTTACATTGCATTTTCTATCATTTCATGTTCATTCTCTTCATTTCTATTTTTTTATTACATCTTTGTTACTATTCTCAATTTTTTTGTTTCATTCACTTTCCTACCTTTGAGTTTGCTTTCATCATGGATATGTATTTTAATAAGCTTTGGATATCATTAAAATCCTTAGTTGACATGTCAAACTATGCCTTTGGAACTAGTCCTAATGACATTGAACTTCCACATGGTCCTTCAACTCCTCATGCATATCCTTCTAACAATGACGTCACTAGAGAAGATGATGATAGCATGAATAAGTTCCTAAATGACTGTCTTAATAACCTTGAAGCTAATTCATCCTTTTATCCATCCATGAAACAATAAGACCTTCCTACAGTACCACCTCCTGATATGTTTCGGTAGTTACATCTTGAAACAAACAATTAACCTAAGTTACCTACACATGCTAAACTTAGTTCTTCTAAACACACATTGAATCAACCATTTTATGATAATAAAGTAACCAATACTCCAATCAATCTTGAAGAAACCTATGGCAAAGGTTTTACCATTTAGAGAAAACAAGGATGTGACAAAACCATTTAATATTGCATTCATCAACTCTTAGAACAAACACCAAATGATGAAAATACAATGAGATTAGGTTATCAAAATCCCTCTCATAACAACAACCCTCCTAGAAATATCTACAACTTTGCGATGATGGCATGGTGATATTTGATTCCCCTCCTGATCTAAATGCCCTTCTTCCTCAAGAGCACCCCTTGACTGATAACAATGAAAAGGATGCAAGGATCACTTTGGGTCCTCCTCCTTCCATTCAAGAAAAGGTGAATGTAGCAAACACAAGAGGTCTTACACATTACAAAAAGTCAAGTTTCCTCTCCATCCACCACCTGAATGTGAAGAAATTGCAAATAATGTTAAACAAAGGACTCATATTATTACCACCTATGAATAGGTTGGTGATATATCATAAAGATTCCAATGTTCCACATTGCGCATATCATCATGTTCTTGGACATAGAAGTGATGAGTGTCATCAATTGAAAGAAATATTGAGAAAGTATCATTTTGATGGTGATAATTGCTATCCAATAATTCCATAAAACACTCTCCAACTCCTTGTCATGTCATAGTTGTAGAACATTCTATATTCATTATTGCATGACCTTTCCCATCACTTACCTTAGCTCATTCTTTCCTTGCACCCAGTGGGGACAAGACGTTGCTAGCCTTGACCTAGTAGTGCATTTTCCATTGTCCCCTAGCTACATTATTCACCTTCTGCTTATACCAACTAGGATTGGGAGGTGGATGACTTGTTCGATGGTTGACTCGCATTTTTCTTACTAGTCTTTTGCATTTTCATTTTCTCTTTCTTTTTTGTGTTTACATGTGTGTAATGTGATCCCCCATGTTGTTTTGTTTGATGTTCTCTCTCTTTGTAGCATTCTCCTCTTTGTACCTTAATTCTTCTATATGTCATACGTCACTTTCGCCTTTTTCTCTTCTTGTGTTTTCCTTTTGGGGATGACACAAGGCATTGAGACATTCATTTCTCTTTCATGTTGAACCAAAAGGCTATTCTTTCTCTTTGCCTTTCTCTTTTGTCTTTTTCTTATTTTTTCCTTTTGTGGATCACACAAGGCATTGAGACATTCATGTCTCTTTCATGTTGACCAACAAGGATTTTTATTTTTCTTTTCCTTTTTCTTTTGTCTTTTTCTTGTGTTTTCCTTCTGGGGATGATGCAAGGCATTGAGACATTCATGTCTCCTCCATGTTGACCACAAATTCTTTACTCTTTATTTCACTTTTTATTTTTCATTTAGGCTTGTGTTTTCCTTTTGGGAGGATGCAAACTGTCGATACATCCTATGTATCTTCCATGTTGACTCAAAAGGTTCTTTCTTTTTCTTTGTTTTCGCTCTCTTTGTGTCATTCTTCCATGTATTTGCATTTTGAAATGATGACAGTTCCAAGCTTTCTAGAAACATTGCAGCAAAGAAAATGTTGTCCCCAAATACATAAATCCCTTGTGTTTATGTATAGCTATAGGCCTCATACTTCTAGTGCAATTGTTAATAAATAATAAATTAAATATAGCCAATGGCTATTTAATTTATTGGATATGATTTATGAAGTGATGCCTTCACTTGTATTTATTTATGTTTGTTAAGGCTGACATCATCTATATTATTTTTAAGATGCTTAGAATAACAAATCTATATTATCTTAAACAACTTAAATGATGATATGATGTGAGATGGATGAGATTGATGATGTGATATGCTGTGATTATGCAAATGTATGATTTATGTAGATGTTTAGACTAACAGATCTATATTATAATGATGATTATGCATGTCAGATAATATGCAGAATATTGATGGTTTGTGGATGCAGGATGGATGCACTGGTGATGATGATTAACAATTCATGACATGATGTTATTGCGGAAAAGAAGACATCAGGTGATGACAAGAAGATCCAACAAGTCCATGATCTAAGGAGACTTTATGATAGATGATGATTTGCTTATCATGGATTGGGATTTTAAAAGGGCTACTTACCTTATGTTTGATAACACACGTAGGTACGATGCATCAAGGTATAAAGAACTAGGATGGTGTTGTACCTAGTGCGATGGAATTTGACTCGACAAACAGATAGGAGTATTCTTGTTCACACTTGACATACAGAAACCTTGCTAGGACATACCTAACAAAGCAAGTATTCACCAAGTTATTTTACAAGAACATCCAACAAACACAGCAGACAAAAGGATAATGATCATTGCCCCATTCCTATCTCTCTAAATCTTTTGTTCAGATATCATCGAGAGGTCCTTGGAATGAGTGCAATAAGATAAATCAAAAGAAAAAGACCATGTACGCAAACAAATCAATGTTCTTCATACCTTCAGCTAGAGGGATGTGTTTTGATAGGATAAGAATCCAAGTGATATCCAAAAATGACATGCCCATTGTTGGAACAATATATCCTAGGACATGCATTGTATAGGATGATGATGGTTTGATAAGTTGATTGGTAGGCTATTGATATAAAGTTGATTGTCATGTTTGAAAATGATCAGGAGTTTGATTTTGTGTTCAATGGTTTGTTGTTTGCTTTTGATTTTACGATTAAAACTTTGCTTCTGTCAATTGTTGTGATTGTTTCTATTTTCTTTTCCAAAGGGTGAGGGTGACAATCAATTTATTATGGATGATTGATTATTTCGAGTGAAAGCGAGATGAGAAGGATGGATTTTTTCAAATATTTGGATTTTTTTGATGTTTTGAAATGTTTTGAGGTTGTTTTTGGTGTTTTTTAGATTTTCAAATGTTTTGATTTTTTATTTTATTTTTATTTATTTTTTTAATGTTCTGGGGTTTTGTGTCTTTTGAATGTTTTTGGATTTTATTTTTTTTGAATGTTTTTGATTTTGATGTTTTTGAATGTTTTGGATTTTGTGTTTTTGGAATGTTTTGGATTTTGATGTTTTTAATGTTTTTGATTTTGATGTCTCAGGGGCTGATTAGAGATTAGCCTTGCTACGCTTAAGCTTCAAAGACGAATTCAGATTCCAATATTTTGACATTTTTCAATTTTTGAGGTTTTTTTGGATTTTTGATGTTTTGGATGTTTTGGATTTTGGATTTTCGATGTTTTTTTTTATTTTCACATGATTTTGACAATTTGGATATGGATATGTCTGATGATACCAGTGCTCTATTTGGGGATTTTGCTAAAAACCAAGCTAAGGTTGATTGATCAGACTGATGGATTGATGATGACGATAACATTGTTGAGGATACACAATGCAAGGATTTAATTGATTAGAATTGATGATGATAACATTGTTGTGGATGCACAATAATGCAAGGATTGATTGATCAAGATTGATGATGAATCTTTGTTGAGGATGCACAACAATGTAAGGATAGTGTTAAGCAACACAAGGGTATCCTGAGATGATGATTTTTTGATTGGATTTGATTGATCATGATTGATGAAACTTTATTTGGAACAAAAGATGTTTGAATGATTTGATGCGATGTTTGATGTGCAAATTAGATGCGACTGATATTGATTGTTTGGATCGATGTTCAATGAAAGATGAAGACAGATAAGGAACATCTTCTCGTCAAAATATGCCATGGGCTAGTGATTTGGATTTTTGCTCACAAGTGGTTTGATCAATTTGATTTCACATTTGCCAATGTTTGGATCGCCACATAAGTTGGAGGATATAGTTCAAGATTTATTCCTAAAGCAAGATGTAAATATCTGCCCCCAGTGTCTAGCAATGTATGGAATGTCATGGATGGATGCTTGGATAGGCGTGTGGATGGATGGATATGGATTATCTTGCGATAAGATGATGTGTTTGGATAAAGGATGCTCATTTGGATAATGCATCATAGCTCATATGCTGCTGAGTGGGATAGGATCAATGAAAATGGCCCATGTCAAGATGTTTACCATCAACAAGCATAAAGTGTGCACCAATCTTTTTCAAGATCAAGATAACTCAGGCTATGGATGCAGATGGATGAAAATGGATTGGATATATGGTTCATGGATGAATGGATTTATTATGGATAAGATGGATGGGATGAGACACTTTCACCTAAACTAGCCCACGTAGATGCTCGATTCCACACATGACGCCTGTTTTCTAGGTTTTTGTCATGGTCTTTCCCAAAGCGCCGCACATGCGGTTTTCATGAGACGATGATTTCTTTTTCTTTACTATTTTCAATCCTTTTTCTAATTTTTTGGATTTTTTGTTTTTTTGATTTTTTTGATTTTTTTGAAACATTTTAAGCTCATGCTGAAGCACAAGGTGTTGCGGATGTAGATGCCATTTTCATAATGTCCCATCGATATCCTACTTGAAGGAGTTGCTTTGCTAAGATACGTGCACTTGAATGCAACTTTTGAGATTCTTGATTTGCTTTATTGATATCAGGGTTAACTTTGTCTCTGTGCGCCCATCACAATAGAGTACCTTCAGAATCCTTATGATGAAGGGTTGTTGCCAATACCTGGTCAATGTGATAACTATATATCATGCGTGGAGGCGTGGATGGAGTGTGTTTAGGGATAAGAGATGGATTGGTTGACAGCTTGGAATCTTTGATTCTCCAAACTTGGGAAGATGAACAATGATGGGTGGATACGAAAGTGTGCGTGGAATTAGGACCAACTGCTTGACATACCTTGTACGTTGCTTGAAAAGCCTACTTTTGCTTTTGTAGACATCTTTGATGGATACTTTTCCCTCTTTTATTTTTCCCCACAGTTTCTTTAACTGATGGAGTTTGATAAGGATGATCTTTCTTTGTATTCTTTGGTATCCATTTGTATTTGATTTGTCCATTATGCTTCTCAGCTTCTTTTGCTTTGATAACATTCTTTGTACTTTGATTCAAATCTTCCTTTTGACGTTGGTCCCAATTTGTGGATGTGGTGATGGGTGGATGAAGATTCATGGCATGGCTAGTTGTAGTATTGGCACTAGTTTCATCATAAGGACTCTTCGCACTCCCTATGTTGACGTTTGTTTGAGACGAAGTTGCCCCCAATATTATGGAAGTAGTACTTTCATACTTTGATTCTTCCTATTCCGAGAGCTCTTTCTTAGAATGCATTCTCTGATAAATGAGCATTGCAGATGATGTTATTTTGATTGGATGCTCCGCTAACTCTAAACTATATTGTTCTATCTAACTTGTTTCCTTGAGTGGATAATATTGGATATCCACATACCTGATGTCTTTAGTCTGGATTTTGGATATATCTTATCTTGATGTTGACAACTTAGTTTGACTATAGGAATCAATAATCTTCTCTTTTTGTGTAATAATATTAGGAGTAAAGGAATCCTGTTCTGAATGAAGATCATCTACATGTCCATCCGCAGAAAGCATCTCATGGGTAGATGGAGGAGTATGTTCTACATGCATATGATCATCTTGCATAGATAGGAGAGTGCCCATTAAATTATTGTAGTATATTGAAGATACAAATTCTTGATCTTGAAAGATTTCGGGGTTGCTTTCGACATGGTTTGGATCAAGTTCTTGACATGGGTCAGTTTCAAAGGACGGATTGCTTACAAAGGGTTCTTGGATGTTTTCATTAGACATGCTAAGTGGTTCAATATCCTCAAGTGTCGAGTTTAGGGTTCCTTTAGTATCTATAACCATGTCTTGGAAAGGACCATTGCTAGACCTTGGTGAAATATTTTGATCATGCTTTGGAATAAATTCTTGAGATATGTCCTTTAACTCATAAGGCGATGTAGAGACATTTTCAACATGATCATAGGTGAACAGATCGTGCATTATTTCAATAGGATCAAATAATCCTAACAATCCTTGAAAGAGATCACTAAAATGTGGCTCTTGATGTATGGTGAGTTGATCATCGGATGGGGTGGAAACATCTTCAAGGTGCTTGTCAATGGAGAGATCTTGATCATTGTTTTCAACAATTGTGGTGGAGGGATTTCCAATGTCTTCAACCAAAGGGTCAAATGATGTTGACATTTCTTGAATTGGATCATTGCCGAGTATTGTTGGTGGATTTTGATCATGATTGAAAAGTGACTTTTGACATATGTTGATTTGATCATTGGATGAAGTAGACATAGCTTCAAGGTGCTCAGTGATGGATTGATCTTGATCCTTGATCTCAATAGTTGTCATTTTTTGTGTTTGTGCTTGTGTTTGTGGGGCATCTTGAGAGGCTTGTTACACTTTTTGAGCTTGTGTTGCTTGTGTGGCTAGATATTGTTGGATGGCCTTTTGGTAGGCATGGTGAGCTTTTAGCGTAATGTCATATTGTCTTGCTGTGTTTGGTTTTGGTGGTAGTGGTCATGGATTCATAATTGTGTTGGATGTAGTGATGAGTGGTTGAGATACACATGGAGTGATCGTGAGGTTTTGAGATATGATGGGTGTGATAGTGGTGGTTGGAATGATTGAAGGGATAGTGATGGTTGGAATGACTGAGGTGATAGGTTCTTGGGAGACCACATTTTGATTTGTCAGGATTGATGTTGTCATTTGATTAGATACCCTCTGTTGGTGTGATGTTGATGGTATATTCAAAGGATTTGATGTGATGGATTGATTGGTGTTAGGTGGATTGATTTGGGTGGAGTGATTGGTGATAGGTAAAGGGGGAAGCCCTAAATCAAGGAATGATGCTGATATGGGTAATGGTTGTGCAGATCATTATCCAAATCCAATCAAACCAATCAAAATCAAACCCTGAGTCTAGCATTGATCCAAAGTCCCTAAAATGTTCAACTCTCATATCATTCACCCCTTTCATCCTTCATCTCATCATTAGTCCTAAGAACCTTTGCAACAAGGTCAAAACATAAGAGGAACATGGAATACAAAACTTGATCCATACATCATGAGTAATCCAAGTCAACTAAGTTATCAAAGCCTTCTGAAACCAATGGATTATCAACACTCACATCTATACAAACCATACATGGATCATTACCTTCAAAAAATTATATCAATAGTACAATAAATGAGAGTATACCCAAATCAAATATTGGAAAACATTTCCCGATGGTAGATCTCAATCCAAATCTACAAATCCACCAACCAAATAATCAATTCATGAACCTTCAAATGAACAACATCATCCCATCAAATCCCAACATGCCAAACATGAATCTACCAAACGTCATCCCACCAAATCCATACATCCCAAATATGAACATCCCAAGTACAAGTTTTTCAAACATGAACATTTTGAATCCAAACTTGAGGGAATATTCCTCAAAGATACCATGTTGATGGAAAATGTTGGATCTAATAAATCAATAAGTTGATTTATTTGTGCAAGTGGCAAAATCTAGAGAATGTAATGGGTGGTTAGGTTAGGCTAATTAGGATTAGATTAGCTTAATGATGATTAGGTGAGTTTGACCAATTTGACTCAAATATTTGGATTTATCTAAATCAAAGAGGGATGGAATATGACTTTAGGCTTTTAATTAAATAAAGTTTAGTTTATTTAATTAAAGGATGATTATGCAAGATAAAGGTTAATTAATGAAGTTGGATTTGATTTATTTATTTAAATGATGTAATGATGAAGTGGATTTATGAAATGAAAGTTATTTGATTAAACTATTGGATTGAAATGTATGCATATTTTGTATGTCTACACCTTGAAGATAATTCATGCTTTTATCCATCCATGAAACAATAAGACCTTCCTACAGTACCACCTTCTAATATGTTTAGTTAGTTACATCTTGAAACAAACGACGAACCTAAGTTCCCTACACATGTTGAAACTAGTTCTTCTAAACACACATTGAATCAACCATTTTATCATAACAAAGTAACCAATAGTCCAATCAATCTTGAAGAAACCTATGGCAAATGTTTTACCATTTAGAGAACAAGGATGTGACAAAACCATTGAATATTGCATTCATCACCTCTTAGAACAAAAACCAAATAATAAAAATACAATGATATTAGGTTATCAAAATCCCTCTCATAATAACAAGCCTCGTAGAAATATCTACAGCTTCACGATGATGGCATGGCGATTGATGAGCCCAAAATGTGCTCATAGTTTGGATATTATGATGAACTTTTAATGCATTTTACTTTTTTTATTCGTGGTTGTTTAAAACTCTTTTTAAACCTTTTATGGGGATATCCTGTAGCAAAACATTTTCATATTCCTGCAGCTTATTGTGTTGACTTGACTACATTTATTACCCCATTGACTCCCTAAATGACTGGTATATCGCATACAGTTTTTGAATGATGAAATAAATTTAAATATGTGATTAATGAACGGATATTGTGTATGTGCCATACACCTTTTCTTTCGCATCTATTACCTTTTGTTTCATAGGTTGTTGAAGAAGTATGATCGAGTCAAGTGCAGCCGATCTCGGCCTTGCAATAAAGTCTATTTCCTGCATGACTTCGAGGAAGCTCTGGCGAAGACTCTTTGACCGAAAACATTGGGAAAAAATTTTAATGACAGTCAATCTGGAAAGAGTGGAGCACTAGATTCTCTCCGAATCGGGTTGAACGCAAAAATTCATTTATGAAGTTTGTTCCATGATTCTAGGATACACTTTACTTCCATGTCTTTCTTTGATAGGGTTAGTTAGTTAGTTTCTCTCCTAATTTTAAATAAAGTACTCCTGCGTGAGTGAGAAAGGAGATGATAGTTAGAGTAAGATAGAAGCATAGTGATATAAAGTTAACAGATACCATGTAAGAGTCAATATGATAGTGAAAAACAGAATCTGTTTGACAAGAGATGAAGTTTGTTGTTAATTTCTACATCAATAAAGCAATGTATACCATTATGTTTTTCATGAATAAAGTTTGATGAAGTTCTGAGTTCAGCACCTGCATAATCAGTAGATGCTTGCTAAGGAGTCCCACTTAGTAAGTATTTGTAGCTAGTTAGTTAGCTGTTCTTTTCTATCAGTTAGCTTTCATCTTTGAAGTTTTCATACAAACTCAGTCTTGTATTGCTCCTGTAGCATCGGGAATCCATCCCTATGCTTGTTCCTGCAGCATAAGGCCAGTTCATAGTTTGTGTTTTAGTTGTAGTTGTTATGGTTTCTATTTTAATCAAATCATAGTTGAGTTAAAAGAACTTTGCATTACCTTCTTATAGCGTAGATAGAATTCCTTTCAAGTATTTATTTCTGTTAAGTTTTGACTGAAACTAATTCTTAGTGCATATATTGTGCTACACCATTTAAAGTATATGTCCCCTAGTTTGACAAGTAAATGAACGTGCATAGAGAGATATTAGTCACCTGTTGGAATGTCCAATTCCTAGGAAAGGTTTTACTGTGATTTTCATATACTTTTGTGGGCGTGACCATTTTTGGCGCCATTGTCAGGGATGGCGTCAAGCTAAGGATTTGTCAGAAGTCATTTTTAGTATTAGTTTAGTTTATTAGTCAAAAAATTTCAAAATCTTTCAAACCACCATTCATCGTATTGCATGCATAGAAGAAGTTGAGACGCACTGGGAAGGTTCCTTCCTGAAAACCTGTTTGTTGAACTACCATTTAACCTAGCTGATGAAGAACCTAAGGAAAATCCATTCACTCTATTATTCCAGCAACCAAACATGGAAAATAATCCACCTAATAATCCACCTCCTACTTTTGAGTTTCCTATTGTTCCCCAGCAAGATACTGACAATCTTAAAAATATTCCCTCTTCATTGCTTCCCAAGTTTTATGGCCTAGTTACAAAGGACCCAGAAACTTTTCTATTTGAGTTTGATGTCCTCTGTCATAGTTATGACTACAACTCAGACGCTCATAAACTTAAGTTATTTCCTTCCACCTTGAAGGAGGGAGCTCTCAGATGGTTCATGAGTCTGGGAAGAGATGTTGTTGATAGTTGGGTAGCCATGCAAATGAAATTCTTTGAGAAGTATAAGGAATATTGTTAGAGTGCCAGTAAAGGTGATGACATATTCCAAATTCAGTAGAAGGAGGATGAAAGTCTAGAAGATTATATTTCAAAGTTCTTATTTTTACTAAAAAGGAACTCAAACCATACTCTCAATGAAGACTCTCATAAATTACTCTTTCTAAGGGGAATCAGTGATGCCTGTATAGATGGCCTGGACCTGATGGGAGGAGGTGATATAACCCAACTACCTTGAGATGATATAAACAAAATATGTCTTAACTACTCTCGAGCAATAGTTAAGAAAAGTTGAGGTCATCATGTCACAGTGGGGAAGTCTTCTTCTGGTGAAGTTACTCTGATGGAGATAACAACTTTGTTGTCTGACTTTAAGCAAGATATCATCAATAATATGGCTACACAACTAGACACTATGCAAGCTCAGAAGAAACATGAGGAAGCTGAGGCAGTTTTGGCCGTGTTCTGTCCATACTGTAGACAGAAGAAGCATGACTGTAGATGCAAGATGGTGGATAATTTGGAAGCTAAGCAACTACCTACTGACTTCAAGCTAGTAAAAGGTGATGATGATAAAGTGTTCTTTGTTGCACAAAGGAGACCATGGGCCCAAAGACAAGGTATGCCTCAAGATCCTTTAACTTTTGGTAATCCTTATTCTGGCTATAATAACCAATGGCAACCTGCATATGGACCACCACCACCCTAGAATCCACCTCAACCAAGTTGGCCTAATTATCAGACCCCGCAATGGAAATCTCCTCAAGGAGGTTGGCAGTAGCCACAAGGACAATGGACCCCACCTCCAGGTAATTAGAAGCAGAATCCTCAATGGAGAAGTCCTCACCAATGGCAAAACCAGTCCCCTGGAATCCTACAGCTTCCACAGCCACAACTACATGCCCTCACACCACCTGCTGTAGCAATTTCCACAAATCCTGGCCCTCCAAAGCAAATGCCTATGCCTGCCCAACCATTGCCAAATCCCGATAATAAGCAACAGTAGCAGCCACAACAGCCTACGTATCTTGCCAAAGCCAACCAATATCAAGCTTATGCCTTAAACGTTAATGACATCCATTTGAGGTTTGAAACCACTTTACCTACTCCAAAACTGCCTCTAATTACTGAAATACCAGATTCTCCCCTTGAAGAATCTACTGCACTTGCTAATCCTATTGAGCATATGCCTATACCTGATACGGTTTCTAAGGAGCCTGTTTTGCAAAGCCAAGACAAACCACCTTTTCCTCAGAGGTTGCAAAGTACTGTATTTAAATCCATGGAAGAACCCACTTTTGACATTCTAGATCAGCTCAAAAATGTACAAATTCAAATCCCCTTATTTCAGGCTATTAAAGATGTTCCCATTTTTGGAAAAAGCTATTAAAGAGGCCTATTTGAAGAAACCTGGAGGGAAGAAAAAGGATCCCCAAACAATTCATGTCTTAGAAAAATTGGTTGATATAATGTTGGGAAATGTAGTCATCCCAAAGTATATTGACCCTGGAAGTCTTGTAGTGTAGATACATATAAATGGCCAAATTGTGAAAAATATTTTGATTGACTTAGGTGCTACCATTAATGTCATGAAAAAGCATACTATGGACTCCTTGAACATTTCAAACATTAGGTCTACACCTACAGTTCTGTAGCTTGCAGATAGCTCCACAGTTAAACCTGATGAAATGGTGGAAGATGTAATTGTCACTCTTGAATCTTGGGAGTATCCAGCTAATTTCACAATATTATCAGTTAAGGAAACTTTAGGAGAGTATCTAGTTATCCTTGGTAGACCATGGTTAGCAACTGCTGATGCTTTTATAGGATGTCGTTCTGGAGATATGACTATTTCTGATGGACAGTCCACAAAAAAATTGGCTTTGTATCCACCTGCTAGACCTCAACCAGATTTGTCCCAACCTGTTTGGCCAAATGTGGGGGAAGAAACTGAAGAAGCCAATTCATTGGCTCAATTAATGATGCTTCAAAATGATCCATTCTCACAACTTTATAATGAGGATGTTTTTCTTTTTCAAATTCTACAGTTTAACTCTGATACGGATAGTTCATCTGATCCAAATGGGAGCCATCTACAATGTTTTCTGTAGCAACCAAATTCTAAGAGTTCACTTCCTAAACTTCCAATAATTTTTCATAATTTTCTTCCACAAGAGGTACAAAATTCACCTATAGATTGTATGAGTAATCTCACTAAGCAGATAGAATTATCTCCAGGTCACTGTTTGAATATCAATAGCAAGTTGTTACAGTCTCAATAGGCTAACTTATTAAAAATGCTACAAGATTAGAATAAAGCTTTTGCATGGGAATATAGGGACATGCAAGGAATAGATCATCGAGTTTGTACTCATAGGATCTATATCAAAGAAGATTGTTTACCAGTTAGGTAGCCTCAAAGAAGAGTAAATCCAGCACTTAGAGAAATAGTTAAAAATGAACTTCAAAAGTTGCTTGATGCTGGTTTTATTTATCCAATCTTTGACAGTCAATGGGTTTCTCCATTAGTTATTGTCCCCAAGAAAGGTGGAAAATGGAGAGTGTGTGTAGATTATAGAGAGTTGAACAATGCCACTAAAAAAAATCACTTTCCACTACCTTTTGTAGACAAAGTACTAGACTCACTGTCTGGAAAAAGATATTTTTCCTTTTTGGATGGTTACAGTGGGTACAATCAGATAAAAATTGCCCCTGAAGATCAAGATAAGACGACTTTTACCTGACCATGGGGAACATTTGCTTACTCAGTCTTGCCTTTTGGTCTATGCAATAGGCCAGCAATATTTTAGAGAGCAGTAATTAGTATTTTTGCTGATATATCTCATGACTGTATGGAGATTTATATGGATGATTTCACTACCTATGGAGTCACATTTGAAGAAGCACTAGTGAATTTAGAAAAAGTATTAAAAAGGTGCAGAGAGCAAAATTTGTCTCTAAACAGTGAAAAATATTTTCTAATGATGGAAGAAAGTATTGTTCTAGGCCATCATATTTCAAAGAATGGAATTCAGGTCGACCCTGCTAAAATTGAAGTTATTCTAAATTTACAAACTCTTGCAAAACAAAAGAATGTCAGAAGTTTCTTTTGCGATGCAGGGTATTATAGAAGGTTTATAAAATATTTTAGTAAAATTTTCAGCCCACTTTATGTCTTGTTAACTAAGGATTCTCAATTCGAGTGGACAGAGGCCTGTGAAAAATCCTTCCTGCAACTAAAGGACTTGCTTACTAAAGCCCCTATTCTTCAAGGTCCAAAATGGAATTTTCCATTTCACATACATGTTGATGCCTCTGATTTTGGTATAGGAGCAGTCTTAAGTCAAAAAGAAAATTCAATTGAGCATGCTATCTACTTTATCAGCAAGAACCTTCAAGGTCCTGAGTTCAACTATACTGTTACAGAAAAGGAATTGCTTGTAGTAGTGTATGCTTTGAATAAATTTAGGCATTATGTCACAGGTTATCAAATATTTGTCCATACTGACCATGCAGCAATCAAGTATCTAATGAACAAACCTGTTGTTTCTGGTAGATTAGCAAGATGGCTCCTGCTATTACAAGAATTTGACATTACAATCATTGATAAACCATGAAGAGCTAATATTGTAGCTGACTTTTTATCAAGACTTCAATTAGCTGCACCTGTTGAACATGAGGTCATTGATAATAGGTTCCCAGATGAACATTTGTTTTCTATTGCTGCACATACACCATGGTATGCAGACATTGCCAATTATCTAGTAGCAAGCAGAATACCAGCCCACTTTTCTCCAAAAGAAAATAAATTGTTAATAGAGAAAAGTTTTAACTTTTC
Source organism: Sequoia sempervirens (assembly GCA_007258455.2). Taxonomy (NCBI): domain Eukaryota; kingdom Viridiplantae; phylum Streptophyta; class Pinopsida; order Cupressales; family Cupressaceae; genus Sequoia; species Sequoia sempervirens. The sequence goes on along the minus strand of VDFB02271358.1, from coordinate 62,264,124 downwards.
ATGGATTGCAAATTTTCTGTTTTATACTAGACCTGATCAAGTGATGCGAAGATGTGTAAGAGAAGATGAGACTTATGATATATTGCATGCTTTCCATGATGAACCATGTGGGGGACATTTTGCAACAAAGAGAACGTCAATGAAGATTCTTACAACAGGGTACTACTGGCCAACATTACACAAGGATGTTTTGGCCTATACAAGGAAATGTGACTGATGTCAGCGTATGGGAATACCAACCAAGACAGATGAAATGCCACTATACCCACAGGTAATAGTCACCCCTTTTGATAAATGGGGAATGGATTTTGTGGGACCAATTGATCCACCATCAGATGGCAAGTCATACATTCTAGTTTGCATGGATTATGTAACAAAATGGGTTGAGGTAAAAACTATGACTCATGCTCGAGATAACAAGGTTGCTAAATTTTTGTACGAACAAATTTTCACTAGATTTAGAGTTCCCAGAGAGCTTGTAACTAATCAGGGAGCTCAGTTCACATCGAATCTAATCACTGCACTAATAAATGACTATAAAATCAAACATAGGAAGTCTAGTCCCTATCACCCTCAAGCCAATGGTCAGGTGGAGGTAACAAATAGGGAAATTGAGGCGATCCTAACAAAAACAGTGCAGCTCCATAGAAAAGATTAGAGCAATGGACTTCTTGAAGTAGTTTGGGCCTACAAAACTACATGGAAGACAACAACTGGGTTTACACCTTTTGAGCTCTTTTATGGGAAAACAGCCATGTTGCCCATAGAATTTGAATACAAAACCTTGAGGACAACTCTTGAACTCAATATGGAAATATCTGACACACAGAAGGACCATCTCCTACAGCTAAATACTTTGGATGAAATGAGAAAAGCCGCCCTGTAGCATACAGAAGCAGTCCAACATCAATGGAAGAAATGGCATGATCAACACATAAAAACCAAGAAATTTTCTGCTAGTGATTGGGCTCTATTATATGATTCCAAATATCAAGAAAACCAAGGTAATCTTACAACACACTGGCTTGGTCCCTATGAAGTTGAGAATGTGTTCGACAATGGAGTTCTACAGCTGGTGACAATTGATCTAGTTCATTTCAAATTGCTAGTTAATGGCCACCGACTCTGATTGTACCATAAACCACTCTCAAAAGAAGAATTCATGCAATAGTTCATTCAGGTTCCTCTCGCTACTCTTCTTGCAGCCAAAGGCTTTACCCTTTCTCCTGCAGCTTCACCGTAATTTTGAAAATCATGCTCATAATAAAGGTTTTCTTTTTTTTAAAGGAAACCCCTTTTTCTCCATTCTCATTTATCGCCCCATCTCACTTCTTTATCTTCCATCCATCCATCCTATCCATCCATTCCATCGATTCATCTCGTCCACCCACATCACCCATCCACTTCATCCATCCACATCATCCTTAATTATGATATCATTCCCAACTGTCAACTCATGCAGAAGTCATCATCTTTCTTCACACGTACATGTAATTATCAAAGGTATGCCATATCTTTTGTTATTGCATATTTGATTTATTTTATTCTATTCATTTACTGCTATGACAGTACAAATCATTATTACTTGATCTCTGCCTATTCTTTAGTACATGTGAGGACACATGTCATACTCTAAGTAGGGGGCGGGGTAATCCACCTTTTAAAACTTGTCCTTTTGTTGCTGCCACAACTGCGCAAATAACCATTCTTTATTTTTTTCAGGTACTTTCCAAATATGATTGCATGTCCTTTTCATTTGCATGTTTTTCTTGTAAATTACAATCAAAACTGCTTGTTCAAAAAGTTCATTTTTGGAAAAGAAAGAAATGTGATGGCACGACAGAAGAAAAACCATAACAGAAAAAGAAACAAGCAATTTGAATTTTCAGCAAGGAATTGAGTTTAACTAGGGGAAAACTGTGAACATGGGTGGTCAGCGGTGCGACATGAGCCTGTAGCTCATGAATTATTATTGCAAAAATCCTCAAATAGTCCATGCATTCAGCCTGTGTGGATGGTTAAACTACTTCTTGAGTTTAAATGCTTTTGATGAGGAGGCTGCAGGAGAATTTTTGAGAACCCTTTTTGAAGGGGAAGCTACTGTGTGGGGTCTAACGGTTGTTGCAACTGAAGACAGAATTGCTGAAGTAACTGGGCTTCTAGCTGTTGGAGAAAATTTTTCTTCAGATGTTGCTACTGCAAGGGCTAAATTTTCAATGCCCACTGATGGACCTTTGGAAGTCTCCAAGCAAGGATGCAAGCAGGTATCATTGCCTCCTCCTTATTCAGAATACGCCACTTACATAATCAGGTATTTAATTGGTGAAGGCTGTTTCTCCTACCTACATTCTTATCATCTCAAATTATTAAGTCATATGAGGCATGGGTTAGTTATAAATGTTTCAAATTTTCTATTAAAATTTCTAGAACAAAGTGCCCACGGAATCCAACAAGGGAAAGATAATTCTGTTGCTCATCATGACCTTATCAAATTACTAATTGAACACTCTTTGAGAGATGTCTCACCTCTTTCCTGGCAACAATTCGTTGCCCAAAAGAACTTGCAAATTCCACAACCCCCTAGGGTACTTACCCCACGGCCTCAGAAAAAGAAGAAAGAAATTATGTCTACCAGTAGAATAGGGCAAGGGTCATCTACTCCTGTAGCACTTGGTCCTACAGCTCCCCCACCAGAATCTTCTGCTCAGGTACAAAATAGGTCTGCCACTAGGAGAAAGAAGGGAAAAACAAAGGCAGGTGAGTCGTCTGGGGTAGAACAAACCCCAGAGTCTGACCCTTGTTCTCGAAAAAGGTAATGCTCTTCTCCTGTACACCTTCCCCTGCAACCGTCTCTCCTACAATAACACCTATTGCTAACACCAGTTCACCATCATCCTCTAGCAGGGCAGAGCCTTCTAAGCAGACAAGAAAGAGGAAGGCTACCATAACACCTCCTGCAGCCGCACCAGTGCCAAGAAGAGTTTCCACAAGGAAACAGTGTAAGACCTCCCCTGCTTCACCTCAACCAGAGGTTATTGTAATTTCAGAAGGGTTTGTAGGGTCTGAATTTGATGTTTCTCAGAATGAGTCTGAAAATGCTGCACAAAGTTCATTCGTTCCTGAAGAGGAACAAGTTGAGACAAAGGAAATGGAGCAAGGGTTACCAAGTCTTGATGACTTGGCTACCGCTGCTATGCAGTTCTCAGAGGAAGCATAGTCTTCTCCACTGTAGCAACAAGAATTCATCTTATAGCAAGAGCAAGAA